>JWZT01005339.1:396043-407417 GCA_000827895.1 Thelohanellus kitauei
CTAAAGTTTGTTTTCAAGGCTCCTCGACAGTTTTTTTTGACACATCGCCAATGTGTAATATCGCTTCGAAGATTTTCTCGATCGATCCTAAAACTGTTTCCATTAGTATAGAATTTGGTCTTTATTTCTGATTGATTTAATAATCTGAAATTCCTAAAATAAGAAAACTTAAAGCACATTATAAAAAATTGAAAAGCCCAATTAAATTCTGTAAGTTAGAATTTCTGGGTAGAAAAAAAATGAAAAGAAAACTATAAAATTAGCTAACCATTTAAATTGCGCTGAAACTTGTGCGCAGTATCATGTAATACTGCTAGTTATTTTTAATCACATAAGAAACTCTGAGATTCACAAAGAAAAAGCAAAATATTTTTACGCAGAAGATTTTATGCGCGGAGATATCACCCAATCCGAACCAGAAAGGCCGATGACATCATTCAGAAGATTGAAGATTTGCGCATGTTCATATTTTTATTGCTTTAATCGTATGTCTGATTTTCAAATAAGATATCTTATGGAAAATCAACGCGAGAATAAAGATTCCGAACGAAGAAAGTATAAAAGAATGAACGTATAATTTAAAAAAATTGCATTAGCCTACATTGAAAGAATCCAAGAAAAGTCAATCGCCCAGCTAGCAAGAAATCTATCTCTAGAAGAGCGTGACATCGCGAAAGTTTATCCATAATATCAGAGAGATGGTCAAATTTCTGAGAGAATTCGTGGAGGCGTTTGGAACACCAAAGTTCTAGAAGTTCACAGGGTTCGGATCAAACTGTACATAGAAGAAAACCCTGTGATAAAATTGGCCCAAATAAAATCAAAATTATAGGATGAGTTTAATTTGATTTTATCAAAGTCAAAGTAATATCTCGTGAAATTAAAAAAACTTTACATCAGAGACAAACGTGTGATGCAAGTACAGCTTGGGAAAAATACCCCCAAAAGCATCCAAGAAAGGTTTGCTTATGCACAAACTTATTTTATAGGTAGATATTTGGCTTGTATTAAGTACTCCTTTTTCTATGACCGATGTGATATATATGGTGAGACTGGTTTCAACTTGCATATTCGAAGAATTTATGACAGGAGTCAACGAGGAAAAGTGCAAACAACCATGGCTAATTTTAGGGGACGAAATATAAGCGTCTCTGCGACAATGAACGTAGCCGGTCTCATTAATTACATGAATATTGTGGCCTCGTATAGCAAATGGGAGTTCGTGCAATTTTTGGGCGAATGCTTACAACATTTATCTGATTCTCCCAAGATTTTTGTTTTGGATAATATCCGTCTTCATCACTCGATAGAAATCCCTCAAGTCTTGGAATCTCGTGGATATCGAGTCGTCTTTCTCCTTCCGTATTCTCCCCGTGGCAACCCTAACTAACTGCTCTTCACAAGATGGACGAGCATTACTCAATCTGGAATGAGTATATTTGATAGAAATACTTTACTGACCACAATCTGGGAAGCATCCACTCAGATCGCAGAAAACGACAGCGCGGGTTGGATTAGCGAATCAAAGCGCTTTGCATCAAGAGCATTGCAACGTAAATCTTTCAATTAAATTTCAAATCATTTTACTTCAATGAAAAATCAGTCTTAATGAAATCATCGTACTTTCTAGTCAGGAATGGGTGTATTTTGATGATTGAAGAATGACAACAATAGACTTTATTACTATTTTTTTACTCCGCTTTTTATCATTTTTTCAAAATACATTTAAGAACACAGCTAAATCTACTAGTTATCAATTTGAAATTTTTCAACAATCTATACATTTTATGGAAATACATCAATCAAAAATACCATCAAAAATTATTTATTCGGGGTCGAAAGAGAAAATAATCTTAAATGCATATTATCTAAAATTTTTAGAAAGATGTTGACCTCTTGTCGCCAATAAGCAGTTCTTCTTTATAACAATAATAATAAGCGCATGTAATAGCGTATTAGCAAATCATTGTCATAAACAACGTACCAACTAATAAATTTCCTAAGTCGTCAGCAATATTGACATAAATATAGTGTGTTTATATTGATCCGACAAAGTCGACAAATTTTTCAAGTTTGACTTTATCAAGAGGGTAGAAATTTGAACTCGTCAAAAAATCGAAATCTCAACGCGCAAGTTTCTATGTGAAATATGGTGAAAACCACCATTTTTGACGATTTTGCATATAAAAGAAACAAAATTATGAAAGGAAAGACGTATTATAAATGCAGGAAAAAATAATCGCAAGGCCAAGTAGATCAAAGAGAGCAGTAAATTATTGTCAAGAAGAGCGCTGTTGTAAAGGGTTCACCGACAAAATAGCGCTATTAACAAAATATAAACAGCCGAGTGACTATATCGACCCGGTAACATGTACTACATAGCATATAAATCATCAGCAACCGTTTAAAGACTCAGAAAAATATTGGATGTCTACACTACTGACGGTTTCGCCTTATAGGCCGATAGAGAGTAGCATGTGTATGATGTGCATTGCCAGGTTATGCATTCAAAAACGTGAACCATGACGATCAAGACTGTTAATATTTTTAAATTATAATTTTGCAATTGATAAACAGATTATTTTTGTTTAAAGTCCTAAATTAAAAACATTGTAAGAATACAGACGACCATTACTGACAACGTAAGATGAGTTTATCGTGTTATTGATGGCGTTACGGCTTCTTCATAGTGATGGAGCCTTTTGACTCATATCCATGCCAGATAAAATGTCTTCCGAGATATTGTCAATTTATCAATCCCTATAAAGGGGTTTTTCCGAAATAAAATCTATTGTTAATTGAAGCGGAGCATGGCAATGAACAAACGATCTCGCATTAAGAATAAAGTAAAGTTGTGGATAATAAATCTTGTAAACTACATAAATCACTATGGAAAGTTCATCAAGCAGTCATTGATTCAAGATGCCAATGATGGTGAATATAAACTATTTTTTATCTGTACATTTCCAAGATTTCTGAATCGAATCCTTAAAATGTCTATTTTTAAACGTAACTTCTGCTTTTATATTTTGAAAAAAGTGTCAATTAAAAAAAAATGTATGTTGGTCCAAGAAAGATTATTCGCAAAATTCGACTACTTATAGTTAGGGTTTTAGTCAATCGAGGTGGAGAATATTGAGAAACAACCTTACAATTAAGTGAATAAAATGGCTTGTGAAACTGAGTTTTGAATCCATTTACTTTAACCTTGACATCAAGTATGACATTTCTCGAACCAACATGGTAACATGTTTGAAATATAAATAAGATTAGTTTTATCATTCTCGCCATACCTTCCTGGTTCAAGCATTTTGGCAAGGAACTCAGTGAATAAAAGAGACATATTGAATGTTAAAAGTACTAATTTCCAACCAGGATGAGATTTTTATTTAAATAAGGTAACTTTTCTGTTTAATTAACCAGTTCTCAAGCATCGATTGTTTTTATTTTGCAAAAACCTCCTCTCCCGTATTTATAAACATGCTGTGTGGGTTTTGGAGAGTCTTGGTATTTGTAGATCGGGGCCTTTTAAACCATCCCAAAACTGTAGGAATGCTCCAATTTAAACGGTTCTTGACGTCTTACTCTGATTGATCACATTGTCGATCACTATTTCTACAAGCAAGGACTACATTTCGTGAGGTAACTTTACTCGCATTGCTTCATCCTTTCTTGATTTTATATCTACACAATTTTCTCGATACTATTTTGCAATACCATCAATGATAAACGGAAAATTGAATATTCTTTCTCAACTGCTTCTGCTTGAGGACTGAAATCCAAACAATAAGTAGCCGAATTTCATGCAAAACGATGCCTTAAAGAATGTTTTTTATAATTGACATTTTATTCTCAAATATATTATTTTTTAAAAATTTACTGTTTTGAATTCAAACCCAGGCGTGTAGGAACTGTGTTAGGTTTTAAATCATCCATAAGATACCTATTTAACAACACGTTATACTTTTAAAGAATTTATAGAATGGAAATAAAGTTAATCAATAACCATCGTTTTCGTAGAGATACATTAAAAGAGAGTATCGAGGCAGAAATAAGAAGTAAACATGGGACTTTGGAAAAAAGTGCGAAACTACTGCAAGATTCAGATAAAAAAAAACAGAGAGCTACAGAAAGGCCACTTTTCTCGAACAAGCTGAATAGGGAGTGGAAAAACCTCACCGTATTATTGTGAACAGATCAGTAGGAGTCTCACTGGAAGAAACTAATATTTAGCCTTTTTATTCCACAAATCACCGGGCAATCTAACTCAAACGAAAGAGACCTGATGTCGATAACTTAAGGCCGAATACTGCTTAATAAATCATTTTCCATACACAAAAATGCTAACCACACGGTTTCAAAATTTTATTCTACTGGACTGGAGTGATGAAGATACAAACTGTTCGTTTTGGTGTGCAGGCTCTATTTTGCAATTATTTGAGCAATAACCACATTTTTTTATTGGATAGAATATTCAAGATTGCTCCTGAGATATTCGTCTAATTATATACGATACACACTAAAATTAACACTCGAGCAATTCAATTTATATATGAGCCCATGAGAAATCAACAAAGGCTGACTATAACTGGGTTTTCACTACAGTGATCGATCTACGGCATTGAGTGTCGTGATTGGTTTTGAAAAAAACATATGAACGCATTATTAAATGTATTTTAAAATTCCAAATTACATGGATGTTATTTTCATCTTAAACAATGCATTTTTAAAAATTTGAACAAATTCCAAATAAACCTGAAAACATGATAATTATAATTGACAAATTGAATCAATGACTTTGATAGAACTTTCAGACATCCACAGAGCGATTGAATATATCAAACAATCAACAGACCAAAAAGAAAATGTGACTAAATTTTTGAAGTATTTCAAAAATACACGGTGATAACGATTTGATATCTCAATATGGAACTTGTCAAATATAAATGACAAAAGAATTGGCAAATCGAATTAACAATTCCCTGGAATGGCATAATAGGCGACCAAACGATCATTTGGAGAACGCTCAACCAAATTTTATTTTCTGTTGAAGTTTTAAATAGAGTTTTTATACTACCTCAATTTATGCAGCCAAATTCATCAAAATTCTGGAATCAGGTATAAAAGCGATGCTAAAATCTCGATTCAAGAGTTGGTTAAATTTCAAGAATATCTAAAAAAACTTTTTGTATTATTAATTTTGCATTTTGGAAATTCGATGTTTTTCTGCAGTTCATTCATCCTTCGCAACATTAAAACTAACATTTTCAAAAACAGCTACATTATCAAATATAGATGCTTAAAATCAAGCCACAAATAACTAAAATTTCTTTTGATCATTATTTATATTTACTTAAAGCAAGAGAAAAACAATTATTTATATACAACAAGGAAAACCAATGCTTGACGTGCTCGAGTATGAATGTAATGGGGAGCATTATTTTCAAGGATCATCAATGTAAAAAGAACCCATGATTGATTTTCAGGCCTTCTGAATCTGTATTTCAAAAAATTGAAACTTTAGAATGTTAAAAAATTTACGTGTGTATGGCCATGTAACTTTTCTCGCTATAATAGACTCAAAATTAGCGATTTAAAGTTTAGTTATTGAACGGTTACTCCCATTCTCATACGTTTCTATTCACTATATATTTATGAACTACCATCAATAATTTAGCGAAAATTTTTTTGGATTGAACTGGTTATCGTCTGGTTGATAAAGGGTTTTCATCATAAATCACTTACATATAATATGCTATTGAGCAGTCCCTTTTATCAAAAAATTTTAGTGTTCTGGAATAGCCAAAAGTATAAATTATTCAATAATATATGGTTTCCTCTCCTAGGTAAAAATCAAGGAATTTTAATTTTGCGCTATTTAGGATGAAAACCCCGTGAGGTATGAATATATAGCTTTGTTTCTGTAACTTATAAGTCTCGATGAATCCCGAATAACATTCACGGATGGAAGTAGATTGAATATTTTCACGAGATTTTTTTACGATAGATCTGCAAAGATTACCCATGCAACAAAAGTAGCGAATGAATCAGATTAAACAATATTTGCCTGTCCTGCTGTATCAACAATGAAAAAGCGAAATTCTATGAAATGATAAACAAAACTTACAACTAGAAAAGTTATGGTGGTTTTTTTAACAAATTTATTTATTGACAAAATGTAATGTTTCAAGTTTTAAATGGTATTATGGGTTGCATTCAATCATGTAAATGCTAAGAGATTCGTAATTCTATATTTAGTATTGACCTTCTGTTATTTATATTGCTCCATATTCGTCATTCGTGAATATAAATGAATAAGTGTTAATCAAAATGATGCTAGGCGTACAAAGATCATAGCAATAAGGGTGAATAACTCATGGTGAAAGAGCTTTCGTCATTAATATTTGAAATTCTGATCACATTGGAAATAACCATACGAAGAACTACAAAGATAACTTTCTTAGTATCAAGAACAATTATAATTGTAAGTTTTTAAATATTGTCGTTTAAGTTATTAGTTAAAATGAAATGTATGAATGCGCAATTTTAAATGGAAATAGTACGATTTTCGATGGAAAGCCAGTAATTTAAATGACGAAAAATTCATGTAATTTATGATTTTCTTGAGTTAATAACGAGAATAAGATTAGAAGGATCTTTTCACTCATGCAGTCAACCTCAAAAATATGCCTTAAAACGAGAGGGCCACAAATCTTTAACATGAACAAAAGCATCGACGCAAATATACCACTGAAAACAGAATACCCAATTATAAAAAGTACAAAATTAGAAAAAATAATTTAAACGATATCGATACTTTCATTCGTGATTTTTTCAGCAGGTTGTTATCTTTGGTGAGCATAAAGACGTTCTTTTGCATAATAATATGCCACGATCCACATATAATTGGAAATCTTGATAAGAAATCAATTACAAATAAATACAGTTCAACATAAGTTAAGATTGTTGATATGTATACCCACTTGTTATACTCGGTTGCTAGTGCTTTCACACACTCTTCAGCTTGGACCCCAATGGAAGGATCTTCGAATAAGTATTCACCGATTTCTCGTGGCGAGGTGTGAATATGTTCCAAAAAATGGCAAGCATCCTTCAATTAAATCAAAAAGAACATTTGGAATGTTTTGCAAATGATGATGCTTTCCTATTTCCAGACCATGAATGATTCTATCTCTGAGAAGTTTGGTTATCAAAACTGAAGACTGTTTAAAAAATTAATTACTCTATTTTCATGTTGGAATGCGTAAATTATCCACATACTACTAACAATAAAGAGATGCAATATAACAAAGCCCCAGATTACTAAAAACCTTTTTGTATTCATGAGATAAAAATATACAAACCCCGTGGACGTGATAAAATGTCCCAAGTTGATAGCACTCATTATCGCCGGAAATCGAGAGTTTTTGTCTTCATAAACGTCTTCAAGGCTATTCTTGAGCAAGATTCCGTAAGTAAAGAGCATCAATTGACTTTTATAGTATAATTTTACCATGTCATTAATAAAAATGTATGAATCCAACTAATGATCAGCAATACGGCCAATGTTTTAGGCATTTTAGTGGCTATAACCAAGCGCAAATCGCAAAAATGATGATTGAAATTAACCCGCCTCTAATTAATCATTTGGTCGTATCTTTCTAAATTAATGTAAGGTTTCGATATATCATTATATATTTCACATATTTGAATTTATCATTCATCGAAAAAGTTCATAGAAGGATTTTAGTTAGAATTTTGCAATCTATGTTTTTCTTACAGTCCCTATGTCTGAGGTCATAGATTAGGCAATGTATAAATGTTTGTAACATCTTGGTTGACGCAAACACATGCATGAGGTTATTGACACTAAAGTAGGGTAGTCTGATAAAAAAGTATTCATTGATCGTTATGATAAATGGGAAAGCCAGTTACATAATTTTTTAATAATGATTTATCCACCTTAAAATAAATAACAATAGGTATGGCCTTCACGATTCAACTAAAAATTAAAAACTAAACCAATCCATATCTTATTGTTCTGAACGGGTGTAAATTATCAAACCCGATACTAAACTCTCAACGTCTCAACCATATCAGATTTGTGAACATTCAAAAATTTCCCGAACAGTAAAACAAAACCTGGAGTATAACTCTAAAAATTATCAATATATTTCAACTCGACTTGTGTTCACATGTTTCGTACTCCCAACTAATTGCCACGAGAGTTTGTCATTCCAATAATTGTCAGCCAATTACATTCACACCATATGTTCACCTTGAAACAAAGTTGATAATATGTTTCCAGATTGGTAGATATTTCATCGAATCTTCATTAATATTAAAACAATGAAAGAGCTAAAAGATGAAGAGTTTTACTATTTTATCGTTTGATTGTATGGGTGAATTATACGATTAACCACAGTGTTCTAGTTAATAATATATACCTATTTATCGATTTACACGGGGCTTGATTTAAGGGACACTGGGTCAGGCTGCAACATTTTTAGCCATAATTTGATTTTTATAAAAGATATGATAAATGATTAGCCAGCAAAGTGTTAATGAAGACATATTGCATATATTTTCATATACAAGCTTGGCTGCATCTCAGCATAATGGCGAAGTTGATAAATTAAGTATGCTTGTGAGGTGTTGCAACCTACCCCAGACTGACTTATTACATTAATTAATTAAAAACATGAAACATGTGTAAATAAAGTTCCAAACTGATGCCCACCTAAAAAGTAGAATGAAAATCTAGTCTAATATTTGAATTATAGTTATATTAGCCTTGACCAACGATTTTAATCGGAAATTTATGAAATTTCTCAAATTTACTTTCATGTATTTTGAACCAATAAAAACAAATATAGTCCATAACTTTACCAATATGAACACAAACATCGAAAAAAAGTCATAATTGCTGAGACACGTGCCATAGCGTCTGTGGTAACGAAATGTTGATCTATCTAAAAATCGGTCTAAAAACGGTAGTGTTGCAACATACCCCGGTCTCTCCTACACGATTTTGCTTTATAGCTGTTTTTTATGACAATATTTGATATTTAATAGAATTCTTTCGTATAATGAATGCCTGTATTTTATAAAATGAGTTATACAGTCGCTTCAACTTTAATTCTCGACTTTGCGTTTGATTTTGCTTTTTTACATGATCAATGGTGACTTCCATTTTTAACAATAGAAATAATCAATATATCTATCTGAACCAATTTACACACTGTTGGGATATCCGATATTTACGACCCTCAGCGCATATGAGCCAATTTTACGCTATTTTAACGATCTAAGTAGTGAAATTTCTGAATACGGGTGTAGTTCGTCTAAGAAACGTTGAATTTTTTATCCAACTGCAGTTTACAATTTTTTTAAGAACAAACTAAATCAGAATAATGTAGCCTTAACATTAATTTAACTATATTTAGCATATTAAAACTCCTGTCGACTAAATCATAGGTCGACAAACCTTCTGATCAACCGAAAGTATCCCGCTATGTTAAATATTGCCTCTTGCCATTAAATTTCTGTGATTGTTTGTTTTAGCTGATTTGTATTCATATTTTGTGATTTTTGGCGCCTTACTCACCTCAGCTAAACCCCGCCGATGAATATTTTTGCACACCTTAAAAGCTTAATAGAGCAAAGAAAATCAAAAAAATACAACTATAAATCAACTAAAATAAAAAACCACCAAAATTTTACATCAAAAATCAACATTTAGCAGGGCGGGGTATTTTCGACACATAAGAGTCGTCGACATAAAGTTGACTCTACAGGAATTTTAATATTCTAAAAGTAGTGAAATTATTGTCGTCATCAATTATTTTGTTTTAGTTTTTTCATAAAAAACTGCAATTAATAGTTGGATGGAAAAACTCAACAGTTCTTAGTTTAACTACACCCGTACTAAGAAATTTCACAATTTAGATCGTTAGAACAGTGCAAAAGTTGACCCGTGTACAATAACGTCGCTAATATTTTATGCCCCAAAATAGTGCGATTTTAGCTCTGATAGCTACATAGCTGTACTTGTGTTGTTAAAAGTTGAAGTCAACACTGAAATGGACAAATTGACAATTAAAACGCAAAATCGACAATTCAAGTTGAAATCGACTGTAATTATGGAAATTGTCTTACCATCGATCATTTTAAAATGTTCTTCCCGAAAATAACTAATTCAATATGAAATATCTTCCAGAATATAGCCCATTTTATACCCTGAGGTCGAGATATTATTACAAATAAAAACCTGAAACACAAGAATCGGTCGACATTTAATGAACTAGCAGGATTTGAGAGAGAATGACGGTTTCATGTAGTTGCATTTAAAAAACTACCTCTTCATAAACATTGGGGTATATTTAATCCTTTTCAGAACCGTGTCTCAATAGAGAAGACATAAATAGGGACATACTGAAAATTTTTGTGACAATTAATCTGGTTTTTAAATATTTAAATAAAATCTATTTCTATATTGTCTTAAAAACACCTATTTAAAAAAACCGTCACTTATTTTGGAACAAATCCTCATTCATTTTTCAAACTCGGGTATATCGCGCATCATTTTAAAATGCAGATAAGAAAAGAAATTTGTCGAACATATGGGAATGGAACACTAAAATCAACAAAATTTTATAACCTTCAAAATATAAAGTTTATCCAATGAAGAAGATTTTATGCACCGAATTAATAGAGGAAAAGTAATCTATTGATGAAATACCGGGTTTTGTATTCTAAATCAACCACCGTGATGTCCAAAATCAACCACTTTTACACGCATAAATCAATTTTGATTGTATTTTAAAATTCAGTTCGTTCCATGTGGTTTCACAGCTGTTCCAACAAATTGTTTTTATACGTGTAAAATAAATTGAGTAATCTTTTAACTTATGAGAAACTATCACTCTTGAAAGAATAAAAGATGTCTGATTTGGGGGATTCTTCCGCAATTACCGGGTTTTGAATTCTGAATAAACACCTTGATTCCAAAGTCAACCACTGTGAAAGCTATTTCGAACGTTGCCTCATACGGAAGATATCCCTAAGGATTAATTAAAATTATTATTTTTCAAAAATGATTGTTTTTTAAGAATTTTTTGCGTTCACAGTCCTTGGTATTTTGGGTATCCTTGATTTTTTATCCATGTTTGAACTGCCCGCGGAGAAGGTTTCATCGCTGTGGAAATATTTTTTTTATGCCTTGGCTTGGTAATTTCTTTTATTTCTGAAGAGTTTTCTAATATTAAGCTAATATACTTTTTTCCTTGTGTTTCACAACCTAAAATGATGTGAATTTTATGCTTGTTTATATTTTTAATTTCAGAAGAATCCCCCAAATAAGACATCTTTAATT
>JWZT01005339.1:452797-522064 GCA_000827895.1 Thelohanellus kitauei
TGTATGGTTGAGAATAGTTCCTTCAATATACTGGTACTGAAAAACATCCTCCGTATTGATTAGCACGTTTCACGGTTTTGATTGCAAAACCCGGTATCATAATACATAAAGATACAATATATTTTATTTTATCAATATTTTTCTTTAAACCAGCCTTATAGTATGAATGATTGCTGAAACCTAACAAATCTTCTTAGCACAAAAAGTTGTCTTCTTTCCGAAGGGTGGGCGTGATGAGAGGCGCTGAATTCAATAAAAATATCAACAGCTCTGAGAATTTTGATGATATCGGTCCTTACAGGGGACGTAACAAAACCAAATGGTGAAGTAGTCAAAATCAGATCAAGTTGTGATAGAGACAGTTTTCTCATGATAGAGAGCTATATGATCCAATTTTTGCACATTCATGTGAATTTCTGATGATATTTAAGTGGAATTTGGATAAACATCTACACTTTATATCAAACAGTGTTCGGAAACCAGCAGAAATTCTCGCTCGATGTGATATTTCGTTCATGCGCAATTAATGTTTTTATATATTCTATACGATGCTTAAAAGAAAACTGCTTTCACTTGTTGTTCGAGAAAGTGTTAGGTAGTTCTTTTGTTGATAGAGTTTGAAGTTTATAAGAACTTCAATATCGACTATTCAGACAAGAGATCCCCAAAAGAATGTTAGACGATTAAAAATCAGAAATACATTATAAAAGGGCCAGTTCAGCTAAAAAACTTATCAGCCGAGATCAAAATCCCTCAAGGTTACTTTTGTGGTGAAAAGATAAAATTAAGGAAGCACTCCAATTTATGGGCATTTCCTCGGCCGAAATCAGTATCTTATTTATCTTAAAATATAATCTCTCATCAACGCATCTGTCCTTGAGCTGCTACTTGACCATTTCAAAATACCCTACGAATTCCTTTGTCATACGCCATTAACCTCAAGTTATCGTCTTCATGAAATAGGCTCATTAAGGTCACCGATTCTTGCAATCGTTGGCCACGTGGATCATGGTAAAACCACACTTCTCGATTTTTTGCGTAGATCCTCTATAGCAATCAACGAAATTGGAGGAATTACTCAAAAAATATCCGCGTTCACAGGTATGATTTTAAAAGTATACTGTAAACGTTGGTAAGAACGAAAAGTTATGTTTCATCGACACTCCAGGTCATTCGACCTTTTCTAATGTCCGATCACGTGGTGTTCAAAGCACCGATATGGTGGTATTGGTGATAGCGTCCGATAATGGAATTCAGGAGCAGACTGTAGAGTGTATAAACCTCATAAAAGCGGCTATAAGTATTCAGCTTTTAACCTCAGCTCCGTTTGTTATATGCATCACTAAAATAGATAAAAAAGGCACAGATATAGTTGATCTTTGCTAATTCAGGAACGTATTTACAACGATCTATGTAAAATGGGGATAGAACCAGAGGCTGTAGGTGGTAATGTGCCATCTTTTGAGATTTCGGCACTGACCGTATGCTTATTTTTAAACAGGGCCAAGGTATGAAAGAATTTATTGAATTTTTACCTAAATTTGCCAAAAAAATTGATCTGTCCTACGACGTTACGGCACCGGCTACAGGTACAATTATTGATCTTCGTATTTCTTCTTCACTTGGGTAACTTTGATTTTAATGAGAAAAATCGCAACATGTATCTTGAGGCAGGGAAAACTTAAACGTGGCGACCTCGTTTCCTGCGGGTCAACTTTCGCGAAGGTTCGTCACTAAGTTACCAGGTTAAACAAATCATTTTGGAAGATGGCAAATATGCCAACGAGGTTTTTGCCTCTCAACCGTTTCATTTGGTTGGATGGAATTCCACACCCATACCAGGAGAAATCTTTCATCTAATTGATAAAAATGTTTTCATTTTTCGAAACAGATTAAATTAAAGGAACTTCAAAAAATCACAAGACTCCCGAGTTGAAAATTGCTGATCGAGTGTTTGGCCACAGTTTAGTTTCTGGTAGATTGAACCACGTAGGTGACAGCGAATACTTAACATATGACGAGAATAACCCACTTCGAATCAATTTACTAATTAAATGTGAGTAATTTGGTTATTTAGGCGACAACTACGGCTCTGCCGAAGCTGTTTACCAGGGAATCAAGCATTGCAACGATCCTCGAGTTGTAATTAATATTTACTGTTGTGGGATAGACAACCTGGAAACTTATACCCTATTATCAGTTCCAGAGAGCCACAGTACTTAGTCCTGTTGTTTAGCTCTCATTTATACTCTCAACACTGAAATTAACTCTGAAGCTAGAGAAATTTTGTTGAAACAGAAATTTGCTATCAACTCTTTCGAGATAATCTACAAATTGTTCGACCACATTAAGGTATTAATGTTATAATTCAGCACTATATTCAATTAGAGATCAGAAAAGCCAAAGTATTGAAACAAGTGGGTGCTGCCAAGGTTTTAGCCACTTTTCAACTGAGTGGAAAGTTAAAACGATATGTGATCGGGATGAAAGTCTGTGATGGCGCTTTCTATAACGAGAAGGATGTTATCGTTCATATTTATAGAAATAATGAATTATTACACCAAGGTACTTTTCTAATTCATCCAAGACACGATTAGTTCGATTAAAAAGCTCAAAACTACCGTTTCTGTCGTTAATTTCGGGGATGAGTGTGGAATATCTCTCAAATCTCCATATAAAGTGAAGCCCGGAGATGACGTCGTCTGCTACAGATTATTTCCTGATGAAAGAAGCGTAAACTGGCACTACTGATAATCAATTAACAACCCAAAATCTATGTAAATGTTAGGTTTTACACAAATGTATCATTTCAGTATGGTGCAACGTTGATTCCTCTTTTATGAAACATTAACCATATTCTTTGGTAATTTTGTCAATTATAAAACTTAACTGATATAGATGAACTGAATAGATGAGAAAACTCTAATAGAGCGTTAGATTTGCGACCATAACTGTCTTTCAATCAATAGAATTATACCAGAATATGATTCCAATTACGTACTCTCTGCCAATACGTTGTTAATCGTTTTTCCTCAACCCCAGAAATAAGATTGAAAGCTCCTTAATGCATACCGACGTTAATGAATTAAATTCTAACACAGCCTCTATTGAGGACGATTTCACAATGTGAAACAAGATATTATACAAATTGTATGGATGGACTTGATAGTGTTTAGGTTTCATAAACTAAGATTTATGGAATCGATTCCATGCATTCAGTCCGCTTTCTAATTAAGATGGTTCAAAACTCATCCTGGTCTGCTACAGTTCAAACCTAGTATAACGCCAACTCACTATATAAACCGTAAGGATCATGTATCCCAATATAATCTATTCAAGACTCTCCCCTTAACCATGTTTGGGTTTGACTGACGTGTCACACTTCAAAAGAATGACAGTTTGTTTCTATCGAATTCACAAACGCCGTAACGGATGAATTAGTTTTTCTATTTTCGATTTAACTCCAACATGATCATTGCATGATAAATGGATCTAAGTATTTCGTGCGTTTTCGGCAACACATCAGCCAGTGTCCTTGAAATGTTTCCATGAATGATAGTCCTATGGGCTCGTCATTTAAAGATAATTATGACGAAGAGATCTTTCTTGTCTCGAAACACCTATTCATCGAAAAGGTCGATCTAGGTAAAAATATGAACTCCGATCATCCACTAATTGTTTCTTATGTATCTGGAGATCGTTATATTATGACATATGCCAAAATTCAAGAGATATTTCACGAATTAGATGATTTTATTCGTTCTTTATACGAATCGTTCAATAGGACTCTCGAAACCACGGTGATTATCGTTGCAGCATCGCGAAATATATTTGGAATCTGTTTCTGTATATATTCTCTAGTGAAAGGTATAATTTTTATTCCTGTGGATGCCCATGATCCCATTTTATTCAGTTTTCAAATTAAATCATTGCAGAACGTCTTTCGAAATGCTATTTTGCTAGCCCAATCAAATTTTGATCTTGAACAAGCACTTCGGGCAGTAGGTTTTATTGAAATCAACGGATTTCACCAAGTTACACTGGCATTTTTGCCAGATACTCCCACAATTTACGTGGTTAGTTTAGAAATTATGGGTTCTGGCTATACTTTATATCATATAATCAACAAGAAATCACCAATTATGTATGTTTCGTACTCCTCGGGGACCACAGCCTTACCGAAATCAGTTCTGGTTACATACAGTTCATTTTTAGCTGTTTTGGAGGATTCTGTCAAAAATTTTGGAGTCGTGCGTAGTTCAATCATCCTACTGTCCTCCCCATTTACTTTCGACCCTTCGATATTGCAAATTTGTTGGGTCTTGGCCACTAAATGCACGTTGTTAATGCTCGAAAAACGCTTACTATCAAAATCTCTAACAGTTTCGCGTATATTTTTGGAATCGAAACTTTCTCATCTTCAATGCACCCCTTCCTTACTGTATCATTTTGGTGTTGACAATCTCAAAACTCTTATAGCTGACATTGAATCAAATCTCCAATATATTATACTGGGTGGTGAAAAATTTCCATCCCCTAAATTTTTTCAGCGTTTATTACCCGATATTGACCAGTTAAAAAATGTTCCTACGTTTGTAAACATATACGGCACCACCGAGGTCTCTCCATGGATGTCATTTTATCTACTAGAACCCCAGGAGTTGAAGGCTTACCAAAATGGCCAGTTTTGTATGCCCATTATTGGTACTTGTTTCAAGGACACCGAATACTCGATTGAACCTTATTTCGATGATATCGGAAAGTTGTATACCAAAACACGTTATAGACTGTGTTTTGTGATTACGAATAACCAACAAATCAAAAGAGATGACTTACATTCATTAATAGGACCTAGTACAACTTTTACGGGGGATTTGGTGCGAAAAGAACCTCAGGGAATAATGTATCACAGCCGGTATAGTAATTGCATCAAAAGATTCGGGAAAATGGTAAATCTTGAAGCAGTGAATCGGCTTATCCAAGAAAATAATCAAGATTATATTAAAGATTCTGTTCTGCTATCTGTTGATGACGGTAATGAAACGTCGGCTACCCCCACAAATTCTGAAGAACATAATATATGCCTTAAATTGTATTTTACATCTTCTGTATCTGGGGTAGTTTTACAGGATAAAATAATGGAGAACCTTAGGAAATGTCTGCCATCTATCTACTTACCAGATGAAACGATTCAAGTTAAGGAGATTCCCTTGAACTCAAATGATAAGGTAGACATCAAAAGACTTGTTAAGTTGCACAAAAGCAGTGGAAAACAACAGACAGTTTACGTTGACACCAAGGGTACTCTTCGGGATTTGATGATAAGAGTAAGGGTTCATTTAATTAGGTATTTTCTCAAAAACCCGAAATAAAAATTGAGGAAATTGATATGAATGATAACTTCGTTGAAATGGGTGGTGATAGTCTCATGGCTGCATTTGTGCTAGATTTTATCAAACAGAATCTGTTTGAAGAGAATAATATTCGGAGCTATGACGAAAATGCCCTGCTTTTAGTCCTCCAAAATCAGAGCATAAATGATTTGTGTGGTGCGATTGATAAGATGCGATATTTATCTACTGTTACAAATAATAAATCATCATCTGAATTCAAGCTTAGAGTTTCGAAACAATGGGAAATCGACACTAGAAAATGTATTGATGCCAATCCTCTAGTGATTGGTGAAACATCTGAAATATACATCGGTTCACATTCTGGAACATTTTATCGAGTTGACTTGGTCTCAGGTGAAGTCATCTGGAAGTATCAGATTAAAGAAAGGATTGTGGGGACCGCCACAATTACAGTTGATGGAAAGTATATCGTGGTTGGCTCTTATGATTGTAATGTGTATTGTTTTGAAAGATCTGGCGAATTGGCATGGGGTTTTAAAACCATGGACATAGTCAAAACGCAGGCTGTTGCCACCGTTTGTAATGATGTGATTATATGCTCTTATGACGGGTTTGTCTACTATCTGAATGTGGACAGCCATAAAATGGTTTGGAAGGTATCAATAGATGGAAAAATATTACCCAGCAAACCATTCTTTGATGAATCGTCAAGACGTATATTTGTAGCGACTGCTGGAGGGACTGTATGTTGCATGGATATGAATGGACAAAAAATATGGGAAACACAACTCGAACACCCTATATTTTCTGGCCTTTATGCAAACGTAAACTATTTGATTGTTTCCGAAGTAAAAGGGCGGATTTTTAAGTTGGATGGTGCTAATGGGAGTAAAATATGTGAATTTTGCACAGGTGGTACGATATATGCAAACCCTTTGATTGATGAAACATCCCATCACATCTATATATCAACTATGGAAGGAGTTATATACAAATTATCCATTCAAGGGCTTGCATGCGTGATTAAAATTGACCTAGAGACAACTCTTCACTGTCCTCCGATTATATTAACATGTTGTAGTAACCCAGAAAGCATTCCGGGGTCACAAGATTCATATTTGATCACTGCGACTCAAAGCGGCGAACTGTATTTCATTGACAAAGATGAACTCATAGTAAAAGAGGTTCATCAACTGGATTATCAGTGGTCAACTTCACCAGTATGCGTTAAGAACCATGTGTTGATAGGTTCCCACCAAGACAAACTAGTGTGTTATAAGATAGATAATAAAATTGATAATTAGGTAACTATTAGTTTTTTAAATTTAATTTTTGGTTATTTGTGAACTTCATGAGGAATATGTTTTACTCAAAAAGCAGTGTTTAGAGAATAGATCCCCAACCTTTTCTGCTGTATCGCCTCCTTTCGGGTCAAATCACATTTTACAAGCTATCTTTCTATACAAAAATCACATAGTAAAAATCAATCGAAATTACCATCAAATAAGAAATTGTTTATTGATAATTTTAAAGTAATCAAAAATATCAACAAGAACAAAATTAATGTGACACTTGAAAATAATGGAGTTTCAACAGTTTGTCAATGTCTGATTCCCGTTTCGTGAGCATTAGTGGTAAATCGCCACGTTCGGTGATATGTAGTCACCTCCTTTTTTTAGAAAGTAAAGTTGATATTACAGAGAACGCTGCTCATCTAAATAGGATGGAGGAAATGCTATTAAAAATAGCTGCACTCTTGCCCACTATTCAAGATATAGAAGTGGTATTGATTTTTAAATTCAGAACTCCTGGTATCCATTTCTGAATTTATTTTTCGATTTTCGTTTGTTGTAAGTTATACTTGTTACATTTCTAAATTCGACGAACTTGCAAAATCTATAAAAACGAAGTTATCTAAACTTCAACTTGATATAACCATGTTTAAAATATCATTGAATCGCTCATTAAAATCAGCATTAACATAGTTCAAATGTTCACCGAATCAAATGTGTCTTGTTTTACATTTACTGATGATAAAGTGGGAAAATGGGCTTATTTTCCCTTTCCTAGCATTCGTTTGAACAGAAGTCCTTCCACAAAAGCAATTAGATCTTTTTGGGTTTTAACTAAAATCTACCTAATACCCTGAAATTGTATATTGTTTTAGTTGAATTTAATAAACTCTTTTGTCAAATAAGCTATGTCGTTTTGGGATTTAATGAGATTTTCGTTCAGATTAATATCTTTGTTTTCAAGGAAGCCCGGTACGGAGTTAATAGCCTAAAAAGATGATTCAAACAAATTTCTTTTGATAGCCAACTAAATTCCATGTGTAGCAGCATATTATTCGATTTTTCATCATTTTCACAATATTTACTAAAAATGTCTTTCAATGAATCGCTTATAATTTTTTTTATTGCACCAATGAAGTACTGAAGCGATATCTGCGAACATTCACTGAGATTTTTGCGACCATGTGCTGGCGATGAATCACACAATATCTTACGATTATGGTTGGTATTTATTCCTTTAAAAGTGCAATAAAACCCCTATATCGCCCTACCATTGTCTGTGCACTATCGTTAGCCGAGGACAAAATATTATATATAGGAATTTCTTCATATTGAAAATAATTTTTGATGGAGTCAAATATTGATACGTTCTTTGTATGCTTCCACATTTTTAGCAAATAATGAATCTTCGCAAATTTCCTCTTCTTTAATGAACCGAAAATACGAAATGAGTAGTGTTTCGTGATTTGGATAAGTTTTTCATCTAGTTCAGGTGTCGGCAACCCGTGGCTCTTTCAAAAAATTTACTCCGGTTATCTTAATCGTAGTAGATAGATTCGAACAGTGAAGTTAAATATTTCAAAATCTTTATTCACGAGATGCGGTACGAGATCACAATATCATCTATTACTTGGATGGACTCTAGCTTAACAAAACTTATGAAATATAGATGGATCAATTAATTTTTTCATGAATCGACTTTGAAATTTTTTAAAAGCATAAATAAATGAAATTAATAAAAATTTAATATTTCATACTATTGTCATCTCGGTTTAATGATGGTTTAACAAATTCGTTACGGTTATTATTTACCTGATTTTGAATGTCAAATTTGATGATAACTTTTTTAAAATTACGAAATCAAAATTTACAACATTGAACTTTTATTGTCTCCAAACATCTTATTATTTAGTTATTAAAAAAAAACTTTTCACAGTCCTTTATCTCGTTTCGAAATTTGCTTTGTCCAAAAACTTTAACATTCTTGATATAAGGTGGTAAGTACCCTGACCTGTGCCATTTATTCTAACAATAGATTTTATCTCTAGGAAAGCTCTTATTGGGATTTAGAGATAAACAATATCTATTAAGCCATTTTACCTGCTATGAATTTGAGTCTTGAAAGTCTCCAACATTATGGTGAAAGTGGAATCCATCCATAAACAGAGTAAAATCACATACATTCCCATTAATTACCCGCAATTTTGTCAGAAATTTTCATAAAATTTGAATCCTAAAAATTTTCATTAATGAATTCAAATCCTAACATTGGTCATCATCATCGCGTAAATTATTTTTAGAACAGACACACTGAGCCGCAAATGATTGAAAGACCGCAATTGTTCCATAGAGACAATATACTCCAAATAGATTTTAAATGTAATTGTTTTAATTTTCAGCGTTCCTAATATATCGTAATATAAGGTTAGTAATAATTTTCAAAACTTCCTAATCATACAAATAATTTTGTCATTAATTCAAACAAATATTGATGTACATTACATTAACTTTCATGAAAAATCTTTCAGATCAAACCGATGGATAGGGTCATCAAGACGAATTAAATATTGATCAATGAAAGGAAAGGTGACTGTAGAGTGTAACGGACNTAAACAGAGTAAAATCACATACATTCCCATTAATTACCCGCAATTTTGTCAGAAATTTTCATAAAATTTGAATCCTAAAAATATTCATTAATGATTTCAAATCCTAACATTGGTCATCATCATCGCGTAAATTATTTTAGACCAGACACACTGGGCCGCAAATGATTGAAAGACCGCAATTCTACCATAGAGACAATATACTTCAAATAGATTTTAAATGTGATTGTTTTAATTTTCAGCGTTCCTAATATATCGTAATATAAGGTTAGTAATAATTTTCAAAACTTCCTAATCATACAAATAATTTTGTCATTAATTCAAACAAATATTGATGTACATTACATTAACTTTCATGAAAAATCTTTCAGATCAAACCGATGGATAGGGTCATCAAGACGAATTAAATATTGATCAATGAAAGGAAAGGTGACTGTAGAGTGTAACGGACCCAGGCTTTTTTATTTATTCAAACATCGAATGCCTTTCCAACACGTTGAATTAAAGAAGAAAAGTTATCACGTTTCAAAAAGTCTAATTTTGAGAGACACTTTAAAATTAAATGAAAGTTATTTATAGATAAATATCGTGATTAGATGCCACAAACAAAGCCATTTAATAGCGCCAGAAAAGTCTGTCTGTATTAAATGAGTGGATTCCATCGTATAATACTGTTACTGTTGCTAGTTTCGGATATGACCAACGGAGTTTTAAAAGTGAAAAACCATACACTGACAGCGAATACATAAATAGATTTTTATAAAAGCATAGGAAGAACTAATTATATTATTAATGAACAAAGCAGCTATTCAAAATACATTGCCATTATCTGCTAAAACAGTAAAATATTACAGTGAAAATATTTTTAGATATCATCAACCAGCAGACGAAGATCATAAATGGGTATATGGGCATGCAAAAAGAGTTGATGAGATTTGTGATATTAATGATGCGGCCACAATCTAGTTTTTTGTGCGGTTGATTTCCACTAAAAGTCCTAAAAAACAGTTATTAGGATTGTTACTACTGAAAATCAACCATGAGGTGAGAATATTGCAAATGCTGTAATTCTATATGGAAAAGCATCTTATTTCACTTAATACTGTGTTCATTTCAACAGACAAAGTAGGAAACTATGACCTGCCCAAAAGGTGATAGTTTCTATTTTTAAAGAAAATATTAATTTTGAAATACCTTCTGACTATTGAATCATTCATAAAGACGCTCTTTATACACCTGCATTTTGCGATGAAATTTACATGATTATGGAATTGGTGACCAAGATCAATTACTTAATTTTAGATAAAGCTTAAAGATCATTGTCTATTTAAAAAACTTTTAGGTGATATAGAAATGGAGTACGCAGGTCTTTGTCTGCAGATCAAAGTGGGCTGGTTATAAAGAGGAAATGTTTCAAAATGTCTTGGTTCCTTGTTGCCAGAAATTAAAGCATTCCTTCTTAAAAATGGTAACAACTATCCCCAATTATCATACTATCAGTGGCTTTAACAATTTAATATTTTAGTACACGTAACAATTCATTTCAACAAACAATCATAAATTACATGGGAAAGGAAGCACAATTCTATATTTATCGTATGTTGCTTTATTCATAAAGGATTTTTTGCCAAGGATTTTGAAAGAAAGAAACTGGTTCATTTTGAAATTATGCATAAACATCGCCAAAATAATAATCACGATATAAATATTTGTTATCACAAGAAACGTTTAAATGTAAGGGAAGCTTTACTTTGTTGGTTACACAAATTCTACAACAGCAAAATATATTTAACCATTACAAAAAATCATTTAAATATAACTGTAACAGAATGTAATACTTCGCTCTTCGATGTTGACATTAAAAACTTAGATGCGCAATTCATGGATTAAAAAAACAGAATTCTTATGTTCTAAATTTGAACATTTCAATAACTATTTGAGAATTTAGGAGAAACAAAAATGAGAATTCGTGTGATATCAAAAGTGACCGGATATCAATGATCATGAAAATGATGGCTGATGTATTTTTAAAGTGTGAGAATTCACTACAGACTCATACGATAAGTTGACAAAATAAGAATTAAATTTTCTTTGAATTTTCTTATCATCATATTCATGCGAACTATGATTTTTACAACATTTAACTCATCAAGAATAAATCAAGAAATCGCCTTATTGATGAAAAATTGGAGTCGTACCTAAAAATAAAACAAGATACACACAAAAAATTCAAGTGAGATTTAAGGCCAATGTTAAAATTAATGATTTGACGATCCATAGTATAAATCTATGTTATGTATTGTCTATAATTTTATATTTATCAAAATGTAAATTGTAAAATTTTATTTGTATTATTATATCATCCGACTTGTTACAATGACGTCATACTCCCTTTATTAAAATTTTACTATTAAATGTTAACAAAAGTGTGGCTCTTTAAAAATTTTAAAATCGATTTTTTAATCCAATGTGGCTCTTTGCTTCAAAAGGTTGCCGACCCCTAGTCTAGTTGAATAGAAAATTCGAATATTTTGAATAATCGTAAAGTGACATTCCAACCCCCCTCGCCATTTCATCTACTCTTCTTTTCACTGAATTATTACTCAGATGAATTTTTTGATTATATCTTACGGTACCTGATGATGGGAAATAGTTTTTATTACCTACTCAACCGAAGGAAATGTCATATCCTCTCATTTTGTGGGTGGTTTCCCTATTTTGCGATTAACAACGAAATATCATAGGAGGCTCATATCCATTCATTTTCTTGCTGATAAGTGACGGAGAAACTTGTTTTGTAAATTTGACTGCTTTAAATATTTCTTTTCGATTACTTGAAGACACGCTAAATCTATGTCCTTTTCATAACGAGGGATTTTTATTCAAATGGTATTTTTGACCAAAAGGCTTTATGGCTTAATTTGAGAAATCTTTTTGACAAATTAAAGATGATGGCAATGAATTGTTAATAGGAGATTGCGTGAATCCATGCCCCAAATACCTAACACCGTATTGCGCGTTTTCTTCTTTGATACAGACATTTAAGAATGAAAAATTTTCTATCATTAACTAACCGATTTCTAAGCGCGGTCGTAATTAAATTCGAAATGCAGTTAGTGGTTTATAGATTTCTTATATTATTAGGTGACTGTTTCTGTTATTATTTTCATCTATGACCCTTTTTAAACTCGAAAGGAAAACTTTCTAAGAAATTCAAAGAGCTGATCAGTGATTTTTCAAAATCCCGCAATCAATTTTCAACTCCGCGGCAAGGTGGCTGAATTTTTATCGGATAATATTCCAGGAAAATTTTAATAATTTGAAAATCTAGCTCAATTTCTGTCTCATTAACGAGAACAGGAAAATTGGCCTATCTTTTCTGTGTATTTTGTGACCAGACAACGTTAAATATTTGCAATAAAAGCCTTTATAACCTATTAATTAAAGGTTTGAGTAGTATACAAGTTGTAGCTTTTTATGTACATTAGTTGTTTTTCTTTTATATGAATTATGATGAAAAAACAGTTGCAATGACTTCACATAACTATTACTCATAAATATAGTTAACTGAAGAAGAACACTACAGAAGGCATCTATCAATCGGTACCGGGTATCTCGTCATTCGCATTCCGATTAATCAACAGAGCATTCACACCGACCTCTCCTCAATCAGACTCTTTCCAGTGTTGATTCAGTCATCTTGTTTGGGCTACTCAGACATTCCCTATGCTGATATTTATTGGCCTACAAACATAAATATATGGATTTATTTGAGCTATCATTATATTTAGAGATTTGATTTCTTAAAGACATAGAACCATATATTATAGCTTCTATTAGAAAACAATTTAATATCTAAGAAAACTCGATGCTTGTAGAAAATTAACTGTCAAATTGGTGAATTATTTATCTGTATTTATAATTTTAATATTATAATTATTTAGTGGTCGTATGTTGTCCCCTTGATTTGCTTCAAGATCCTACAATACAATTTTTCTCTGAATTCTCTACCGCCCCTTTTAGTCTCCAGCGCCTCCTTTTGGGAACCTATGGTTTTAATATACATGATACTTAATTCATGTTCAAACGTTAACAAAGCTAAGTATTTTAACGCTAGAAAAGTTTTCTTTATCGTCACAATGGCACTTCAAAGTTGTTGCTAGAAACTCAAGGAAATTTAAATCAAAAATTAAATTAGTTACTAGAAGATATAAGACCTCAGCAAATAAATTAAACGAACTTTTAAATCCCATATGCAGATACAGGGTACTATCCTATTCACATTCACATCTGTTAAACTTTGATCAAAAGAATTATTGGTAATAGTATTGATGAATTCTAATCATGGTTTTCCGCTCCGACATTTGGCATTTTTCTAAAATACTGTTCTCAAAAATACTCACAAGGCTAGGTTCGAAATATTATCCATTCCTTGGAGTATAACCTTTTATAGTAGCTAGAGTGGTCTGTGTTGTGAAGAAGCAAAGCATCGTGTCATGGGGAGGATTTTACATGGTTCAACCAAAATATTTGCTTGCTACTACAAGGATAACCCCCAACATATAATCGATGAATAATGGTCAGATCACAATGGTACCGAATGGATAAACTTACTATTTCGAGTAATGCCATACCTCTAACGGACACCATGATTCATCAACTGAGATATAAATGGGAAGTAAGTCTCGGTATTTGATTGATAGATTTTATGAAAATCGCTAACCTATAGGATTTTGCATTTAAAAATGCACTAATTTCAATGCTAAATGTATTTTTATTTGTTTTAAAAGATTAATAACTGATCAAATAAATTGATATTGCTTTTCGATGTCCTATTCATTCATATGTTTCTGAAACAATTGTTCGCTTTGAAAACCATATTATTCAGAATGACTAAAGGATACAGAAATCACACAAACTATTTTTGTAAATAAATTTCCATAATTGAACTATCAGTTAATTTTAAATAACATCTAAAGAGAATAATAATTTTTATTTTATTTATTACCATGTAGATTAAAAAGTGATTTTCGCATTTCATCGTTGAATTTATTTCATGCCGCGTAACTATAAAACAATCTCAGATAAATTATGTTAAATGATCATAAAGTTGGTGTTAAAAGAGTGAAAATCTCAAATCAAAGTGTTAATAACTCTTAACGTTAAAAAACACAAACAGCCTGATTGTAAAAAAAAGTAAAAATGGTGTTGTATTGGTTGATAAAAAGTGGGAAGAAGGCCGACACACTTGGATGAAAAGATGAAACAACGTCTAATCGAAACAATAAACGACTTCTGCATTGTGACACTAGAAAGGTATTATCGAAAAATTAAATTGTTGTATACCTTACCATCGTTTGGAGATGTGTGAAGAAAACCAATTACGCCTGGAAGCTAACACGACTAGATCCAATCAAGAGGAACGATCCTGATGTTAAAATTATTCGAAAAGTTTATCACGATTAGTATCGAACAGACAGTCCTCTCTGAAGATACAGTGAAACCATTTAATTAGACGAAAGCCCTTTTAACCTTCTTATGGTTAAGGCACAATCTTGGGGGAAAAGGTAAAAACTACTAACCTGGTTGAACCGGTAAATAAATGTCACAATGTGACCATGGTACTTGCCCTAAGTTCTCATAATATCATAAGTGCGGAAGCATTTGTCACAACATCATTTAACTCTAAAATTTTTAAAGAATCCCTGACAAAACTCGTGACGATCCTAGGGAGGGAAAGAGAATTCACTATTGTCATAGACAAAGTTAGGTTCACCACAGTGATCCGGAATTTTGTGATTCCTACCCATACGAGGTAAGGTGCTTCCGATGTATAGGCCATGTTTTAACTCATATGAAAAATATTTTTCACGATAAATCGATTTTACGAGTAGAAGGACCACTCCAATGATCCAACGACCTGATAGCCGGAATGATAGAGGCTCATAGAGCGGTTCTGCCAGCAAATTTTTCAAACTGTATAAATCATTTTGAAAAATTATTTCAGAAATGCATGAACGAAGAGGATATCGAAAGGGACTAACAATTTTTTGAATTTAATTTAAGTTAATTTATTAAATTTAAAAAAATCAATTTTTAAGTGAAATGAGTGCATTTATAAATGCAAAGCCGGATATTCATAACCAGAGTTTTGTCTACCCTAAAAAACTGAACACTCTATGTTAAAATCTGAGTATCATCGATCCAGGAGTTTATGTATAACTTAGAATGTTATTCAGTATAGAGGGGCTTTTTGCTTGATAAATTTTTAAAGGGAGAGCATCATTAAAACACTCAAGAGTCCCCTCATAGGAACGACCGATAGACAAATAAAATAGATTTTAAAACATCCGTATCTATAATGGCACGCTCAAAAAAGTCTATTCAGGGGTCTTATGTGGATGGCAAAGTATCTGTTGTTTCACAAGAGAGGTTACTTAGCTCACAGCACAGCGAGAGCTCAAATCATTAAAAAATGTTCAGATTAATTCAATCACTTCATGTGATATATCCGCCGAAGCGTTCTTTGAGTTAAAGTGCCGAAATTCAACATAGAATACTCACTTTCAGCAATTATATTATAATCCGATTTTTTATATCGGGGATCTTCGTATCGTTAAAATGGCATCGGAATTTCAAGTACTATGCGATAGCTTTGCATCATTTTACCAGAAGGAGGATTTCGTCAATTGCGATGCTGCTTTATTGAAGATAAAGGTTTTTCCTTTATATTAAAGTTATTCGCATGCAAAGAGAATATCGATCCCTGCAATTATTCCCCCGATCGGGCGAGTCTGTTCATTAATTTGAGTTTTTAACTTTTTATATATAGGGTCTGTTTATGAAATTTGTATCCGAATGAGTATCTCTCAAAAAAGAGCTGATTTGTTTATTCATTACATGAAACCCTTGAAGGCATTCTATTTCGATCTTGAGTACGTCATGCCTGTTATAGATCACTTTTACCTAAATCGCAAAATTTTGAGCACATCTTTGGCCTCAATCTCATGTACTTGTTGGCTTTCGATCTCCAGAACGAGTTTCATGACGTAAGAGATGTTTCATTCAGGACTTACAACGGATCCCCTTTACTATGCTCACAAACTCTTCATACGTACGAATACCTTGGATTTTGGAGCAGGTATGCTAATTCTTGATTCAGCATCTTCTGGAAGGAAATTATTCTTTAGTATATTACCATTTAACTTAGGCTCGTGGCATGATCAAGGAAATGCCGTCTGATGACTTCTTGTTCTTTTACAACAGAATCCTGGAGACAGTTCGGTATATTTTGGTATTTAACCAGTAATCGGATCGCCGAAGCCTGCATGTGGGCATATAAAAAACTGCCAAACGCTTCTCTGGTTCGAATGCTGGATTTACAGAATGATCCTCAAACGTTCGAAAATCTTGCAAAAGAAGTAATAAGGTTTTGAAACAGTACAACTGGACTGTAACGGATACAGAAACATTGTTCAGCTGTCCATCCAAAGTCAATGAGAATGACAAGGAGCTTGAAGCGGAGTTTCAACTTCGCCAATTGATCAAACTAACATCTAAATTGGAGACAATCGTCTAATTTTGTTCACTCTAATTTTTTCAACTGTCGCATCTTGGAATGTTAATGATTTCGATACATAATTCACGAGACGATGTGTGGCGCTTCACGTTATGCATTCTGACTTTTGTGTGAAAATGGGTGGTATACTTTTAGAAACATAATGAGAACTGCGTTGGTATTATATCAAAACATTGTCGTTGTAGCTATCTGAGCATTGTTACTTAGATCGATGGATAACTATTTCGAATTATCATTAAAAGCAAAATAAATACAAGCCCACAATCTTTATGATTGCATTTACTTCAAAACTCGACATTATCGGGTTTGAAGCTTAACAATGCACCGAACTTCTATGCACTGTAAAAAATCCTTTGATGCTCACCCTTTTGCTGTTTTAAATTCACTCATCCAAACTTTTCCGAAGCCGAACATTACTTAGGAAATCGATGTATATCATGAGAAATCACCAAATTTACCACCAGGCATTGTAATTTAATTTTGAATTGAAATAATGTTATTTTTTTCCTAGATTAAGATGGAAATCCTTTGCAGATTTTATTACACTCCATTCCTATGCTGAGACCCAAATTAATGTCAGACATCCACCTCGACGCGAGTTTGTGAGTACAAATTAACGAATAAAATCTACTCTTTTAAACGCCCATTAGAGGTACAATGGCTTGGAGATGAACCGTGTACTAGATGATTTTGGATTGAAGACTGATCAATTGCTGGTGGCCGACATTTATCTCGAACTCATTTAAATCCATGGCCTTACCACCTGAATTGCTGATCGTTATATCCGTTCTGATAATCATCTACCTGTTTGCTGGCCTATCTTACCTGATATGGAAAATTTATGATGTACTTAAGAGACGCAAGTCTGCCTCATTGAACAAGCAAGTTCGTCTACTCTGATCTAGGAAACAGTAATTGATGTTCCCAAACCACAAGAATCGCAAGTTGATACAATCACCGGTCCTGCAGAAGATGAGCCGAAACCGCAGGAATTACAAGCCAGCCCAAGCCCTAGCTCTATCAAAGATGAGTTCAAGAGCGATGAAATAGTCCCAACTCCCGAGAAACAGCTCCATCTGGATGAGGTTCAACCAGAAAATCCCATTGTCCCCACAGATCCGATGATTGACAATTCTGCCATACCCTTCACCGAAACTGATAAATATATCACCATATATTTTCACCTGAGGTATAATGCAGTTAGTTCCTTATTATCCCTTATTTTGGCGGAGGTGAAAAACTTTCCGGGTCCCGCAGAAGGAGGATTTGCCGAAATACAGGTGAAAACATAGCTAATCAAGGTTACAGTCACGAATCTTCCAAATTCAAAAACAAAATACAAAACAGGCTGGAAACTGATAACCAAAGCAAGATTCGATTCATGTGTCAATTTTTTTAATGTCACGGAAGAAGTGATGCAAGCTATGTTGATTCGGTTTCGCGTATATGGACGCAATAAAATTGTGCTGCCGAAATTGGTGGTCGAATGCCTTGTTCCTATCAAGGAATGCAAATTTAACACCTGCATGAATGACTCCTTGATGTATATAAACATTCCTCTGATCTCCCCATTTGTATTCATTTCTGATGTTTTAGAAATTAAACCGGCCAAAATGATTTCTGGCATCGCCTAACAGGTTTAGAACTCAACTCACAGATTAGAATCTTAACCGGGTACGTATTGATGATTCACCAAGAAATAAAAGAAGGAATCTTAGCCGAATGCTTCGATTATTATCTCTTAATTCGAACTTGGCATTCAAAAATAGACCATAATCATAAATATTCTATTATTTCATGTAATTTTGAAAGCCAGCTCACAATCCACCTCCTTAAGTATAAATAAATCCAATTTTTTGATTGGCTTCACTGATTTACTTTACTATAGTTGCTTCCATCGCTCATTTTGGCTATATTATCATTGAATTCCTAGGTCTAATATATATATGGCAAGTAAGGTTTATTCCACGCCATTTGAGTGACTGATTTGTGTATTGGCTCTATTAAATAATATCTCATCAAAAAAGAAATGTTACATCTAGAAACATGGAAGAGAAATGAAATGTATGCTGCAATTCGACAACATTTTTATATCTACGTGTTTTACACGAATTAATAAAATGAGAACTTTATTACATTCAACGTTAATTACGTTTGCAACAAACGCCTTTGAAGATACAAACTGCTTCATTAATAACATTTTATACATATATAAAAATATCTGGGTCAGTCCAAAAAGTATCAACGACTCCAACCATTTTTCTTGGTACTGTTTACGTAACACACTTAATTAAGTCAGGATAACTCTAGATTGTAATTCTTTCTCAATCATAGCAGTGTACAAATATACTCAAGTTCACTCATACTATACTGTGGGAAGATCCTGAGAGACTATAACTGGTAGATAACCATCAATATTAACAAGAATTCCAGGGACTCTTCAATGGAAAGCTGAAATCAGATTCATTAATTTCAATTTGACAGCAACCGATTAACGTGGTTGATTATGCCAAAGTTTCACAAGGTGAACACTTCAAAAACTGGAAATTTATTCTTATATATACCAACTTTTTAAGTTTAAACATTAAACAATATCAGGCTGATTTTTCATTTTCGTCAGTTTACATTTTATGGACTTTTGATTTTTAAAAATTTTTGACATCCGGGTTTACAGCAAAATCATCCAGACATTGTTTTGAACACTTTTTGACTGCCATCGATCAATCAATAAAAACAACTTCCAAATGTGAATACGATTAAGCGGAAATTAGTATCGTGTCCGGTTCTTAAATACAGGACCATCAACATTTTAGATCTTTTGGACTAATTCTACTCTATTATCACTTAATTGGATCACGACAACTTCTACTACGACGAAATTTTAAAATAATGACTTTGATTTTTGGTGTTTTTATCAAGTATATTCAATGTAAATTTATGTCATTTATATTTTTTTAATTATTTTCGCTGAGATATATATTTGTACGTGGTTTTCCATTGAATATGAGACATCGGAACCTATTATTCCCTACCCTAAATATTTGTGATTATTACCAACGATATTTTTGGAACTTCTGAATGAACTGTCATGGATATTTTGACTTTTTTAGTTGAGTAAGACGTGATTAATTTATTCTACGAAAAAATTGTAACAGATATTAATTTCAGATATGCAAAAATATCGTTTATAATATCCACGATTAGTTGGCGTGGGCAATAAATACGTTCTAATATTTCATATTGAATGAAAAAATAGTTTGTCCAGATTATACAGGGTTTCCCACTCATTTTCGCCAAAATAATTTTTTTAATTTAATAATCTAATAAATAAATTTAGTATATTTATCTTTAGTGTTATATAATTCCTCTTCATAGGCAACGATTTATGTGTAGCTGAACATGGCTGTAATAGCCAGAACAATGCTACTTTTCTCCATATTTAAAAAACATACAATTTTATTTTGGCGAAAATGAGTGAGAATCTATGTAAAATATATAATAAAGTAGTCGTTTAATTTTCTTTGATATGTATTGGTCCAGTTTAAGAAAAGATGCAGTACAAGCAAAATTTCTGTGGGATTTTACATGAAATACCCTAAAAATTAAAGTCGTTATTTTAAAATTTCCGCTGAAGTGTTATTGTCCACACTAAATGAAATAAGAATAGAGTGACATTAGTTTATAAAAATCAAAGTTTGTGATGGTCATATACTAAAAATTATCTTCGTTCCCGCATTAAAGCATGTTGTTTAGACTCCCCTGTAAATATTTTGCAAACGATGAATAAATAACTTGCTATCCAATCAATCAAATGAAAGCTAAAACAGTGAATTTGTATGATTAGAGGAGTGTGGTAACAATGTTTTGGCGGCTTTGCCCTGTACTATCACTGGTTATTATTAGAAGTGAAAAACCTTCGATGTTATCCAAACCTCAAATAATAACCATAATAGCGCCGGGACGTCGGCCCAGTTAAGGTTAGTAAATAGCGCATAGTGAACTAATGGATAACAGAGTTTAGGTTCTCTTACAGGTTTTTCATCCTAAAGCGCACATTTCTCATCTGAATCGCACACGAGAGATGCATATAATTTTGTTTTAAAATGAGATAAAATAGTTCGTGTCATTTTATAAAAATTATTTGTATATCTCTGATGTGCGATTTAGATGAGATGTGTGCGCTTTAGGATGAAAACCCTGTATGCCAATTCTCAATAATTCTACAGTCACACGCCGTATTACTCAACCAATTATTGATGGTGATTAAACATAAAATCAGTCGACCACCTCCAAAATCAGTTGTTTTGTGAAGGGTTCCGCCTGAGTTATGACACTTAAGGCGTCCTTTTGATGATTCTACTAACTCAATTGATAAAAAGGAACTGCTTTCGATAAGAGAATGACGTTTTATCCGTGTTTTGTCATAGCACTTATCGAATAACAAAAAATTCATTCAGCCGAAAAAAGATAAGTCAAAACCTGAGGTTGTTGGTGAAACATGGCATCGAACACCAAAAATTGCATGTATAATTAACTATGAATGATAATTAATATAATGAGTCGTTGCATTGGCATCCATTTGTTGAGGCTATAAAACTGAAACAAAGGTGTTGTCCTAACTACACATTCTGTAGTTTGTGCATATGTATATGGTACCTTCCGGTCTATGAAACGCTGTTGTTCCCCAAGATTTGAACCCTGCGGCTTATACAACGACTCGGCTAATATATGAATTTTTACAATTTACCGTAATTTCCTGAATATAAACCATGAGTTTTTTTCAAAGATTTTAACTCTGCGGCTTATACATCGGTGAGACCTAAAAACGTACAAAATACAAATGTTTTGAAAATTTAGGGGGGGGGGGTGCGGGTTATATAAGGGTTCTCTCTACACACCGAAAAATACAGTATATATATTTTAGGTATTCGTAAACGTAGAGACGTCAATGCGTTAAATATATGTACAATTCCTTATATCAGCTTTACAATATTCTGAACTGTTTAAAAAATAGTGTTTCGCCTCCAGGCATACGAGTTTATAATGAACCAAATCTTGGATCTGTTTCTAATTTTGAAAACCGATTTTTCCAGAACCTAAAATATCATTATGAGTTGGACATGATTAAAAATTGAGCTAAGTCGGAGAAATGTTATTTTATAGAGTTTCAATGATTTTAATTCAAACAACCGGTATTTTTGTGAAAATATGCTTTATCGATGATGGATCACTATCTTTGAGCTCTCTTAAGACCTCAGACAGGGGTTGAGAAGGGCGAGGGTGTAATTGTCGTAATCTGGTTACTCATAAACCAAACCATTTGAGAAAAACCACATTACTCTTCTGCAATTGTAAGCATTAAAATATTGTGTTAGTTATCAAGTGGGTGATTAATGTACAGATGCTTGGTTGAGTTCGAACTAATTCTGTCATATTCCCATATATTGGAATGATTTCCATGATCGATTCTCTCAGATTTGTTCATGTAATCCACTGATACTATCTTTAATCTTTCCTCGGTAAACATCGTTGGAACAGTACACGAGTTCTGTATTTTTCGGATCGAGTAGTGTAGGGAGGCTGTTTTATCTACAAAAAGTAATTGAACCCATCTGTTGATTAAACTGTGGCATCATAAGTAATTAAGGAATAAATACAATACGCTCTCACAGTAAACAATCTCACGTATCAAAGTCACTCGCCCTCAGAGCTAGCAAATTGTTTTAACTAATTACCCCTTTAAATCGTCGATTTATTAAAATCCAATTTTATTACACCTTAGTTGTGGGTGTTTATGTGGATGGGAATAATAATCATAGGTGTAATCTAACTTAAGCTATAACAATTTGGAATCTGGAACTTACATTTTTGCGGCAGCAAAGATTTGTATGCTGATCTTAAAAAGCATCGACCTTAACAGAGAGTATTAGGTCAACTAGCATGTGACTAAACGTTAGACCATAAATTCAGCTTCCAAAACCTATTATCCATCCGATTTCGAGTTATAAGGTGGATCAAATATGCCCTCAATACGTACTAAGACAAAGCTAAACAATAATATAAACTGACCAATCTCTGAATTGAAAAAGATACTAGTGTGAGGAAAGTGATAACTGGTTTAAAAGAATGAGCTTTATGCAGAGAATATAAGCCAAAAATAGATTAGAGAAGACGTAATTCATTATAATGATCTTTATGAATAATCTAAATAGGATAGAGCACAGGATATGTTTAATCAGGCGTTATCCACTAAAATTCACTAATTACGACACGAACATCTCGGAAAAGATTAGAATATCAGCCTTAATGTTGACGCGTTATGACGGATTTTCATTCCTCAATTCTTTAGAGGAATCAGAAAATAGTGCTAGATATCGTATGGTGATTTTGACTGAATTTGTACAAGAAGTGAAAGATGTTGTAATTCCACATATCCGTATTTGTGTCACATAATTTAGTTCTAGTCAATGAAAGTGACACTACAAGTATTTGTTAGGTAAACCAGATCAAGAAGTCATTTTCTCTATGCTCCAAAAATTTGATTCAGCCTTCCAGCATCAAAATAAGAAGACTGACAACAGGGTATTTGAGTTTTGTTAGATTAGAATGTAGATAAAATAACTACGATAGATGATCAGATAGCTGGAATTTGGCAAAAGTTCGAGCGTTTGAACGTAATAGAAATGTTCATCTTAGAGCCGAAGAACTGACTTTGAAAGTGCCAGAGAATCTTGGCACAGTTATTTGTACCAAAAAACAGCCTCAGAAGGATCTGTATTTATTTTAATCAAAAGCTATCTGCCACCGATATAAGGGAAAAAGAAACATTCGAAAAGGCGGCCAGGGTTTATTTGCAGGAACTCACTGCTGTACAACAACACATCACTGTCGCATCTCAAGAGATTGTAATATTTTTATTTCGAAATGTTAAAATTTTGTTTAATTAACCTCCGCTTGAGCAGACATGCCCCAAAGAGACAATTCTTCTTGAGACTCAATATGCACTCATTCGGCCGATTCTTTTGCAGATTTTGAATATTTATGAGTATTTTGCTCTTTCCTTTGATTCAGAGCAAACGAGTCTTCTACCTTCGACTTATGTTTTCCAAAAATATTCAGATACTTCTTATTTGAATAATATGCATTTTTAAATAATAGTCATACTAAAATTCATCCTGCCTAGGTCCATCGTCACACTCAGAATTTTATGTATCACATAACCAGCGTCTTGCCCGAAATAAATTTTGTCATTCTTGAAAATCACGATACATAATGGGGTTTTATATATTAACGCCACCTATTTTGGGTAACCATTACTGAGTAATTCTGGTTGACCAACGAATCAGAAAGCAACGAGTGCTTGGTGGATTCTTCGCTTCCTATTTTTTTCCTTTCCGTATCAAGTTTACTCAATTCATCTACAGACTCTGAATCAATCGTGTTGGTTTATAAAGATAAAAAATTTCGCATCTTTCTAACGCGCGAAAAATCAATTCAATGAATAAATGATAAACAATTTCAATGATCTGCATCCCAAAAACTTCTGAAGTCTTGACATTTGTAAAACTTGACAACTTAAACTAAATTTACCTCTTTCGAGACTACAATTTTAAGTTCCTCTCATATCATCTTTAAACTTTAGAGATGATTTAATTCCCAAGCTACGTTTTGCCTTATCCACAATAGTTGATATTTTCATGATTAGACTTATTTTTCAATATTTGACATCAAACTATTTCTCGACATTTTATGTCGAAAACAACCGACACCAACAACTATTATTAAGCACGAGTTGTTTTAAACGTCGGTTGTTTTCTTTGATTTTTGAGATAAAAAAAACCAACATATATGTCATTGATTCTACTATTCCGCTTTTTTCCAACTATTTTAAGTCAATTGAAATGATTCTTTCACTATTTTAATCTTGTCATATTAGTATATGTGTTCGAGATAAAATTTATAAGTTATAATCGAATCAAATAAAAAAAGTAAAAATGGGTTTGACAATCATGACTCGTATTTGAAAAAACATTCTGGTATATATATCAAATATAAAGAAAATTTCCTTTGTCTAACTTTGGGAATATCTCTTTGTAGGCGGCCCAGTTCGATTGGAAGCAACATTATACTCCCTCCATATTTGATTAAGGATAACTGGAACTTAGATTTAACGCCCCTCCAATCGAGTGTTTTCGAGTGGATTTCGCTTATTAATTTCGATTATTGAGTTTTCCTCTCATTTAACTCATAATTGAGTTCAATTATAGTCTGATTTTTTGATCCGTGTTACCTTACTGTATGTTATGGTCATTATCCTTTATTCACCTATCCGAATCCGGCGGAGTCAGGGTCGAACTTCGTTTGTCTTGTAATTTTCTATTTTGGTACCCTCACGATAAACCTCTTCTCGCGCTACCACACCTCCAAATGTATCTGTAAATATGCTGATACCCTTATTATACTTTATTTACAAAAATTCAGGGGATATTACACGTCATTTTCATCGAAATGTTGTTAGAAATTAGTAAGTTCCATAAATTACAATAATTGAAAGGTTTATTAGAAGATGGAGGTATAATTTTCTTGGTATATAGTTTTTGCATGCGATACATCTTTTTGATACTAATTGTTCATCTTAACGATATTTATGGCGTGACTTAAAATGTTTATATTTTTCTTATTGATATTATCGCATATCTGGAGGATATTTTGAATTTTGGTTTTGTTTATTGAAAACAATCAAAATAATTATTCAACGAAAAAATGGATCGAAAATATAATCAAATAGCCATGATATCGTTAAGAACAGCTATAAATATTTTGAGTCACGCCATAATTATCGTTAGCCTGTACTACAAATACCGTTGAGATGTACCATTAATATTGGAAAAATGTACCATAAATATGGAAAACCCCGATGTTTACGCATCGTTTAGGTCCTAAGGTTAAAAAGATTTTCATGGGTTTTATTTTATGAAGATAGTTGACCTCGTTCGTTGTATGCTTAATTTTTTTAAACTGATGATGAATTAATGCTTCACATTCATACGTTGATAAAACGATCAGATCCAGGATTATTATGCAGATGCTAAGTTCTAATCACATATTAGAAGCAGATACATTTGATGGGTCACCACATATTTCTTTCTTGACAATTTTTGGATTCTAAAAGCATTGACCGATTCGATGTTTGGTTATGGACGAAAAGTAAAAATTATATTTTAGAAAAAATATCACATTGATATTTAAAGAAAATCTTGGTCTTGTACTATTCCTAAATACAATAATTTCGTGGTTCCATTTGAAAGCTTTCCTATCTCTAATGGAAGTCATTCGTCTTTCTGAGCAATTTATCAATATCTTAGCTGGTTTTGAAAAACGAATTTAATTTCTTTTTTTATATACTACAATTTTTTTAACTTTTAGATTGTGGAACTTGAAAAAATTAACGAAATCAAACCAGGTATATTGCTTGTGAAATTTAGCTTCTGAATTAACGTCCAACATCTCCGATAAACTTCAGGAATTCGAAGACCAATTGAATGTAAATTATTGGCTTATCTTTGCAGCAAAACACTCACTCAGATCCTGCTGAGCTTGTCGAAGATGAAGAAACTCATGGGAGGCTTCTGTATTGTGGATACTGCTTTCAATGTATATTTGCCATAATTCAGATCCGGATCAAGAGCCAATCCTGAGCTATTGTGAAGTACATGATAACGAGCTTGTTATCCAAGAAGTGAGACCACCATTGAACGTAAAACACTGCTTAACATTAGGTTACGAGGATTCCTATCAAAGCCATGAATCAGTAAGAAAATCATCATATTTTTCAAACCCCAAGAGATATTATTATGCTTTTAACAAACGATGTCGAATAGAAAGCGATTTTATAAAAATCATTTTGGATGTGGCTTTTTGGCTGCTCTGCTTATTTCTATCATGTGGTACTCAAAAAAAACTCAGAAAACAACGACCAAAGATTATTTTGAATATAAACGGCTACCTGAGTAACGATTATTGGCTCTTAACAAACAAAGTCACTATAAGCAGTAAATATTTAATCACAGGTGCACAAACGATATGACAAATTTTTGTTCATCGAGTTTACCTCCATGTACAAACATGGAATGATGTTGAAAACATGCAACACTTTAATAAATGAGTTCCAGTTATTTTATACTGAGGAGAACTTTCTGTTCTGCCTGTATAAATCGTTAAGTTAGTTCAAGATAAAAATCGGACCTATTTTTACCATCATGGACAGCTATAGCAGTTGAAAAACCGTTTTTTATGATGATCCTTCTATGAAACTTAAAATTGTCATTACTTGGCCTGTTAACAATGCTGTGCCATTTAATGAAGTTGCTTAAAAATCACTAACCTCATCGTAGAGAACAGAGATATTGACTTTTTAAGTACAAGTATATTATTACTTATTCCGAGAAGGACCACAGAATATAATCATTTATATTCAAGAAGTTTTGACAAATATCGTCTGTCTTTTCAGGAATCAAAAACAATTATTCTAAAAGTGATTGGCTGCTAATTAGTATTACGAGAAATATGCCATTCTTATTTAATTTTTATTTGGGTTCAAACATTGAAAAAATCATTAAATACTTTGATACTAAGTCCAACATTCTGACTTTATACAAATATGTAAATTTCTGTCACTACACACTCTGCTAATCATAAAATTTACGAGTTTTTAAAATCAAGTTAACGTCCATTCGAATAATGAACATGATTTTTCGTACGGTTGAGTTCTGGCTTGGATACAGGTTGATGTCACAGTGGCTATTTACTCAATAGAAGTGTTTGTTACGAAACATTAAATGAGAGTGTAAACGATTTACAGGGCCATCGAGACCATTATTCTCCACCATAAATGTGTCAATATGAAAACTTTCTCAAAATTTGACATCAGATTTTTTTCAACTCTTCTAAGCTGATTTGTCCTTTTATTAACTCATTTTTTCAAGTGTTATGAACCAATTAATCTTTAGAAATATCCAACGGAAATCATCATTGGTGATTGAGTTGCAAAATGATATAATCGGCCAAGATAAATTTTACCAACCGACCAAAGTTCTGATTCGATGGATCTCTTATTCACAGGCAGATAGTTTTGAGGCATATCTAAAATCTTTTTGGAAGGTTATTCATTAGATTACCACAGAAATCGGTCGATTTAAGCACTACTATCGAAGATGGGGCTATTGTTGATCAAACTGAGTCAAGGTAAAACATAAAAATGATTAAGCACCGATCATTTTGTAAACGTGACACGTAAATCATTTGAAACAACTTTCACGGAATCTTATATAAATTCATCATTGGAAAACTCATTAATATCACCCAATGAAGTTACCAAGGTGAATCTTGAAGGAGTTTTTGAGAAAGAAAATTTAAATATGTTTTTCGAATATATAATTTTAGCAGAAATCAAGATCAATCAACGCACATTCAGGGGAATAAAGAGGTTACTAAACCGAAAGCAGGTTCTGTAACTTTTAAAAGTCCTACGAATTTTGAACAAAAATCAACACCTTTTGTACGAACCAAATTATCCGAAACAATAAACCATAAAACCGTGGATGAGACTTTGTTCAAAGATAGTGCGCAATACATACAAACCAAAGAAGATGAAATAATACACGCTCTTCTTCATTTGGAAGCCAAGAAAGTCGAACATAATTTTGACACGAATAAAAATATAATCGATTTAGACCCAACGAAAGTTACACCTGATGTCGAAAGCGAAAAAGCAAAAACCAGAATCGGGCACACATTTAAATCGAAAGAAGTGGAGACACGTAGCAAAATTAGAAGTGTTTCATCTGTGGCTTGCGATAATGCACCTCCTTTGAAGAAACCTCGTCCTAAAGCATTACCAAATGATTATAAATCTGAAATCAAAGCTTCGAAATCTGAAAAACATTCCTCAAATGTTCCAAGTGGAAATGGTTACATGAAGAAAGATTTATCTGACAATAAAGAAGCGAATTCTCGCAAAAACAGTGTTTCTGATGTTGACCTTGCAAGTAGATCTCGAGGTGAGTGGGGCTCACCGAGGAAATCGGTTATCACAAATAATAAATCCATCCAAAGAGTTCATGAGTCTCAAAGGCGTCTAGAAAATAAAACTGAAACAACCTCACAACATAAAAAAATTATCGATAAAACATCTGACCAGATAAATGTCGATAGAGGTGGAGTGAAATTTGACAGATCACAGTCGGTTGTCGTTTCTTCATCGGAAGGAGTTTTTGGAAAAAGTTTTGATGAAATACTAAATATTTCTGGAGTCTTTGATGATTTACCTAATTCCGATGATCAAAAATCATCCAATACAAAAAATGAGAGTAAAGAATCGAAAAAATCGACTGAAAAGGAACAAAGAAAAGAAGAAATAACCGACGAACCAAATAAAAAACAATATGATGATTCGAAAGGTGCAGACAAGGGAGACCAACACCGAAAACCACCTGGACCATCATCGGATTCTAAAAAATCAGAGTCGTTCAAAAAACAGGAAGCCTTATATCAAGTTTTCTTGCGACTTGTTCTAATTCTCATAAACGGTAAATTTTGTGATTAAAAAGACGTGGAAAATTTTTCAAAAATTAAGCATCGTCCAGAATTCTTGAATCAACGGGAGTTCTCAAAAATTCTGAAGGGTATAAATTCGTGTATAATTAGATCTGATAGCCGTAAAAAATGGGAAAAAAGCATACCAAGGCCTTCAAATTTTAATGTGAGATTTTATATTACTCTAGGGTAACACATGGACCGATTTTATTACCAATATTGAACAGTTATATGAAAAACCAAGGTGAAAAATTAATTACTTTAGATAAATCTGTCATTATGAGTGAATATGAAAATCTTGACTACCATTCAAAAGAGATGGCGAGACGCATAAACCAAATCTTTGAACAGTTTTTAATAAGATGATTGCTTAGGTTGAAAATAGACATATCTAAAGTCGACGAGGACCATTGGTGGCTTGTAGCGAATTTACTGGCTCTGCTCTTTGCCAAACCTGATGAAAAATATTCAAGAAGGCAAAATGCTAACTTCAATAATTGGGTTGACGTAATGATACTCATCTTTGGTCGATATGTAAAGTCACCACTTAGGAAGCTTCAAGGTGAAAAAATCCATCGTCAAACAGCAGGTAAAGATTTAAACTGATAACATTTTTTAAAGATCTGAATGAGAAATGTCCAGTTCGACATGCCTCAGAAAATGAAGCTGTCTCTTCCGTTTTCGCATACATAATTGGTTCGCTCTACAAAATGAGCATTTAAAAGCTTCATGAATATCAGTTAATTTCGAAATTAAGAACCAATTCACGCTTAAAAATCGCTTTTTGTGACATTACCTCTTGAAAATGCTACATTTTAATCGTCATCGATACATTCGACATATATTAGAATCACTACCCAATTTTTCAATTATTATTGCGACCAAATAACCTTTAAACATTAATTTGAAAACAGATCAAATTTCGAAATGATTGTGTAGTTTCGAGATTGATTTGACTATACAAGCACAGTTAACCTATTGCTCTCATGCGTTTTAATCTCACGAAATTCTATTAACCTTCGTCGTAACTCGGAACATCCATATGTTACGGGATAAGATTTCTGGTTTCTATTTGAAATGTTTTCATTCAACTTGTAAAACACATAAGATATTTGAAATCTTAATTTATTTTCCTGATCCCTCTCGGTTTAAATTACTTACTGAATCAAATAATCAGTCCTGTGCATCCTTATATATTCTAAGTTTTGATAGACAACAACTTATTTCGTTCTTCCACATCGATCAACGTTCCCATAATCTTCTCAAGGCATTTACAAAACAGTAATATTGAATATATCTTCGTGTAACTATAAGTCCAGTAAACGCTTGCTATTTCTAAATATTCTCCCAAAATCTAAGACAAGCGCACATGTTCTCATCTTATATACTAATGTGGAATAGCTTCGAAATAAATATATCATTCGAACACAGGACAACTTTCAATGATTTTCTTCAATGCTTTATTGTTTAGACTTGTATATTTATAATGAAAAATATGTCCACATAATCAAAAGAAAATTAAATATAAAATATAATTGTCTAACCTTTTAAGTTTCATTTTAAAATAATTATCTGCGAAAAATGATGGATTTTTGTATTATCTTGTTTGAAATTGATGACCCTCGAAGAGAAATCATGCTTGATAGTTGGATGTCAAAAATATAAACTTTACGCTCCAACTGTTATCGTGTGTGTTTACGGCTGCAATTTGAAGAATCATTCAAAATAATTTTTTGTAGTGTGATCAGGCAGTTTCAGGACTATAAAATTCTCGTTAAACGAATCATTACTAAATAAAGTTGGATCTCAATATAACCACAAGCTTGTTGCTAATTATTTGGATCAATTAAAATAAAGGCACAATTTTTCATTAATATGAAAGGATATCATATATGTGTCTCACAAAGCATTTACCATCTCTATATTTTGACTCAAATATTGCATCTCCATAAACTCATGTACTCATTCAGACGAAACCAACCTTTTAAAGAGATTAGAATTATGTGATGTAGTTAAAATTAAATATTTGTACTCGCTTTCTATAATGGACTAATTTTTAATTGTAAAGGAGGTATATACACAGTGTGTTAACTTTTGCAACCGGATATCAAGTTTTTTGAATTGGAACTGGTGAAAGATAAATAGACTTAACTTCTAATTTAACCCTCTTTCGATCATTATAAAAATGATTATTGGTTTGAAAATGAGCTTTATCAAATTGATTCATAAGTATTCTTTTTTTGAAGTTTGAAAAAGTCAAGATAATTATAATTAGACGATATTTGATGTTAATATACTAAAATGTTAATTTTATTTCGTTGAAAACACTACAAGGTTTTAGTTTCTGTTTCGACACTTTTTTTTATTTTCTAATTAGTTCAAGTTTTCCAATCATCAGGTTCATAAATTATCGTTTTATTTACACTGGAATGTATCAGTTGAACTTAAAGCATTTAAACATTCAGATATATATATATATATTAATGTTAACATAAAATATGACAAAACTTTAATACTGTGTTAGTTATAGTCGATCGCGAAGAGGGAGATCTATAACTACATTTGACGTCTTCCAGAGTCATTATAAGTTTATTTACTTTTATTCTGTCCTTGTCATTAAGTTTTATTTCCACAGCGTTTTGATATCTTCATCAAATGATTTTGTTTTTACCTGTCATTTGTACTTTAATTACAAATACTGAATTCGTTTTCGTATCAAAAGACGAAAATGTTGGTTGAGTGGTTTTATTAAGGGAAGACAGCCATCGAGTTGGCAGATATTCAGTTCAACTGTGTATGTAGCCACCCGGTCTATAATAAAAAAATATGCTTGATTTAATTAGGGTTTCTGAATAGTCATATTTTGGTTACCAATGCACACGATTAGATCTGACTGTCTCCCGTGATATTGATAGGCATTCATGTTTTTTAAATTCTAAGTATTAAAGGCTCAAAAAATGCACTTGTTCATCGATTACCCGGGCTTTTTAAACTTTATATAATTGCTTGAAAAAAGCATGACTTCTTTCAGTACTTTTCCAGAAACAAAAATCATAAGTCTTGTAAAATTTATAAATCTTGTTTTTTGTTCAACTTAAATCAAGGCTTAAATAATATATCGATTTAATCGGATTTTATGTTGCTATAAGTTGTAAAATATCATACTTTAAGAAAAAATCATCCACTGTAACATTTGGTAATTCATATAGGATGCAACTTCTCTTCAAATTTATTTTTAAGAACTCTAGATTGACACCCTTCGACGATAGTCATGTTCAATTATATTATTTAAATGTTATCTGTTTGTTAAGCTTGAATGAGATAAGAAAGGTGTTTTTTGAAGCCAAAATTTCCTTGGTGATGAGAACTGTGTCTTTTTAAAATGAAAAGACTCGATAGATTCATGATATTATTTCATGGGTAGCAATTTGATTTTATTAAAACTGATAATAGCCTCATGAATAATATAATCTATCTTTTTAATTTGACTCCCTAACGAAGGATTGAGATGCTAATATAAATCTATTAAGAATATTATCGAGTCTAGAACATGGATATGGTTATTTTAGAGGTTTGAATACCTATTGTTTGCATATAATAATGAAACTAAGATAAAAACTACGTTATCGCTTGAGTTAAAAGTGCTCATGTTGCATTAAACATTCATCGATAGCATTTTGGTCTATTTACAAAGATCTTTATTACTTACCCAAAGAGCCTACATTATCGTTTCTATTTTACAATATTCTAATGACAGAGAATACACCATCGCAGGATGTCCAAGATGAAAAACAAAAGAAGATTGAATCAACAATTCAGATATCAGGTATGTTTCATCTCATAGCATAAAATTGCAATTTTCATATTAAAACATAATTATCTGAAAATTTATTCATTTAAAAGACATCAGGAAGAATACATAGCTCTCTGCCTAAAATGTGTTTACTTTTTTTAATTTTCAAAAATTACAAATATGGGATTTCAAGTAAACATAAAATCTTGAAGATTTTTTTCCAAACCAAGCGTTAATTTTCACGGATTTTACCATTGTCAAAATACAAATAACTGTGATGGGGTTCGTACGCTTTTCTCTTAAAAATTAGAGAATGAATTTTGGCAACGGCAAGGGAGTCAGGTTACATTCCCGACACAGCATTATAATAATTCTCAAATCTTAGTTATTTTCTAGTTCACAGAATTAAGTTTAGTGACAAATAATTAGCATAATATTTGGATTATGCAACCACATGATTTTATAAAATGTTGTTAATTTGTTCTCGATATCATTATGCAATTGTTTATAATCCTTTCGTTTTTGTGAAAACAGAAATACTATTGTTTCGGGGGAATTAAAGTCGATAAAATACTTCAGAATGTCGACATTTTTTTGGCTATCTTCTGGGAATTTAATCGAAGTGATAAATATTGCTGAATATCACTATCGTTATCTTGTATGAATGCTCGAGTTTTTTTTCAACTAACATATTGAAGAGTCAAAGCTAATAAACATGAAGTTATTACCATTACAGTTCATCAAAATATTTGGTATTTTTGTGCCTAAATCAAGTTTATTTATTTTTCATAACTACTTGAATAAAATTTGATATAAATATACCAATTTTCTAATCTCGCTAGGACTGCATATTTTATAGAAAATTATACTTATTTTATATCTCATATGTTTAGAAACCACTCTTTAGTCTTGATGTGATTAAAATATTTCACGATTTAATTTCTTCCTTGATGGTCATGGTTTTATTTTGAACCATATATTAGATCGCTGATTATACATAAATTTTGATAGTATGATTTAGAATATTAAACATTTAAAAATTGAGTATCGAGGAAAAGTAGTTCGTAGAAATCAAAAATTTCGTATTTTTGCAAGCATTGAATCAGATATTATCATTTTTTATCAGCTTTTTAGAATGAAATATAGTCGTGGTATTTCGGATGTATATTTTTCAATGTTATGATGCTTATGAATTCTGCATTTTTGAAACATTTTAAGTTGCAAATATCTAAAATCAAGTGATTGATTTATAGTCAAAGACGTGAAAATGGATTTTATTTGTTGAAATTACCTGTAATTTTTATTTTTAACATGAAACGATGTGTTTTTCAATTCATATATAGTAAATTAACTCAGAATTATAAGAAAGTAATAATCTTATTTCGTATTTCCATAGCACTATAAGTGCAATCATGATCTCTTTTTAGCGTTGTATTAAACAAATTCGAAAATGTCAGGTTATTATTTGTCTATCTTTATTCATTGTGCCTTTTTATTTTCATTTAATAGATCTTGATTTCGGCGTTTTTTTGACTTTCAGATAAACCTCTGGAAGAAAAAATACATCCTAGTATGAAGTTCGAAGATGCTGTCGTTGAAAAATTCACTTCAGGTAATGATTACAAAATTTTTCTCATCAATAATACAATTTAAATTTTAATGGATTTTATTCCAAGAACTATTGTTAAAAACTAATTTAAAATTGGCGCGAACTTTTACATGGTAAAAATGAAATGAGCTTGAAAATCAAAGTCTCGATAAATATTAAGTATTTCAAAAAATTTTAAACGTTAATGTTGACACGATTTCAGTATCTAAAGTCGTAAATTTCTATAAATTTTTTTATTGTAATTTAAATATGTTAAATTGCGATCTCTCGATGTTAAAATGTGACAATTTTTGCGAATCAATCTATGAACTTTTTCTGATTTTATGTATAATATTACTCAATCTATTTTATTTTGTTTAGTTGCTAAAGATCAAAATAAGTAAGCACAAGCTAACAAAAAACTCCACGCATTTTTTTACGCAAAAACATTTAACTATGTCCTATGGTATGGATAGAGTTAAAACTTTGTTAAAATGTAGTTTTTATCTGCATCGATTTTTTTAGATTGGCATGCAATCTCTCTTTCTCCATATTTTTTTTGCTTCCTCATTGTTTTTGGTATGTTTTTAAAGTTTTTGCTACCAATATAGGCTTTTTCGAGTTTTCGTAAGCATGACAATTTTACTAGTCGCGTTACACAGTAAATCTCACATAAATCAAATATTTCATTTTGTCTCACCTCCATTTACGGTGAATATTTCAACCTTCAAACTTTGGATTTCCTTTTTTAAAAAGACACACTTCTGTGTTTTCGTTTGGTTTAAGAACTTTTTTTAGTTTTCTAGAATCGATTCATATACTTTCAGAAATTATGCTTTCTCGAAACATGAATTCATTTGACTTGTACAGTTACTATTCGAATATCTAACTTAGAACTCGCTTATGAGTGATTTTCTCACAAGTTTAATGCCATTCTGATAAATCTATGCCTTTGACCCAGGCAATTTGAAAAGGATTACATCTAGTTAACAGTAATCATTTTCGGAAGCTAAAAATTATTTTCTCCGTTGATTTGAATTCAAGTTTTCTAAATCTATAGATTTCATTTCCGATTATCTGTGTCGTCCTTTATCATTTCTTTTGAGAAAGATACACTAAAAACTCCAAATTATATTTTTTAAATTCAACAGCTCCGACTGTTTACAAACTTTTTATCGAATATTTCATGTTTAAAGTAACAGAAGAAAAAATCTCCACCACTATTTCTCGGGAATTTGAAACATCCACCAGTGAGGATACAGGTAATTTGGTTGTTACGTATTTTGAAACCTACAGATTATTTAAAATCACAACATTAATGAATGATTTGTATTCGTCAAAATATTATTTGCCATATCGCTTTGATTATCCTACAAATGGGCAAACTGTTTACGCTCTAATCTAAGGCTGATAAACAGTCAGACATTTATATCGAATTATTCATATGCAACACCGAGATATGAGTTCATAAAAATTTTTATATTCACAATATGATGATACTTTCTTTACCATATCTATGTTTGAGATATTTCGAGTTAAAGAACTTAAAGATTTATATCCGAATTTTGAACTTCACAAGCCACAAATGTGTTCATGATTCATCAGATAAAATATGAAACTTTTTGATATTTAACAGAAATTATTCAACAGTCCTAGATGTTGTAATTTAAGTTTTCTATATTGTATTCACGGGCTGAGAATCATTCTACTGATCAGTTTCTATCCTGTTTTAATTTCCGGGATTAAGATTTTTATGATATCTCAATAATTAAGTATTCTGCCTCTGTATCTTGTCCATTATCACTCAAAATTAATGTTTCCTTTTACAGATTAAATCGTTAGGATCAAAATTATTTCATAGCACCAATTGCTTGACTTCGATGTATTAACCTACAATTGGGTTCGCTGTAGATTTCTGGTCTGCTTATTTTCAATACATTATGATATTCTTGACATATGCGAACATTTTCATGAACAAGGTTTATCAAATTCCTTCAATCTAAGCTCATTGTTCAATGTAATAAGACGATCTAAAACTTTACGTATTTTTATTACCTTCTTATTGCAATATGAGTAAGTTTAAACAATTACATCACGAAAATTTTAGCTCTTAAAAGATTACTTAGAAATTATAAATAAGCCTCGTCATTTTTATGATTTATGAAAATTTATAAAGACGTCATTGTTCTAAAATAATATTTAAAATTTACTACAAGTATTAGAAAGTTTTAGTCATCCTATTCAAGAAATTTCGATTTAAGATCAACTTTTTTATTTAATATAAACACTTATCTATCATATTGAGACTAGCGCCTTTTTAAAATATTTTTTGTTTTAAACGGATATAAAGTGTCTATTTCTAAGAAAGACAATTCATAAACTAGAATAAAAAGTATTTATGGTTACCAAATCAACAATATTCATTCTTTTTATTGCATTTTGTCACGATTCTGTTACCATTAATTCTGACTTTATAATTTGAGTCTTACCAAACACAATATTGTCGAATCATTTCAAAAACATCGGAAATTCCTAATCTTATATAGAATCGGATGCGTCTAAATAAATTCACTACAGATCAATTAAATTTCTCTTAAACCTCTCACAGCACTTTCTTCAGCAACATAAATTTCTTGAATAAAACTAAATCTCAATCTCTTTTTGTACAAAATCCAAACTAATTGTTTGTTTTTAGTATTTTCTCAATCAAGTGATACGAACTATGACGATGATTTTGTAGATTCCTTATATTTTCAGGAATTTATTGTTTTAAGAAAAAAATTTGATGTAGCCTCATCCCTTTACACAGTTAATAGGACAGATACATTTTCTAAAGCATATCTTATTGTATTACATTTTGAACATGGCTAGAAATCTTAAGATCAATTATTATAATCATGAGAGAAGTACAATTTTTATTTTTTAGCGCAAACTCATCTCTATTGGCAATTTGTTTTCCTCTATTTCTAAGTGATATAATTATTTTAAATAAATGATAATAGTACGAATCGTCTGATATAATTGAAGGTTTAAGATCATATCATTATTTCATTTGTCGAAAACGGCCGGTGTGCCTATTCATAGCTCTTGATCATATACTTTACAGCTTCAACTCATGCCGACGAACCTTCTATCTATATTAATATTTGTATGAATGCGTTTTCCCTCTAATTTACAGTTTTTATAAGATCAATATCTCAAATTTCTCAATTGGATGATTTAAAACGTGTTTATGCATATTTGAATTGACAACCTTCGACTATTAAACCAAAATTATAATGATTTTAAGACCAATTATGTGAACAAAAATTTCATATTATTAAAATTATTCCCGTGTGAAATCATCCAGAGTAGAAATGCTGAAAATCCATTTCACTAAAATATTGTCTTTATGTTTATAATTGTCAATTATCATTTTTATTTTTAAAAATTGTCAATGAAGAAGTTCTGGATACGATTTCTTAAAAGTATAGTAGTATTTATACCAACATGGGTAGATTCCCAATTTGTAGTATTTCTACCATGAAGTGTTTATCTTCCTTTTATTCTCATACTAAAACGTTTATTCTACCTCGGTATGTTTAACAGTTTCTCGTTGTTGTCCCAAGTATCAGATTACTAATCCTGTGATCAATTCTTGAGACACTCAATTCCTTTATAAGTCTGATTTATTTCTTGTGGAGATTTATTTAATTTTAAGCGTATTTCATATGTTATGTGTTATGAATATTATCTGTTGGATTTATACTTAGCTGGAAAATATTAAAACCCGTTTTAAAGAAATTGAGACGCTAAATAACATTATTGGAATTGAACTTTATATACAATCAATTAACGTGTATTATCTCAATTTCCGTGATTTTTCATTTAAATTTAGTTTAAAACGACCTATATTACCAATAAGTAATGGCTTTAATGTTTTATCCGTTATTTTTAGTGACAAAAAACTCGATAATTTGATGTCTTCTTTGGTTCATTCAATATTTTATATTCTATTTAAAACAGTTATCTTTGATGAAATTTTCTCAGATCTTCAGATTTTAAGTCTATCAAACAGCATTTTTGCAATCTTTTAAGCTGCTTTCTGACTTGTATGCAAAATATGTAACCCTCAAAAATCATTAAAATATTCAAATAATTTGTTGTAAACCATCGAGACATCAAATTATTATCTGTGGAAATGAATAGAAGTTTTTCGGGTACCTATTAGTTATAAGTGGCTTCAGAAATAAATAAAATTTTTGTAAGCTCGTGTAATGGCAGCCCTTTGAACATATATTTCCGCTTTTTAATATCATCTGCATTTTATTACCAAACCATTAATTTTTGCATCGCCCGCAAAAAATATTCATTCGAATTTTCTGACAATATAAATAAATTTCGGTTTTTTATAATTTAATATAGTTGACTTTTTCAACCGAGGCATTTGCTATTCTAAAGTTTACCTCCATTATATGAGATTAATATGCTTATTAACCTCATGGGCAACTTTTTAAGCCTTTATTATTAATGGATCCGTATTTAAATTATTTTGTTAAATCCTAAGTGAAACATTTATAAAATGTATATCAGAAATTATTCGTTTGCGAATGAAAGTTTTCGAAGATTAACGATCATGTTACCTTCATGACACTGTTTAACTATTTTATGAATATCTCTAAATATTCATTGCATTAAAATGTTTTTAAATGTTTTATTTATGAACAGTGTCATATAATCGACGATACTATAATCTCGATTCACTTAGTTGGCATCTAAATAGTGATCAATTATTCTTGTTTTTGAACGGAATATGTTTTGATATCTGTTCCTTTCTTTTATTATCTTTGAAAATATCATCTTATTTTTTCCATTTTCATATTGTTTGCATGTTTAATATGTGAGAATGCCTCATTCTTATTAAAATATAATCGTTAAATCATTTTTTGCCATTTGATTGCTAAGTATTATGAACATAATCAAATGAGTATAACAACATACCCACCAAAATAAAATTTCGCTTCATTTATCTTTTAAACATATATTTAATTCATTTTATGATGTTTCTAATTTTTAGAAGTTAAAAGGAAGTCTAATCGAAGCAAATCAAAGCCTATCGTTCCTTTAACTGAAAGTAAGTAAATTTTAGAGAATTAACTTCAACTTTTGGCAGATTTCCACGAAAATCACAATATTTTCATTCAGAAAATAAGTATACTACATTGAATAATTTTCTCTCTTGATAGGGCCAACTTCTTCCATATTCTCAAAATTTAGTGTTGATTAGCATCTTCAAAAGCTCCATTCTAAGCTGATATCAATCAAATGTTAATTTCGACAAGTTTAGCTATTCATCAGTTAATAATGGAGCTGCAAGAAGCAAAAAGTTATGATATTTTTTCAAGTTTCCACGATAATTTTCTGGAAATTTAAACATATTCTACATATTTTTTGGTTAAAAATATTTTTATATCTCTTCAAACAGATGTTTGGACATCTCACATAGTCAATTTCATGTAATTGGTATCTCGTTTTTATACATTCTAAAGAATAGTCTGGATCAGATGTTAATCATTAGAATGGCTTAGAGTCATCGAATATAATTCGTTTACAGCATTGTACGGTCTTTGTGTGTTCATTCTTAGGTATTTTAAATATGTCATTAGTGCTGTTGAATCCAATGGTTAATACTTTGTATTATTTCAATCTAATTATCCTATTCGAGGGACTTTTTTCATCTTTAACTTGATATAATTCACCTTATGATTTTACTTGAACCTGTTTTATGAAACCTTCTCACTCCTTCAATAACCGAGATATGATAATATAAAACATTTAATCCAATATGCCTCTTGATTCATATATCTTAACGAATAGTGATCTTTACCGCGAAGATGTACTTACCATCTATTAATGGTCCGTTTTTTTCTAATATATTCTATTAAAATCACACGACTTTTTCATATAAAAAGCGCCACTCCATTTGTCAAGCGTTTTAATTAGTGAAAAAATTCTGTTGTTAATTTCTGTACGTTTTTTTTTCAAATATTAACCAGTGAAAGTTTGAGGAAAACCATATTCACGATTAGATTATTTTACATTCTCCTTTTGGTTAGTTTGATACTTTTTAACTCAATATTTTGTCAAGAATATAATGCCTTCAAATAATATGGATTTTTTTTTATTTTTGAACGTGTTTAATTTTTAGGTATCAGCAAACTCGAGCGTTTGAAAGAAATTGAAAATTTGCAAAGCGATGAACCAAAACAATCAGATGAAACTGAATCAAAAAAATTACTTCCACAATCAAAACCCCTTAAAACCATAAAATCAGTTGACTCAGCGCAACTAAATGAATCTTCTAAACCCGACTTAATATCAAAACCTGAAACACCATCAAAACATAGATCCAAAGGACTACTAAAATCAGAAGCTCAGTCCATGCTTATAGAATCTGAAAAGTTAAAATCAACCGAAATTTCAAATATCTCGACAGAACAAAAACCAGTTTTATCGCTAAAACGTGATAAACCCTATCAGGAGGTTACACCTACGAAATCCACGAGTTGGATTGCTTCTGATGAATCATTAACTCCCAAACCCCCACAATTCGTCAAATCTGTTGAGAATGTAAAGCTAGATACTGCACCTAAACAAACTGCCCCTTTAAAACCCGATGAACCTAAAACAGCGACTGAGACTCCAACACCGGTTTTGCCATCGCCTAAGACTGCAAACAAGCTTACCGAACCATGTAAATCATACGATATTTCTAAACTTGATGAATCATCGAAGCCAACTGCACCTCAAAAGTCAAGTTCAATTTTAAGGAAATCCACCCTTCCGAAGCCAGCAAAATCAGCTGAGTTGGCAAAACCAGCTGAAATATCAAAACCGCTACCTCCACCTAAACCAGTTATATGTGACACAAAAGTTGAATTATCCAAACCCATTCCACCATTGAAGCCGAAACTAGAAGAATCATCAAAGTCTGTTCCGTCTTTGAAACCGACACAGGAAGAAAGCACAAAACCTGTTTCATCGTTTAAACCGACATCAGAAGAAAATTTAAAACCGATTGTACAATTAAAACCAAAACCTGATGAATCATCAAAGCCTGTTCCGCCTTTGAAACCGACAAAAGTAGAACCTTCAAAACCGATTGTACCACTAAAAACGAAACCTGATGAATCATCAAAGCCTGTTCCGCCTTTGAAACCGACAAAAGAAGAACCTTCAAAACCGATTGTACCACTAAAACCGAAACCTGATGAATCATCAAAACCTGTTCCATCGTGGAAATCGTCATCAGAGACATCGTTGAAACAGAAATCAGAAGAAACTTCAAAACCCGTTGAGCTGATAAAGCGATTCACATCACAACCACAGGTTATAGAAGAAAAGAAAGATATAGGTATTTTTAAAACGTTTATACAAACTTAACCCTGGAAGACTATCCCCACTTCGATATTTTAATATAATTTTTAAACGATAATGGATTCACAAAAATGTTTAATTCCAGCAAATTAAGCCGTTTTTACATTATTTCCTGTAACCATTACGGATTATAAAAACAGCTAAGCTTGTTATGTAATACCAATTTTCCGAATCATTATTTGATAAATTTTGACACCGATTCGTTGACAAAATAATTTGAAAAAAATATTACAAGTATCTTGATGTTCATTTCAACACAATATCTCATTTATAAATCTTGAAAATGGGATCCCGACAATAATTTGCGATACATACTTTTTTAATTGTGTGGTTTCAAGTTGAAAATAACTCAATTTTAAGGAAAGTATGGAGGTGGATCTTCCATAATTTATTTACACCACTTTATAGCAGTATTTTTATGTAAATTGAGTATTTGTTACACAATGCAATTATATATTGATTTGTGGTCTTTTTAATATATTTTTAAATAGCATTTAAAAGATATTTCATCAAAATTGATGAACTGAATGATATGAAAAATAAAAAATTATTCGATCAAATATCATGAATGAATTCTGAGAATTTCAACTTAAGTTTTATGGGGTTAAGCGGAAAGAGCAACAATTTGAGCATCTTTCATGATCAAAATTTTTAGATACCAATAAAGATTCACAAAAAATGTGTTGTTTTTAGATTTTTAAATAATTGTCGATTACCTCTGAAGTTAATTACATTTTAATGTTAAATTGCCTTTTCTTTTCATTTTTCAGACCATTTCTTTGTGGGAATTGTGTCGATACTGATGATCAAAATATATTAGCCTTTTATTCATCAGAAAATTAATTATTTTAGTTTCAAAAGCCAAAAATGATGCCATGAAAAAAGAATCTGCTCAGAAGGTTGATAGTGCAAATAAAAAACAAGGTAAGAGAATTTACATGTAAATTTACGAAAATTAATGTTGCTGATTCGTTGATCAAATGCAATCATTTCTAAAATTCTTACTTGTAAAAATTTAAACACTGTATATCCACAATCTTTTCTTTACAATCAAGTTTTATCGATATATTATTGGATTTTTTATCAACCAACGTTTATTTATCCGAAAATATATGAAATTTAGGTTAAATCAACATATATTTCATTTATCATTATTACTTCACCAATTTATTATGGTAATTGAAAACCTGTCACGTTAATTAATGTTTATTTTAATATTTGTCCAATAAGTAGAGTTTAAAAAACTGTGTAGAATCTCCTTCGATCATAAAGAAGAGTTAATTTAATCTAAATCACTTTAATAGATACAATATAAACTCTCATTTCATATCATCAATAGACTACAAATGATCTCCATGTTGATTCCCTGGTGTTCATAAATTTCTTTTAATATATACATTGATTTTTCATCAACATTTTGAATTAAAATATATAAAACAGCGTTGGTTTAACGTGATACTTTTCCTGAATGATAGAATTTTATCGATAAATATCAATATTAAACATCGAAAATTTTGTTTAAAAATCATAAAACGATTGTTTGTTGAAGAAAGTGGTTGTAATCGTTGATTTAAAGAACAATTAACATTTATATCAATTATTAACCAAATTTTGATGTGTTTATTCACGAACAAATGTTGTTTAGATGTAAATTAGATATTGTTTATTGTTTTTCTGTGTTAAGCTATTTTTATCCAAATAATACGATGTTGATCTGTTCCGATGATCTTAGACGATAAACTTGTGCATACCATAGAATTAACGAGCCCACTCTCTTTCAATAAGAGTATTTTATAATTTTATTTTTAAATATATCACTTTTATTAAGAATATAAAATTTATTTTCAATTGATAAAGTTCTATTGACTGTTTCATATCTTGTCTCCATATTGTACCTTTTGACTGTTTGTCGTTTTCTGGCTTCGATTTTTGCATTACGGTATTGTTGTGTGATATCTGAAATTACTCCTACAGTAAAAATCTGAAGATTGATAAGAGTTATTTAGATATTTCTGGTTCGATCACTTTGTTTTGCCTATTCTGAATAGGAGTCTTTCCAACATTTCAAACTTACCCAGTTTTTAAGTACTGCTTCCAAAAGAAAAATATCAGTTGATAATGTCTGATATATCTAATTAAAACCGCTTAAGATCCAAAATATTTTACAACTCAACGTCATATTTAAGTCGTTTTAACCGAACTTTTTTGCTGTTACTTGATTTAAAACGTTTCCTAATCAAAAAATATTTGGTTTTTTTTCATATTTTATTTATGTCTTATCTTAAATAAATTATTTCATCTATATTCAGATTTGAAACCCATATCGGCTTATAAAACCATTGATACATCAGCAATCAGCCAAAAAAATGCAGCATTCGATGGTATTTATTTTATTTTAATCATTTCAATATAATTTAACATATTTTTGGGAAAAATAACTTTTATTTTTCGTATTTTCATGGTTTATCCAAAAAAGTTAAATTGTCGATATTGCCATCTATTTATTTTTTAATCAGTCTATTTTATAATCGAGGATTTTTAAGATAAAAACAAAACATCAATCTCCGATACAAGTCTCGATAAAATTACATTAACTCTTACATCTTAGAGTCGAATTCGCCAAAATTCAACCCATATTGTGAATCAATATATTTTGAAGGTGTTACTGGTTTGATTTTTGTTATGTTCCATAAGTTCTTTTTAAAATCAAAATTGATTCTGCTTTACACACTCCGTATATTGTATGATGTGTGGTAAGATTAAATTAAAAGCCTCCATACTCGACACTTTAAAATCAAATACATTTAGCTAGGATGCTATCCATGAACTAAAGTAATGCATTATCTCCCATCGCATCCTTTCAAATGACTTTAAATATTATCATTCAATATATTGCGAAACTAGCGATGTCTAATTTATCATCTCAAAAATCCCACATACTGTTAATCAGCTTATGATTGCCACTTAAATTCGGTATTGTTACTTTATATGGATGTTACAAAGTTTTCGGTCCAAATTAGCGGGGAAAGCCACATTGAAATGTACATCGACGCAAAACAAACAAATGCATCCAATTGGATTGGGCAAACGCTAATTTGGACCGAAACCCCTGTATTTAATAAATTTTTATTCTTACCCGCAGTTTTAGCAAAATATCAAAAACCACCGGCCTTATTTTAATGTCTGGAAAAAGTAAATATATAGGTGTCTCCAATTTCTCTCGCGATAATGCTTAAATAGCGGTTTTTTTATTGTTCTCAAATCTCAGAGGACTAAGAAAAGTATTATCGCTGAGATGCTGTGTTTTTGTAATGTAATCAGTAGATTTTATTGTTGATAAATGAAATTAACTTTGAATTTCTGTCTAATATGGTTAATTCTAAAAAAACTACGATTTGAAAATTAACAACAATCTTATAAATCTTCGATTATTTAAGATCGTTTCTATTTTTATATGAATTCAACATTGTAAAAACATATCGTAGCATATTTCTGGCATCTTATTCTCAATATTATCTCCATTAAATAATAACATATTTCGTTTTAGAGAAGCCTAGAATGTATTCGACTTCAACGTCATGCTCATTCTCAATTTAAATCGAACACAAATTAAACGACCTAATCCTATTTTCCGTTTATATGATTAGTTTATTAAATAAGCATTAATATCTTGTTAAATATTATTGGTGTGAGATTTCCACGTTAAATTTATTTTTATTAATACTTGTTGGCTTTTCAATGTGATAGTTTTTTATTTTTTCCGGGCTGATATTTTACAAGTTTCATTTATCTTAATGGTTGTCATACACCAATTATAATTTAGATTTACAACATCGAGGAAGAACCATGGTTGGGGGAGTGAGTAAGCATTTATGATCACAGCTAAAAATCGTCCCATGGCACCAGGGCGATTAAGAAAGCCGACAACAACACAAAAATTTGTTGATGTTTTCGACGTCCCAATCTCTACACAGTTTTTACTTAATTATTATTCAGAAAACAAAAAGAAGTCGGGGACACCCAAACCAGTCTAACGAAACCAACAGAATCTTTAGAACTCGAGAGTGCTGAAATTTCGCCTAAAAAGTATATGTAGTAGATAAAAAAGAAAAGTTTCATCACTTGTTGGTACTGGTGGAGGAGCGTTTCGACTTCCCCCAATTTCTGCAAATCAGTTTATTAAATGATTAATTAAAGAGTGCTACCGACATTGAAAAAAATTTCTGATGAACCCAAGAAAACATCTGTCTTATTAGATAAGGAACCGAAACCAGCACAGTTTTGAATTTACTAATTAAAGACAATTTAAACTAAAACCCATTTCAAAGGATCGTGCAGATCAGAAGTCGTTGATAGAAAAAGATGAAACTTCCAAAATTTCACCATCACCTATGCCTGAAAAAACAGTCTTAGGTCAAAAACGAAACGATGAAAAATTTTTGAAAACTTCGCCTTTGGACACAAGTCTACAAGCTAAACCACCTCTACCGGAAAAGTAATTAATTAAATAATTCAAGGCCCTCTAAGCTCAAAGGGTCAACATATGATTCTATAGGTGTGTCCCCGTATACAAAGAAATCTGACCAGGGGTATTTATACAATAATATTCAAAGAAAAGCATCACACACATTGTTTACTTCGTTTCCTTCTGATGACGGGCAAAAGTATTCCAGTTTTTAATTTAAGGTTTTTAAATAAAGATAGGTAAGACTGTTAAAAACCAAAGGTCTGAAAAAACCGATCGTGTAAATAAACGAAATCAAGAAGAGTAAGACTTAATAATTAATAGAACCAATTTGTCTTCAGAAAAAACTTCTCTATTTGGTTCCAAAACCAGAAGTCAACGGTTTGTCTTTTAATTACTAAAAAGATCTCTAACCACCAATGAAAAGAGTGATACAGATTTATTGGCATCCAAAGATGATAAACCACCAAAAAGATCAAAAGTCTCTGAAATGGCTTCAAAAATGGTATGATTCCTTTTAACCTAGTTCGAAAATGACCAAAAAGACCACAAAACCTGACCATATTCTTAAAATTACTTCACTTTTTGTTTTAATGTATTTTCCGCTTAGTTTTAACTTGATAATAATTTAGTTTGGTAAGCCGATTTTACATTGTTCCAATGCTTCTCAAATTTCATAGTTGGTTTCAATCGGATGGCTTCTCACGCAGCGGGTAAGTTTCTCCATCTTGTGATAAAATTTCATCAAATCCAATGAAGTCATACTTTCTAATTCTCTCTCAAGTGTTTTCCAAAATTTGTTCCAAATTTCTTGAGTTTGCATGCCTTACAATCAGTTTGAAATTTGAAAGCTAATTTCACTTGAATATGTAATCTATGCTCTTAATAATGTATTGTGTATTCTTCGCCAATTTGAATGTAGTGAAATAAATGTTTTTTTTATCGGTATAAATTTTTCTGTCTCGACTCTGACATAGTATAGCTTGGTCGTGCTTGAATGCTTAGTTTTATTATAAATGACGATATAATCAGTCTGTTTAATGCTTGGATTTGTACGTTTCATATTTCAACAAAAGAAAAAAAATTCCCATTGCTTGAATAACTGTTCTCCATTTTTCTGTTGTTCCATTAAAATTTTAGAAAGTAGAAACGTGATTGCACATTCTATTCCTCCTCGCTGCTGATGGGTAAATTGATTGATCACTGGTGCATATTCCATATTTTGCTGACTTTTAAGAGTTTAAAAATATTCGAGCCTTATTCATTTCCTTTTCATTTTGAAACATATTCCAGATGACCGAGGGTCAACAAATATCTTAATGGTTGTTTAATTCTTGAATTAATTGTAAATTCTTTGCTGTTAAAATAAAATATTTGTTTTTTATTCATTTCCAAAGTTGCAAAATTTTTCAAATTACGTGATTGTAATTTTTTGTTAATAATTTCCGAGATTCCGATATGGATATTCAAAAGTTCTATTTTTGTTTTTTATTTTGAAAAGTAAATGAAGTTTTATAAAGATTCTATCCATTAAGGTCTTGAAAATATGCAGTTAAATACTCGAGTCTGATATGAGTATTCGTTTATAGAGATTGGATTCAACAAACTGCAATATTCTTTCTGCCATTTATTATGTTCTCTTTTAATAATAAAAACAATATCGGAACATTTGGATATTCACATAGGAAATTCGGAACCGGAAATTTGATATATTCTTAGATGATGTTGTCAAATGTAACAGCTCTGTATATTTCTCGAGACAACCTAAATATAATTATCAGAAATTTTTCACGGCATGACACTACACAACGGAATGGAATGAGGAACTTGAATATATTTTGTTTGAATGGTAGGTCAGGATAGATAATACGTTCCTCTATAAATTTAAGCAGGTAAAATGAAATACATCTAGTTTGATGATTGATCATTATTTCTAGCAAATGTTGAGTATTTGACTCAGGTTCACTGTTAATTATTCTGTATTATATGGCTCTTAGATGAATTGTTACAGTAATCGCTGCAATGAAGATCATATATATGTTATATATATATATGAAAAGTCCTCTTCGCTTTTGACGTACAGTTATCTTAGACGATGACTGGTACTAACTCCATTTTGATGCTCTTTTTTGATAAAAATCTGTTTCATTCATTTCCAATTTATTGTCGTTTTTTTCAAATTATAGGATAGTTTACGCTTTTCATAGTTTTTTAATTTTTAAACTCTCGTTCTTTTATTGATTCATGATTATTCCAGAATGCAGTTGTTTTTATGGTTATTATTTGGATATTTTTGATTTTTCCAATTAGATTTTGTTGTAGTAAAAAAAACAATTTACTAGGCGATACGGATGGTAAGTGATTTGTAAATATTAGTTCGAATCAATTGTTGAAATTGATTCAGATATACATGGCATATCCATTAATGCAAACAAAAATCTCATATATTTAGGCATTTGGACTATCGATTTAAGTTTTTAAATATGTGCAGTTTAACTTTACCCCACCCATCTAATGTCTTACCATCCAAATTGAATGGATCAGAAATCTTTCAATTTATACAACAAGTGAGGTCTTAACCATTATCACGCATCTACTATGTTCCAAGTATTTATACACAATGCTGACTATTTGCCCGTTATTTTATTCAATTATTGGAGGAAATATCTTTTTATATTCCTATTTGACCATTTATTATTTCAAAAAAATTTACAATACCTTTAAATTTATTATAAAAAGTTAAAATTACTTCTACATTGATAAGTTAACATTTCTTATTCGTTCGATAAAAATCCACCGATACAACGGGAGCATATCCGATTTTATTCATAAATTTCCCCTTGTCGAAGTTTATTTTTGAATAACTTATTTTCCTAAGCATCAATGTTCGAGCTGTATCAAAAGTTTTAGTTCAATAATGATGGAAAGTTACACATGAAATGAGTTTAAATGGCATAAATCGTTTACATCATTTATTCTCCTGTAATGACAATATTTTGATTTTTTTTAATGGGTCTGTCGATTGTGAGAGTTGAAAACGTCCTTGAACATAGCGACAAAAACAGGATAATTTTCTGATTAATATAAAAATAACTAAAATTATGTGAATGGATAGCTGTGTAACTAGACTCTCAGTGGGTCTACTTGTTATATGGTCTCATGTAGGCTTTGATCGGCAGTATAGTAAAGTCAGAAAGTGTATATGTGACTGGAAGCACGTGGCTGTTAAATCTACGTGCTAAGGTAAGTTGGGAAAAATACGATATAAGACTAATCTACGGCCGATGTTTGGCAAGTAGACAGCCCGCTCTGATCACTGGTGGGCTTGCCAGTCCCCCAGTGGCGGGTACTTCGGGAGCACCCTCCGCAGAGTCGAGAGAGGGATCGGTACCCAAACCAGGACGTCCTGGTCTCTCCTCNAATTTATTTAAAAGGATTAAAAATCAAAATTAAATTTAAGCACATATTCAACATGCGATCATCTAAAATTGTTCTGGTTTTTCATTTATTTATTATCTATTTCTGCAAAAATTCTCTCCTTTAAAGTTAATAATTACCAAATTTATACAATCTGATGATATTCAAATGGCGCCTGACTCAATTTTGTTGTATGATAAAGCTGCTTAGATACCAGCACTAAACAAAATTTTGTTGCAAAATAGGATTTTCATATACGAATAATTATTTTATACATAAAAACATTGACAATTATAACCACAAATTGAAAATTGAAATGAAGCGAAAAGGTGAAGATTTTCATAGCCGTGAATTCAAATCAGATTGGACTAATAAGTTTATGTTTGCCCCGATAACATATGGAAAACCTGTTTGCTTGATATGCGGATTTTGTGTTTCACATGCAAAAAAATTATAATCTTACCCATCATTTTAGGAACACACATTCAGAAATAAATTTTAAATACAGATTTAACTCTGATTAATGGAAAGAGTTGATGCGTTAAAAAATAAAGTGCTCGGGATACTCAAAAATAATTTTTCACGAAGGCAGACGAACATAACTAGAGTAATCTCTTTGCTTCATATGAAATCGTTCTTCTTTCAGCTCGCGAAAAGAATCCGTTCACAGATACAATGTAAATAATAAAATCCGACCTTATCAGTGGTGCTGTATGTGTTTGGTGATGTAAACCGAGAAAAAAATATTTGATGATATCCCCTTTTCAAATAATACGATGACAAGCGAGTGGGAGAGTTAACTGGAGATGCCCATCGTCAATGATAACATCATATTTAAAACTATACATTTTTTTTAACTGGCCATAGATGAATCAAATGATATTTCTGATACAGCTCAGGTTGAAGTTTTTGTTCGAACAACTAACGACAACTTTGATGTCATTGATGAACTACTAGGACAAGTCTTTTGATTACAGTAACAAAGGGAGCGATCGGCTCTTAAATCTTTTAATTCTTAGATAGAACAATAATAATGAATGGAGATAATTGGTGAGTATATGCACAGATGGAGCTCCAGCGGCGGTAATAAGTATATCTGGATGTCTTACGTTACTCGAACAGTTTCTAGGTCACCCAAGAATTACATATCGCTGTATTTTTCACTTGGAAGCTCTGTGTGGAAAACATTGAATGTAAAAAAGGTCGTGAGTGTTGTTGTTCGATGAGTTAACAAAATACGCAGCAGTGATTGAACCTGCGAAAGTTAAGGCAGTTTCTATTGCACATGAACAAGGAATATGGCGAAATACTGCTGCATTGTGAAGCTAGATGGCTTTCAACAGGAAAGGTTCTGTTACGTTTTTGGGCACTACAAAATATTATTTTATTTTATTGCTTAATAGGTTTAATTACAAACAGAACGGAAAAATATTTTGAATGATGACTGGTGCAATAATCTGGCATTCATGGTTGACATAACCTCTCATTTAAACTGCTTAAATCGGAGGCTAAATGAAAAAGACATACTATTCACCAATTTGTGTGATGAAGTCTATGAATTCAAAATGGAACTTCTTCTGCTTATCCGACAGCTTACAAAGGGAATTTTAGATGCTTTTCCTACTCTCGAGACAAGTTTGTTAGAAAAAACATTTAATATTGAGAGTATCAGATTAAACTGGAAAGTCTTCTGGATGCGTTTGAACAAAGTTATGATTAATTTAAAAATAAGAAGGATTATGTCCCACTCCAAAAATCCTTTTTTGTTTCCTGAAGCACAGATTTATCATTTAATTGAATTCCTTCAACTAGAGGTTATTGAATTGAAATGTAATTCGACGCTGAGAAGTAGATTTCTATAACAGAGTGTTACACAGACACTTGACCATATCATTTCCTTCTGGCGACAACTGCCCACAGAACAGTTTTCTAAATATGCGTTTGTTCGCCTAAAAATACCTTTGTAGGTTTGGTTGTACCTACAAATGTGAGCAGTCATTTGCAGCGATGACAATAATAAAAAACTAAGCAACGTTCCATTCAAACAGATAGTCACCTCTCTGCCCTCTTGATATTCGGAACTACATCGTTGTACCCAGACATCGAGACGCTCGCATCTTAGCAAAATTGCATAGTTGTTATGAATAGTTATGTTCTTTAATCCACGAGATGTTTGAAACCGATTCATCATTATATATTTTTTGTATAATTAATTGATTGCGACTATAATAATGAGTGATTTTATATTTTAGAAGGCGTTAAATGGGATTTGAATGAGATTAAACTACTTAAAATTTAACAAGGCAGTTGCTCGCCGAACTTTTCAAAAAGGATTAAATTGCTCGCGGCTTGTAAAGCTTGGGAATCACTGCTCTATATAAATGGAATTAAAATGGCAGAAAATTACGAGTATTATCAAAGATGGTTCTCAATTATTGTAAGGAAAGAAAATTGGTCGCATGAAGAGACTGACTGACCGAGTTGGAGAGGTCGATTTCAACGAGCAATTGATAGTATTACCTGTATAATAGACCTAAAATTTCGTTTGTAAGGATGTGCTAACATGAAAGATGCCACGGATCCATTTATGAAAATTGTTAATTTCATCAAGGAAAAAGAGGTCTAAATGAGACAGTTGATCAGACCTTATAAAGATTGCGGTTCGGATCACAGTGATGTTCGAAATAATGCCGCTGTATTCTGGTTTAGTTAGTGAAAAATTATGAGAACTGTTTGAGACCTGACAGCAGAAATTTTACTGTTTTTGAACTCGAAAGGTAAAAATACAGAATATCGGCAACCAAGAGAAACACAGTGGCTGTCAGATCTAGTGTTTGCATTTGATATCTTTGAACATATAAAATACCTTAACACCAAACATAAAGGAAAAAGCATTTATTCTCACAAAATTTACTAAAACGTGAGGGGATTTGAGTTAAAGCTAAAACTATTTTCTCTACATCCCAGTCATTATATCATATCACACTTTCAAACACTCGAAAAATATGGCACTGAAGATTAGTTCAATGGAGAAGTAGTCCAATATTATATCTGTACATGACAATTAATATACTCTTAGTTTTGGGGACTTCTAAAAATTTTGTTCTGAGTTTGACATCTTGTAATCGCTCTTTGAAACTGATTTTGAAAATGCACTGGGTGCTCTAAAACAAGAACTAATTGATCTACAATGTGATACTACCCAGATAGAAAAATGTAAATATGAAATCATCTAAAAATTTTACGTGTCACACAATGATTCGAACTTTATTAACTTAGGAATTGTGAACATGAAACTATTTGTTCCCTTCGGTTCTACATACATCTTTGAACGGAATTATTGACGGTGAACACTAACAAGATCAAGCTACGTCCATTTTAACTGACATTCATGTGCAGTCTATGCTGCGAACTTCCACTTAAAGCATGGAGAAAAGTTCGACTTTTTTCAATAACTTGGATCTAACACAAAATGTATCATAAACTTCAGTATTTATCGAAGTAAATAAATTTAAGTTGTTTAGATATATTTTTGATCTATATATTTAAACTTACAACGCTACATCAAATACAATTTATTCATTGCATCATTTGTTGATTAATACAAGATTAAGGTGTTTATTTATTACTCCGGCCGGCTGAGGACTTCGTTTTTTGCTTCCGGCCCGCGTTATGGAGATGTTGCCCACCCCTGGTATAGATATTGTACTCAATAAACCAAATTAAAATTCAAAATATCATCAAGATATGCAATACACCTTTTGACACGCAGAAGCTCCAAAAATACTTTTTTTTTGAATATAATATATTTATTAACAAAAAAATGTTTCACATGGGTTCCCGCCTGAATGACAAAGATATAAATCTTGTCGATTCTCTGATCCACCCAAGGCGGTTATCAGTCGTAATTTGAAGGGAAACCTGGTTAAAGGCATCATAAGATCCCTAGAATCGAAAATTCTCATGTCCGATTAGACGAGACTTTTCCATTTCGAAAAGAGCAGCTCTATTGGGTTTAACTGCGGCGAATATGGGGGCAAATATATAATGGAGTGTCCTCTATTTTCAACGAACCTTTGCACATTTTCTGTATGATGGAAACGAACATTATCCATCGCGAGGTTTTTGCTTTCCTGGCCCAGTTTTTTCAAACATTCCTGACAAGAATTGGATGAATTCATCTGCGTTGTATGCTCCAACTCTTGCCCTGAAATGAAGTAACCCCCCTCTTTGCATAGCTACATACACACACACTTATGTTGTGTCCCCTTGAGTTTGTCACAACAAGGGAAACTCTTTTCCCGCTAGGCGCTCTTCCGAACTTTCTCCTTAGGTGTAGGTTGAACCCTGTTTCATCGATAGAGATGGTATCGTCAGACATGTGTAGATGCCTAATTATAAATTTGAAATGCGTTTCATTGAAGAAAACCGAGTAGTCGTACCTTTTTTGAATGGTTTCTTCAGTATTTCTCGAAACTGGAACTATTCTCATTAGTTTGTAGGTGATTCCGAGTTTCGAGATTGCTCTTGACACCGTTTTTTTCTGTTATTGCTAGATGAAATTCTTCAAATAGAAGAATTTTGATCTCCTTCAGGGATGTGGTAGGGTTCTCTTCTATGGCTCTTTCAATACGTTCAAGATGTATATCTTAGACCTTTGTAGACCCTGAACCTTCTCTCTTGTCATCTTCTATTACACCGCTCTCCTTATATTTCTTATGTATTTTCGACAAAGTCTTTGATTCACAGAAAAAATTAAGGCTACTTCGGTATAACCAACTCGTGCGTGTGTTTCGAGGTAGTGGATCATTCGTTCCTTGAGATCTTTTGATATGTTTTGTTCTCAGAATTTTGGTCATCCACTAATAGTTAAAAAAGTATTTAACTTTTGAAAGTACTAATCGAAGCTTTAGGATCTACTTAGGATGGCACATACGCGGAAAGGCAACTTTTTATTTTACAGAGGAAATTTCGTAAAAAAAATTGTATAAAAAATGAGTCGTGGAACTTCTGCATGTATTCAGGATTTAGCATGCGCAAAATGGAACTTCTGCATGCTAAAAGGTGTAAATAGAATGATTCTCCAATTCAAGGTTAAATGAAAAGTGAGATAGACGAATATGAGTTTTATAGTTCGACGCCCAAATTATGAATGTCACATTACCGAGAGGACTAGCCTGAACTCTTAAAACCAAAGAATGCTGCCCATTAAATCATCCAACGAGGAGATATGACACTGTTTATTGATAATTAGACACTTAAATACCTGCCATTATTTTGAAGATTGCCCTTCCATCATTGTCATCTGATACAAATTGTAAACTTTATGATTAACTGCGCTATATACTCTGAATAATACAACTCTTGTCGCGCTTGCTTTGGTTATAATTATCGTTCTAATGCCCAAAAATCCGCTGATAACAATCAGAAGTTATTTTCATTAATTAACTCAATTTTTATTGTAGAGTAGTAATTTTTATGAATAGGAAAGTGCATTTGTCAGTTCTTTTATTTCTCAACAATAAAATTCAAATGATAAATATGAATTAGGTTATATATGAGTTGGAAAAATCTTTATTTATCCAGAATTTTGGAAAGTGGACCATTAATAAAACCTACAATTGGCCTATTTTATGACAAGACTGCAAATCGGACAGAAAAATTTAATATTGATCAAAATGTTATGAGAAGAGGCAGTCAATTTATTGTTCAAGTTGGCCCAAACACCATATCTATACAAGACATTAAAATACTTCGCATGGATGTTATAGATAAGTTAGAACCCAATCCTCGGCCCATTAAGGTTAAAATTTTATGTTTATTCTTAGATTAATACAGTAGAGAATGATTTAGGGTTCTCCTTTGAAATATCTGTGAAAGCCGGTGTTCGTTTGATCATCTATATAAGTTCAGAGGCTGTAATCGGGTCATACAATATTCGCATCTACATAAATAAAGTCCATTTTGATATTAAAATATTTGTTATATTTAATCCTTTAAATTATGAAGATGAAACATTTTTACTCGATGATCAACGTGACATGAGCTACATTTTATCTCAGAATTGTGTTTTACCTACGTTCACAGAAAAGATTTCAGAAGCTTTAGTTCTCAAAATTGATCAGGTAAAACAATAAAGATGAAATGATTTCGATTTCAAAACGAACACAAGTTATTGAAAGATTTGTTAAAAACGAGAACCAATATTTAGTTATTTATGCACTGATTGCTTAATCAATATCACGCCCCTTTCCGTTGTTTTCATTCAGAACTTAATAAAAATATTCTCTATTTATATCCTTAACTCTATTTTTCTAATGATTAGTTCTCAGTCAGTTGCGTACAAGCTGCAATGAAGTCATTGTCAAATTTGGACCAGTTACAGAGAAGCCGTTCGGAGAACGTAATAAGGCATTTTGCGAATGGGGTAAGTTGACATTTTTTTATATTGTCCTTAATATTTTCTAATGAATTCAGGTTAATGATGTACTCGGTAGTGGAATGATTACCCTTACGAATGACCCAAAACTCGTAACATACAATTTGACTAATTTTTGTGAGCACATTTTTACCAATTTTATTTCAAACGAAAAAACCGTAATATATGGTTCGGAGATAACTTTGAACATCACATTTTGCTGTTTGTTACGAATGATTGGAATCGGATGTCGTTTGGTTACAGGGTTTCAAACTTTTTCAATTTTTGAAAAACGGGACCTTCCGTATATTTACGATGACAATCTGAGCTGTCTACAAATTCATGATCCACGATGGTAGATTTATATTTAATCAAGCGATGAGCATACGTGGTGTCTAGCATTTACTAATCGAAATGCGTATGGTTTTCGAAATGATGACGTAAGTGGATGGCAGTATGTCGATCTCACACCTCACATAAAAGGTAAATCGGGTCCTGTTTTCGATTAAACATTTAAAATCTAAATTTTACAAAAATTAAAGGTATTTTTGGTTTAAATAATGCTAATAATTTCATCGACTTTTTATCCTTCTTTTTCCAGTTATATTTTTCAAACTCCTTCCTTGGTTCATAAATTATTAGCCCAGTTTGAACAAATTAATATCTTTTGAGGCATTTCATCCAATAAATAATCACACGAATGAAATAACTTTGAAAAACAATTTTTTCTGAGTCAAATATTTGATATTTCTATAGTCAAAATTACATCCATCATAAATTTCGTCTATTTTTCCATATAAGGTGCTTTAACATCCGACTCCGTCTGCTCATATGGTGAATAATAACGATTTATATTTTAAAATTTAAAAAGTTGATTTCTTGTCCAGTTTTAACAATAGATGATATTTTTTATTTATCGTGATTTGTAAAATATATTACCTGATTAAATATCAATTCACCAAAAAAAATATCGAGAGAGAACATCGTTTCGTTGTTTTATAATAAAACTACAGGCTCCTTTTACAAGCCAAGATATTTTAATAAATTATCAATTTTTCATCTCGGATGATATAATATGGGAGGAACGTTATCTTAGTTTCGAAATTCATAGTCCTTATGACTATAGAATTGACTTAATTAAATGAACCTCTCGTGAGAAACTGGTTTCATCTAACCATAACTAAGATTAACTTGACGATTATATTTGTTTTCTGTATGAATTCAACATTTTTAACGATCACTTTCGTAATAAAATGGTTTGAACAAATGAAGCGATGCTAAAATTATTTAATAAGGTAGATAATTTATGAGCATTCATTCTTTTTTGGTTAACCCTTATTTGAATTTAATGTCTTAATTTTTGAATAATCAGTATATTTTCTAATTTGTAACACAGTTAAAAGAACTACGTTAAAATAGATTTAAAAAATGAATATTTCTGGTTTTCTTTTAGGAATATCAGATATCAACGAAATATTTCTGGAGCCATATTCGTTAACATTTTCCTGAAATCTTGAAAATAATACACTTCGTTCGAAAAACAATCTATTAATAAAGTTGGTTTTGTGTTTCATTGTTTTTTAATGCTTGTTCATATAAGGATACGAATGCAAACTACCGGAATATAAAATATACACCGTGTCATATCTCATTGAGTGAGAAACACAGAAAATTCAAAAATCTTTTTTATGATGATTTTAAGACAATATTTTGAACTATAATTATAGCTGGATATCATAATTCGTATATCATTCATGTTGAGCGTATTGTATAAGAGAAGTACAAATCTCAAATTCCCGTGAAATCTTTATCATTTTTGATGATGCATTTATATAATCTAAACTATTGTAACCATTTCTCTTTGAGAGAAAACCATATTTTACGAAGTTTTATTTGAAAAATTGAAGATGTTTAAAGGAATTACAATATAATCATTTTAGGAAATAAGCCATGTGGACCAGTGCCGATCAAATGTCTTTTCAGAGAGATAGAACTACCCAATAAATTCCTTGCAGACATACAAGTTGCTGAATATTTACTGAAAACTAATTTCCGTGCATACATCTGGAATAGAATGAAAGATTGCTTCTGTCAATTATCAGTATTTTGCCATGTTCACCCATGCCTGTCTCAAATACATGATTCATATTCTTTCGAAGACTTGAATCAATCCATTAGAGCTCACGATTTGTCCGACTACATTAAACAAGATGAGAAATTTGAGTGTCGTGTCATACCTTCTCCATATATTAAATCAAAAAGGAAATTGAAATCTGTTTTGAATTGAACTGTTCGTCCAAGTTACCAGAAATAACCCTTGTTGTTGAATTATACAGTCACACATTGACGGGTCGTTCTTTGCTATTCTCAGACATTTCTAAAACTCTAACAATAGATTTCCACACAAAAATACAAAAATTTTTGACCCTCACTCCAAGAATTAACAATTCTAAATACACCGATGTTTTGACACTCGAGTACAAATTTTATAACCATTCCACAAATTTTGGAAAGTTCGGACAAGTGAGTTTGTATATCAAGCGAATTAAACTCAAGCTTGAATATATTGGAACCAATTCTGATACCAACCTCAAGGTTATCAAACTTACATGCTGTTTCTTACACGATTTTCAGATGAGAGATGCTCGATTTCAAATTAATTTTGATGAATCTAACTTCGAAAGATGGGAGTATGAATCAATAAATCCAGACGAAACTGTTTCTCTAATAACCTCCACTAGTATCCAGGTTTCGATATTTAATGTTTAGTTCACTGAAAGATTATTTGTAACGGTTAAAACTCATGCATTTACAAAAACATTTTACAAAAAAGTTAAAAACTACCCTGGTCAAGAAAATATTTTATCGCAAGGTCTGTAAATTAATAAGCATGCTTACATTATACTTCGTTTTTAATATTTTACCTGTCATCTTAAACATATTTTATTGAGTCGATCTCAACTGAGAATGATGAATGAATTTCATCACATTCAATTTCAACATTCTAAAATCGTTAAACCCGAGAATTGTCCTTAATATCTTTTAGATCGAAGTATAGAAAATGAATTTGATTCCTTATGTGTGTAGTCATTTTTTATCCTTCAAAGATCATTTATTCCATAATTATTAGAAAAAAACGTCGTCGATTTTTACTTCATGGAATTCATTTACACTACTTCCCGACCAAATGAATGAATCTATGGGCTCAATCCAAAGGCCGAATCTTTTTATAATGAACACGAATTCGGCTAAAAGGCATGAATTTTCAAAAACTATTTTATATACAGCCGAGTTCATAAATTAGTGCGCGAGTTTCATAAATTTGTGGTGGTATTTCATTAATTGGTGTCCTTTGTTAAAAATTAAATGTTATAAGAATTTTTAAAGGCTATCTTTCCATTTCTAATCAAAGCCAAAAAAATATAAAATTAGCCGCGGAATACACACGAAAAAATTTCGAGCATTAAAAAGTTATTCGCACATCGAGTGTGAATAATCCGAAAAATTCGTAAAAAATGCCCATGATGTTTAATTTTTAAAAAAGGTCATTAATCCATGACAATGCGCACTAATTAAACTCGCGCACTAATTTGTGAACTCTACTGTAAAATCAGAAGCGAAAAATATCAACAATCTAGGATGAAAAAATTTCACTCACGTAGATTCATATCGACAATTTATTCACAGAACGTCACAGTGTCGGCTGGTTCTATTTGAAATAAGCTTGGTTTTCAAAATTGGGAGTATCGGAAGTGAAAAGGCGTTCAATCGCTGGAGATCAATGTTGATAAAGCGGCCAAGTCATAAATATGTAAAATATACTTTTTTATACACCAGCTCATTTGTATATACAGCATTTTCGGTCCAAATTGGCGGATGAAAAACAAAATTAAACTGGAAACGCCGCAAAAAACAGCCGCACTAAATGGGACTGGACAAACGCTAATTTGGACCGTAAACCCTGCAATTTGAATTGGTCGCCGTGTACTGACACACCTGGAAGCTTGAAAGCCGGTTCTGTATCTGTCCATTTCGTCAAGTGATTCAGAAGATGCTATTTTTGAAAGTATATCCATTGGCAATGAATCGTCGGAAGTATTCTAGACAACTCAGACCAAGGTTTTTAAGTCTTCACGCATGTTCTTATGGCAATTTTTTGACTTATGGAGTTCTTCAGTCATAATATCTCTAATCATCGAGGAGTTGGTCCTTGTTGGGCGCATTGTCTTCTAGATTCAATATAGATTCACATTATTGTTTTCAAGACGTGACTATACATCATCCCAAGAAACTATAATGATATCTGATGCAAAGCTGGATGCCGTTTTCGCGAAAAGAATCCAAGAATCATTGCACGAATCTCTCAAATTTTGACTAAGGGGTAGGGGCAGGAATTGTGTAATCAAATATACATCCCTGTCGTATTTGGCAAATCCAGTCATCCTCTAAATTCGGAAAACTATGGTCACACAATTCATAAAAATTTTGAGATATACTGGCGAATGTTCATTCGATTCGAACTTGGTTCCAAATTCTACTCCATCGAATTCTATGATACAGTTACCGCTTAGGATGTGATTGGGCTGTTGTCATGGTGCCCATGTGACGACATAACCCTGATTATTCACAATAACTTTCAACACTAGTTGTAATACGACTCGTGACATGGTTACTTAATGTCCATTCCTCATCATTCGATATAATTATGACATCCACATGGAAAGAACTTGTGAAGATCTAAAATTTTAGGTCACTTGATGGGTATCTTTGGCTCGGTTCGAGTTGGACTCGTCCTTTTCCAAGTAATTTCAACTGAACCACGAGGGATTTTTGTGGTAGGCCCTGGGTTGAGTCTGATAATGAAAAGAAGTTTTTCAGCAGAAAGATCAAGTGAGAAATTTTAAGGTCAAATGGAAATTCAAAAATAGGAAGTAAACTCAAAATCAGTAGCGAAGTACTATTAATCAAGAAATTTGAATATGGACCGAAAAATGACTAACGTTCGAAGAAATTAGAAATCCGTGGTAACATGTTTGACATTTATTTTTCTATCTGGATAGCGTAAATTGGGTCGTAAGGTTATCCAAGGTTTGCATTTGATATGTGAATATAAAAAATATCTCCAAGGTGGATAATCAAAAACTGAGACGCACAAATAGTTTAAGAAAGCGATGTTGGAGTTCGGTCATTGTTCTCTTAAAAATTCTTGATTCGAAGGTAAACTGACGATGGAAAACTGAGACCAAGCCCCAAAATTATTTGCATGGGCAGAGTTTTGGTGTAAGTATAATATCAACACATCACTTACTCACTTATTGAACCGTTATTCCGAAAATTGTGGACTAAACATCGAAGTGTCACTAATTTTCAACGAAAGCGCTCAGAATGATTTTGGCACGATCCTGTGTTATATTGGATGAACCTAATGGTGTGTATGGTCTATTAGGAACACTTCTCGGAATAAATAACGATATTTATGAACGATTTACCTTGTGTGTATTGAAACGTTTAGCGGTGCATTTTATGGTGTTCATAGAGGTGATAACGATTAACCGATCTCACACAAGAATAGATTCTGTTTGATCTTCTAGTGGATTATTCGGATGAAACTGCTGGTTTCTACAAAAATTGGTTGGCTTCCCACTTGCGACCAAAAAAAAAGGTTATTATGGCAGTCAAATTCAAGGGGTCTGATTTTTTTAGGGTTATTGTTATAGCTCGTATTCTAATTTTTTACATTTAATTTCAAATAATTTTTCTGGGATTCTTGAGCATACTTAGCCAAAGCCTTTACGTACATAACCATATTCATCTAACTTTAAATATGCCTTCAACCATCGCTTATTATCCTTGTATAAGACCATATTCTTCTTTGTATTTCTATTTGCTTTCTGGAACTTTTGCTATTTTGATGGGAAATCTGCAATTTGGGAATTTCATATTTTTGGAAATTAAAATATTAGTCCAAAAATATTCGATTATAGATTTTCCGATCACTAAAATTTCAAATACATCTGGCAATCTCATTCTAAACATGAAAATGCGCGTACACGTGTATAGATGTTGGAGCTAGGTTTTACAGTGATCCCGTTAGAATTTCGAATTTATAATTCGACATATATTCTATAATTCACATATATTTTGTGTTAATCGAGGAAAAGTGGCTGTTATTATCTTAAGTTTTACCGAACATAGGTCACTATATTAGCAGATTTTGTGTTTTACCTCTTGTCAAGTTTACGATGACGAATATCTCCAACCTGTCCTTACTGTTTCATTTAGTTCAGTTTTTATTTCAGAGAATGAACTCAAATATTGTTAGGACTGAATATGTTAAATTTTCTCAAGAATTATATTGATCAACCACCTGAAAAAATATTTTGTTACTTTCTCAATTATGGTTATCAAACTACAAAGATCACAATGCAATTGCAGCCTCTGTGCCTCGCTATTTTTCTGAATTCTTTTAATATCGCATACTTTTACCGGTTGTAAAAAGCACATAATGATTTATGCAACCATTAAATATAGATAAAGGTTAATAATATCAGTGTCGGACATTCATCGACTTTATGTCTTTACTAATGTCTCCCATTAAGAGGAAAGAAACAACCTTCGAGAGACAAACGTTCATGTTGTAGAATACATTGATAGATCGTCGGTTTAAAGCTTTTCGTCCTGACAATATGAAATTTTTGTTAAAAATGTGATAGATAGAGAGAGATCGTTGGGCCAAATTTGATAGAGTTTAAGCTCACTTTTCGTAAAGCTTAGACCGAGCAGGAATCACATACACACCTGAAAGTTGTAATATTAACGGGTACTATTTTTTTAAAGGCTGTATATGCAAGACCAGGAAACGTGACTGGTAGGTTCCCATTATCATCGTCAGGGCTACAGTAATTGACTAAACTTCACAACATAAATTCAAATATTCGACCTATTTAATTGACATTAATTTCAAGTCGTGGTTCACGTGGGCAATGCAAGCTGTATCATGGGCATTATTAAAGGTATATCATCTAACACAAGAAGTCAACCCACCACGAATATGTAAACATATCGACGCCCCAAAGCCGACCCCCGATCGATTTGAAATATTTTGAAATTCGTAGGCCTTAAAATCATAGAAGATACAACAGCCAAAGAGCAATAGCATACTAGTAAACTAGTAAGCTCAATTTATTTGTATATTCGATTTGATTATCATTGTCCAGATTGTTTACGCAGGTACTCAATCAAGGTTCGAGTTGGTCGGCCAGTCATCCCTCCAGGACAGTAAGGATGAAACTCTTTGTCTGCGGTCATCAGGCCAGCAATATCAAAGTGCGCCCACTCCTTTGTTTTCACAAATTCACTCAAAAACATAGCAGCTGTACAAGAGCCGGCTTCCCTAAAATTTCTATCAATATTACCTCTTCTTTGTCGAATTAACCAAGTCGGCCACTTTTGATTCGATCATTTTTGAATACTCTCGAAATAGTGGCATGTGCCAAACTCTATCACCAGTCAACGCGGCTGACTTTTTAAAGTTGTCGAGCATTTTTGGACACCTCGTATAAATTGCAGATGCGGCTGAACCCAGAGCAATTGCGATAGCTCCGGTAAGTGTTGCTAGATCAATAACTTGAGCTGGTGTAAAGGATTCAGCATAGTGTAATGTGTCACCCAAAACCAACCGGCCTTCAGCATCAGTATTATCCACTTCCACTGTTTTGCCACTCATCGCCGTAAAAACATCGCCAGGCTTAGTTGCAGATCCAGAAGGAAGATTCTCTGTAAACGGTGCAAGAGCGACTAAATGAATGGGTAGCTTCATGAGCGCAGCAGCGCGAATCGTTGCAAAAACAACCGCAGCGCCCATCATATCGGCCTTCATATCAGTCATTCCCTGACTAGGCTTCAAGGATATACCACCACTGTCAAACGTGATTCCCTTTCCAACCAAAACAATTGGGTCTTTAGTAGATCCTTTATAACAGGCTTCAAGCAAAACCGGAGGCTCGACAGAGCCCTGATTGACGCTTAGAAATAGGTTCATTTTTTTAGACTTTATCCAATCCTTGTCTCGAATAGTGCATTTAACCGAGTCAGGCATAACAGAACTGATGTGATCTGCAATCTTAGTTGGTGTTTTGAGATTAGCAGGGGTTTCAGCCAGAGTTGCTGCTAGGCACTGAGATTCTCCCATTAATAATCCTTGTTGAAACTTTTGTTGTAAAGTACTTGATAGATGATCAACAATACTTATCACCTCCTCGCAGCAAGCTTGTTTTGCGCTTCAAGGTCTTGACAGTAGATTTCCATTGTCCAACATCATGAATGGACAGTCCAGCAGCTTCACCAACACCTTTTGTTAATAAAACCCCTACAATCAGGGTAATCACAATCATCGAGTACTATTTCACTCACGTCATTATCTTCACAAGTTTTGATTCCAACTAGAGAGTGAATAAAATGTAAAGGTTGAAAATGTGTTTAAAATTTTGGTCAATTAAGGTAAAAAATAACAACGCTGAATACGATACGGCAAGTGATAAATTATCGGTAAACTTTTAAAAGAACTGTTGTGGTATTTCATGAGAAAATAAGAACAAGGTCGACCACATCACTTAAATCTTCAACAAAAATGATTTCGGGAAATCAGGTTCTTTATTCCGGGAGCACAAAATCCTGACGTCCGACTTTAAATTAATGGCGAGTGATGATAACCTGACAAACGCACCGCTGATGTTTCTGATTTATAAATTGATTTAAACGATTTACATGCAAAAACATATTTAAATAACAAATCGTCATTTACTTGATTGGATAGATAAATATTGACATAATATTAATAAGAATTGAAAGTAAAGGTAGAATCACATGGCCTATTCCAGAAAATATACTGAGATTTAAACAAACGTACATATTAAGTTTAGGCGTGAAAATTATAAAAAGTTAGAAAGCTTATTAATTGAAAAATGTGTTTCCTGAAAGAATGGTATTTTGGTTAATATTTCAAAGGTGCCATTCGAATTCATCAGTTAAAATTAGAAAGTCATCGTAACAATATTCTACGAAATCATTCTTTTATTAAACAATATTCAAGCAAAAATACGCTTATTATTTAGCAAACTATTTTCGCCGTTAACTTTAAGCAACAATTAACACAACCAACTAAAGTATATGGGATCTATTGGACTTCTCGATATATCAAATATAAATATTTAAATTTATTAAATTTAATTTCCGTAAAGCCATGTTTTTTTTTGACTTAAACATCAGATCCCAGTCGAAAACATAAAAACAACATTGAGAATGTCAAAATACGGAAAGAGAAAAATGACAGGTAGTTATAATAAAGGATATTTAGAGGGAAATAAAATATATCTTTGATATGGTCTTAAATAAAAAGATTTAGAAACTCAAGCGATGGGGAAGGCACAAAGGTTTAAATATGATCATAAATCACCATATTTGGTTTGACTTACGGTAAATGGCTGTTCGTATATTCTCGCGCTTGATATCAATTTCTTCGACTGGACAATATCCGTCGCTAGAATTACCGAGCCCAGTCACAACGACTATGGGATATTCCTGAACACCAAAAGACAAACCTCAGAGAGCAGAGTTATAAGTTTCTGCTTTTTCAACTTTCCATCAAAATGGAGTCTTGTGATACATCTGACTTACGATTTCAGGGACGAGGTTAGCTTTCCGCCCAATTTCTTATCGAACTCCTTCGATGCCGGCGTGAGGTCGAAGGTGCTGTCTGAAACAAAGTATCCTCCCAAAACTAGACCCTTTAGAGTACTCATAAATCTGCCTAATGTGATATATATTAGCTTACAGTTATAGTCAAATCCCAACCTTTTAGGTGTATTTAAAAGGGCAAGGAAACGCATGCCCAAAAAATGATCTTTTAAGCTAGGTGTTGGAATAAAAAATTCAAAAAACATAATAACAGGGTGTAATCCAATGATCAACACTTTGTCTTTTTTTTATTTAATAACCCTATGTTTTATGAATTAATTGCTTTAATCATTGTGAAATTATCTCGGGAACCAACACCTGCTCTCTGGTGCACTTTTAGACAATTGGCTGCTGCTTCAGGGCAAGATTAGTAACTCATTCTATTATAATATTTAATGCGGTGATTTATTTTTATAACGTATCCCTACGGACAACCTGGTTTGAAGAGTGTTCAAATACATATCTCACATCCCTAACTCTATAAAGCATCCGTAATTTGTCTAAAGGTCAATTGAAGCCATATAGTTTATAATTAATCTTTCTAATTTTGAGCTCGATAAAATCTTGAGTTATAAAGGCTAGCAATGGGTTACACGTCCTTATAAACCAGGTGTTCTCAACCTGGGGGTCGCCAAAGAATTCTGAAGCTATGACGAAATTTTTTGTTCAAACGTGTAAAATTGATCAGTCAGCTCATTTTTTCTGCTGGTTTTTAGAATAGTTGTTCTTCACTTGCAGTTGACATAAAGATATCATAGTTAACACAATCATTTTTTTCAGACATTTTAAGTGTTTCAGCATACATATATTTAGTCATTAATAGTACATCCTCTTAAACGGGTTGGAGATGCGTAAGTTTACGCCAATGCAGGATCACAAATACACAGGTATTAATACATAGAAAGGAATATGAATTAAAATATTGTGAAGAAACGATGTTATAATTAAGATTATATATCTCTCAGATTCACTTCATAAGTTAAATATAGAATAGAAAGCCCAATGCATTATTTGTGGAAATGTTCAATCCGATTAATCTATGGAGCCTAGCAAACGTCAACGCCATTTTGAAATGCATCTTATCTTTTTGAACAATCACACAAATTATTTTAGATAGAAAGCTAATGGTGTCTGGAAAATCGAGCTTGACGTTTTGGGGCAATTGAAATAATCCAAACATAGCTGCAGTTGTTGCATCTTATTTGGTGTCGATCAGGATCGTTTGAACAAAAAACTTCACACAATAGCTAATGAGTTAATATTGCCAACAGCCAAACATATTGTCCGAGTCATGATTGGAGATGAATATGTAAATAAATTAAATGGTATGTACACATCTCTCGACACAGTAGACAGGAGAATTGCTGACATATCTGCAGATATTCTCGATCAAATGATTCAGGAAATGAAATCCTCAACACTTCCAATATTTAGCATTCTTCTTGATGAATCCACAGACGTTGAAAATGGGCGAAAATTATTGGTGTATGCTAGGTATATACATGATAGTGTTTTTAAGAGGAGTTTTTCTTCTCTAAACGTCTTGAAACAACTATTACATCATGTGATACATATGAAAATTTTGTTCATTTCTAGAAAAACAAAATCTCATGGAAAAATATTTGTGGCTTGTGCATTGATGATGCTTTAATTATGCTATGGTATCGTGTGGATTTCAATGTTTGATACAGAATGAATCGACGAAAACCATTGGAAATCATTGTCTGATTCATCAACAAAAATTAGCAACGAAAACACTGCGACAGGAATTACAAAACGTAATGATACATTTGATTAATTTTGTTAAATCAAATTCTTTTCATAGTCGACTGTTTACAAAGATTTGTAACGATTTTCATGTACCAAACAATATTCTGTTTTTTCACCAGAAGTGAGACTATTTTTAAGATGAAAAGTTCTAAAACGTGTTTATGGTCTTCGTCAAGAACTAAGACCATTTTTTAATCGGAAAGAAAAACTTCATTTAGGATCATTTCAAAGTGAAGGATGCGATGTGTATAAAATAGCTTGTCTGATCATATTTGCCATATTAAATGACTTATATTTATCACTACAAGGATCAGGTGCAACTCGTCTCGACTTATCCAAACTAGATTAACAAGTTCAGAATGAAAATTCAGATTTGGCAAAAAAAATTGGGCTAAAATAATATTTAATTCTTGTTAACATTACCTGGGTTCGATGAGAGTAATGAATTTGAACCTGATCAAAGAAATTTAATTGTAATTATGCTGGAAGAACATTTTCACAGGGATGATGACTAAATATCATTATTTTTTCAAAATCCAACTCACACCCATTTTGCACTTGAATTAAATCCATTTACAGTCATTGTTCAAGATTTTCCCGAGATATCACAGGAAGAGTTTATTGAACACCTTAATAGCGATGTTGCCAAAACCAATTGCTCCCCAATTTCAATTTCACAATTCATGATAAAGTGTTTGAAGTTTAATTCAGTTATATCTGAGCCATTTTTAAGGCTTCTTCTACCATTTCCACCCACATTCCACTGCGAGACAGCGTTTTCAGGCCTTTTGTTTATCAACTATAAATATAGTATTAGACTTGACGCAGAAGATGACATTCGTCGTGATATTGGCCAAACAATGCCAAGAAATCCAGATCTTGTGAAACAAAAACAAGATCAATCTTCGCAGTGAGGTGGACTCGGTAGAACATATTGTAAAAACAAAATTTTATTAATGTAGATTACATTATCGTTCCGGCTCAGATAAAGATTTAAGATTGTGCACATATATATACAGCATTAATATTGTGATTAGGCTAAGTTGAAAATTAAATAATGCAATTGATAAATATTAACCTTTATTTTTAAATTAAAGGCAAAACTATATTTTGAAAAAAAATAATTTCCTATTGTTTCGGTATTAAACATAAAATAATGCTATGCTCGGTTTCTGAAATTGTAATTTTTATTCTGTATATCAATAATATATACTATGATTATGATTTTTAAATTTAAAAA
>JWZT01005339.1:524421-536652 GCA_000827895.1 Thelohanellus kitauei
TTTGCGTTTCATTAACAATCTTTTTATGGGTGGCGATATTGAAGCTCATAGTTGACGTTAACGAATGGTAAACCCAGTAATGGAATGAGTCATTTCTAGTCACAATTCACGGATGTATTCTTATGCGTAAGAGTAAATGTAATTTGGGCGATTTAGGGTGAAAAATCTGTAATCTAATGCCTCGTATATGTGATTTTGCTTTGAAAGTTACAATAGAGTATTTTTATCGGTAACAAATGAAACTCCACTGTGCATTGAAATTATTTTTTGCGCGCCAAAAGTCTGCCGCCAAAGTAAAAAAAATTAAAGTATGTAAAATTTCGCGCACGTGCAAAAGAGGGTCACATGTATCTCGAGACCCCAATTATGAGTGATTTTTTTGGGAATTTGCATCTGAGTACTTTTAGTGGTCAAAGTCGAGCCCTATATTTGGCTGGAACAGTCATTATTCGTTTGGAAAGGCCACCCGCATTTGCAATGGATGGGTGAGATGTTCAACGAACAAAACCTATATCCCGAGCCTGTCGGCGACCGGAATCCGCTTGGGAGTATGTCCCATCACGACATATCAAAACCCCCTTCTACTCACTGGAGCGAGAGGTTCGACGAAATTTCGTTTGACGGCCCCCGACAGAGTTAGCGGATTCTCTGAGGGAGAGCGGGGTTGCGATATTCCAACCACCGGCGCTCATGAATAGGAACTTAACGTTGCTATTAAGCTATCTGGTGTTCTCCACCAGAACACTAAAGGTAAGCTTCGGGCGCATTCATGAGTTCCTCCAATACTACCGATAGCGCTGAGACCGACCCAGCTTTACTCCAGGGTTAGAAACCTGAAGCTTAAGTATAGCAGGGATCCGAAGGTGATCATGGACAACGTGGTGAGCGAGTTATCAATCGCCCCGCACCATCGACGCGCTTCTGTAAGATCGGTCAACGCATCCGTGACACCCCCGGATAACCACGTGGCTAGACACCCATGGGAGACTTCCCTACGGCTGGCGATCGAGGCCTTTCTGGAGCTCTCGGCAGATGTGTACTACATCCCAAAGATTTGGAAGCCGAACCCCCCTTTCTGTCCAGCGCTTCTAGCAGCAATCGATTTGGCCATCGTGCACTTAATATCAGCCTTGAATACGAGTCCTTCATGGAAGAAGCTTGATAGAAGTTCTGATCTGCTTGCTCCAAAGTTGTGAGAGGACGATACAAGTCCCGGCAGAATCGCTAGCCGAGTGGTTCTCCGAGCCAGAAGTCTCCCCTGGCTCCTGGGTCTCCGACCGTCGAGCTTGCCAAGGCGAAGGTCGACAAAGTGCGTGGGGAAATCGCAGCTTACGACTGCTGGCCCAAAACCCCAATTCCCTGATGAAGGACATGGCCAGGAAGACTGCCGTCATTATCAGGCGCCGCTCAAGGGATTTCAACACCGAAGCACTCCGGACCCTATGGGTGAAGCTGTCCCTTGAGCTCAAGGTCATGGCAGCTAAAGTAGCTCATGAGAAAAAGATCGTGAGATAGGAGAGGTCAACACTCTCTTTAAGAGAGACATGAAAGGTTGCATGGACAAACTCCTCTCTCCTCTCGCCGGAGACTTCCTAGAAGCCCTCCCTTGAAGGTTTTCGTTAAATATGCGGCACTCCTTTCCTCTTAGGTCAGCGGTCTCGGCCAACACCACTAGGGAGAATCCTCTTCTGGCAAAGCTGAGAGAGCTCCCAAATTGGAACCTGCAGAATGAAGCCTTCGCGCTCTTGGTCATAAAACTAGAGTCCATAGTTCACCTGACCACGAAGCAGTTCGACTGGTCGTCACCCAGCCATGATGTCATCCTGCTTTTGTTCTACAAAAAATCTGAGATCTTTGGAGCCCCTGTGGCAGTTTCTCTAAACAGGGTTATGAATGACACGAGAAATGCCCTCTCCTCTTTTTCCCACGGAAAACGGTTTTGGTTCAAAAAACTATGCTGGCTACAACGTTGGCTGACTTCAGGCCAATCACGTGCTTGACGTGGCTTTAAAAAATCATATCCGTGGTAATGATGACAGTGGTGGGCGTCACAACCATGAAGAAGAGCATTATTCCTGCAACTCAGTGTGCACTCCGCACGAGGCACACTAGTTGCGTCGAAGCCCATATCTATTCGTCTGTAGTCTCAGGTATAATGGCAGAGACGAGTAATCAACTCTATACCATCTATGTTGACCTCACGAAAGCCTTCGATAGGGTTCCGTACCCTCTGATCAACAGGCTCGTATACCATATCTACGGAGAAGGAACAGCAACATCAGTTTGGATCAAGAGAGCCCTAAAATCTATCCGCTGGTGCATCCCTACCTCGGGTGACCCAATGTCTCTTCTCCTCTTCAACCTTGCGATAAGCCCGATCTCTCTGTTGATATACTAGATCTTCCATCTTCACTGCGGACCAGTACTCAGCACAGATTTAATCATATCAAAATATGGAGAACGACGGACGACCCGTCCGAATCCATCCTTTCCCTGATTGCAAGGTTTGGGTCTCTAGGTCCCACGGTAAACAACCGGAAGTCAGCGGCCGTGTTGACGCGTATCGCTCACCCAACGTCAGATTTGGCTTTCCCTGTGGTAACCTCGGAAAAACCCTACAAGTACCTCGCCGTCCGTGAAGTTGCAAAACCTCTCAATGGATTGAACGTCGAGGGATGTGTCAGGAAGCTGTTCGGTATTGCAGAAAAATTTGTTTCTTGTGGTCACCTGAACGCACTGAACACAGTCAGGTCTATAAACTACTTTGCCCTGAGCCACTTATGGTTCCTGTTTGCAATGCTGTAGTTCTCCTTATGAGATGCTGATGGCCTGAAGAAGAAAATGGCCGCTCTCTTCCATAAAAAAGTTCGCCCTTACCAGTGGTCAGTAGATAAGCTGTCTATTGCTACCAATGAGCCTTGACGGGCTTGGGCCTATAGACCCGTCCTGTGTCCTGCACAAGATATATAAGGAGACACTTGTGCTGTCGAGTCGAATGATGACTTTTTAGCAGACGCAGTGAGGGTTATTCGCCCCTCAAGCCCATACGCCTTACGCCGGTACAGTTTCGAACAGCGAGTTAGAATGTGTATTGTCAGTCTGGAGAGCAAAATCCCGGTAGACATACCTTCGAGTTTGTCTGGCAATATCAGGCTTGATGCTGTGAAGCTGCTCCATGCCTCAGCAATCTGCCTTAAGCGTGAGGAAGGCTCGCTTAAAACCCCCATGGTTAGCAGTCAGGGACTCTCACAAGTTTGACTAGCAGAGAGCAAAAATCATGTAGTCTAGGATCTAATTTGTTGGTCTTTGGGCAACAGGACAATACGGTGGCCCTTAATGCTGTTATGAACACAAGCGACCCGACGCACACACGTACATGTAGACACTGTAGGAACCACCCAGAGTGGCCCTACCATGTACTTGTTCAGTGCCTCCCGTATACTTTCTTTTACAAAGCTCGTCATGGTCGATAGTGGTGATTATCGCCTAATGCTCCCGTGAAGCCTTCCCGGACTCCCTCATTTCCACGGATGAGGTAGTCGCGACGTCTGTCTCATACATCAGACAAAATCGCCCAGGCATCTAGATCGTCTCTCGGGAGAAGAGATGGATCAAGACCTTGGATGTCGTGGTCATCCAGGACTCATTGGTCGATGAGATCAGCAACCGCAAAATCCAAAGGTATTTTCCTCAGGCTGACAGCTCAGGGCAGTCCTGGGCTATGTTCCCTCTAAGGTGCGCCCGTGCGCGGCCGCGCACGAAAAAAAATACTCCCGCGCACGGGTTTTAGGCCTCCGCGCACAAAATTTTTGACCTAGATGAAGAAATGCAGACTGTGGTTAAATGCAAAGTAGCTTGACCATTTGGTGTCGTAGCTTAAGCAGAGGCTCTTGAATCGAATCGTTATAACCAACAACTAGTTGAAGCTACTTTTAGTGTATTTTTTTGTGTAAACCTTAACATGCAGACATAATACTCTAAATTTCTCAGTTTGCCCTTGATTAATTTGTCAAAAATTCAAAAAATAACAATGTTAAATGAGTGATTTTAGATAAAAATATTTGTTCGACTCTTTAAATATTTTGATAATTACAAGCAGTCAACTGGTGGTGTGATGGCGCCACTTATACTCTCTTATAATGCTTTTAGGGCCTATGAGATGTCTACTGGGCTGCAAGCGCCCCAGAAGATCGAAGAGGGTGCACGAATGCCCAGAAGAAATGACAGCAATGAAGAACTGCAGAGAAGCCACCTGTCAAGGGGGTTTGGAAGGCGCACTCAAGAGGAGCCTGTTCCTGACGAGAACCCTTTGTTCGGCGTCCAGACCCCTCTTGACTCTCTGCGAAGTGTCCCCTGAAGCACCCGCCACCGGGGGCCTCGCCTCACCCCGCGTGAGGAAAACCGAGCTAGGCTACTTTGCGACTCACGCCGTAGCTTGGTCTTAATAGTTAGTTCCCCCCTGGAAATGGCATTATTCGTTTGGAAAAGTCAACATTTGAACCGTCAAAGCACTGTAAATTCCTAAAGAATAATTTGTCATTAAAATAAAACTGAGCGGATAAACTGATCGCTATTAAATTAATGGATATGTTAGATATAGATATTGTCCAAGCATTCTTTCTTATCTTGTTGATCAAGCCTTGCTATTGAGGAAACAGCCCGACTTTCGTCTGAATACGTAGGTCCCCACGCAAACGTGTTGATAAGACGTCTGTTGTGAAACAGTTGCCACGCATTTCCAGACTTAGTTCATTTAATAATACACTTTTCCATGGATGATACAGCGATCTGTCACAAGAAGATTTGGCAACAGAAGAATCAAGCTTCGATCATTCAGATAAGACTCTAGCTATAAATCAGACAAACCATTTGGATTGTATCTCATGACTCCGAAATTGGTGATTTTAAAACCACTTTCAGACTCGACCCATACGGGACCGTCGTGGGCTATCAAATACGTGCACTTTTCAGCCTTACCAGAGGCTACATCTTTCATGATAACTTTGAGATGTAGCGGCTAATAACATAAATTTATACTCGAGTAGAAGGCGGAACCACGATTTTGAATGACTGTTCCACGTGGTGTGACTTTTTAGGTAGTGTCCAACCTCCCATCTTTACAGTAACCCATGAAGTGTCGGATATTACTCCACTTTCTGTCTCCTCATACAACTCAAATGTTGTTGATGTGTGGTATCTCGGAACAATTTCTGAGTTTTTTGGTTGATATTTCACGACGATACTGTACATACGGTTCTAAACTCACGAGTTTCTTTTACCACCATCATGGCCAGTAGACGTCGAAACCGATCCCTTTGTAGCCTGTGATGGAATTTTGCACTATCGAAGACGTTCCCTCGAGGTAAAATCTATTAAGTCAAACACTTACATCGCCCTCTGAGTATTGAGCCTCGATAAACAAAGACATTTCGCCGTTTAAATCTGATAACGGCTGGGGAATGTCTCTTGGTCCATGAATTGTTGAACTGTGCTCAGAGAATACATCTTCTCTATCCATCACAAAAACCTTGGTTTCCAACAACTAAAACAAGAAAAAACATACGATGCGGGTTTTATTTGAAGGTATATTAATCATCATTGTCCCACTGCACTTTCCCACGACGTTCTCAAGGAAATAAGTCTCAGAACCATCATCTCGGCGAGTATAAGCCTCTAGATCGGTTATGCCTGCTTTTGCTTCCAGCATAATAAATTCTGGAGCATTCCGAACATCAGAGGTCTTAAATGCCATATTTATCCCCGTACCAGCGGCCTGTGATAAATAGTGGCTTACAATGTAACAAGCGTGATCTATGTCCTGGAATTTTTGAAGATGAACCCATGAAACCCAGCAAGATAGAAAAACAAATGTCCCTATCGAATGAAACAACATAGATTAAGGAGATAAATTGGCGATCGAAATGTGGGCTTATATAGGAGGTGTTTCCATGGATACCGAAATCTTCTTGATTGCGATTGTCACATCATAAGCTGATAAAGCCCTTCATCCAATAATAAACAATAGCCTATAAATAGGTAGATCATAACCCATGTTATAGGTCCTGAGTGATGACGTGAATGATAAATAATTCCATATCGATTGTTAGAAACTGTGGAACTTACAACAAAATTTTCAGCCATCTTTTCAAACGTAATGATGACTTCATAGCTTCGCTCATTGTTTACCAACAACACATTATTAAAAATTAAGGAGTTGAGCTTGTCGTTTGTTGAATAATATAGATCCTGGTGTCCATTCTGATCATTGGTCAAAATGTCTGCAAAACCTGAACGCAAATAATATTTATATTAACCTATTCTAAGTCAATATATTTTAAGATTAATGATGTCGACAAATACTATCTATTCAGGTTATTAGCATGTGACGTTTAAAATAACATTATATGATTTTTAATAGGTTTATCATCAGCCTCTATTTGCATTCAACCATTTTAAACGAGTTTAATATTGGAGTGTCTAGTTTTGATGGGATCATTTCAGGGTTGATAAAAACTAATACTTATAATTTCCATGATTTTTGGGGCTTTATTGTGTTCATGGAAATAATCAACGGCCAAGGTGTTGGTTTTTTAAATATATGCCGTTTGATATCAGTTGTCAGAGTTTATATTTTGACATGCGAACAGCTTCTACGGCACGAATATAGTTTTAAACAGTTTTAACGGCGTTAAGGTTTGGTGTTTCCACACTACACATTGTATTTCCCATAATACCGAAGTCTGATGGTCTTCTAATCACAAATCGGTGTGTATAATTGAACGGTATTTAAAGATATAAGCTGTTTATGCCTTTGATTTATTCAGAGTCCGATTTCAAAGGATGTGGTTCAATTATTAACATAGGAATTACGAATGAGTAGTGATTTCCAAAAGTTGAGAGTTTTAAAGACTCATGAATGCAATACATATTCTGTCATGTCGATCGCTCATTAAATCAATTCCTATTCTTCATATTATTAGACAATTCTAGTTTTAACTACTTTTGCGACAATGCTAAATTTTATCTTGTTTAATCTGAATTTTGGACGACCTCTCGTCGTATTTTTGTTCCAAATTCTGTCGTTGCAAATCACCATAATATTTTAACCTTGAAATCCGAAATAAATTTGTTTATTGAGAATTTCTAAAATATAAGATTGTTGCTTTAGAGATATCAAAATCTTTGAAGTAGCGTTGAGGCATGACAATTTTGAATTATACAATGGTGTTGAAACCAATTTTCAAATCAACTGCATTCTCTTTCACGTTGGCTTAAATAAGTATTTTCATGTAATTTAAGTTGATAAAAATGTTGGAAAGCAATCTTTAAAATACATTATTTTCCGTGCAAAAAAAACCAACATTCCGATGATGACATTCAAAGATTCCGACATGAATTTGTTATAAGGTAAATGATAAGTGTAAGAAAGATTCTTGCTGTTAGACTCAATAGAATCTCAGTAAACGACGCCACTATTCCACTTGTGGATTTGAAGTCACATCCTCAAGACCCTTAAAGATAGAATATTTCAAAATTTTAATTTACTTTTTATAATAAATACAACATCGGAACATTTGAATATCATGATACTAAAGTCAGCCTTTTTGCAAGGAAAATGGTGTATATTCATCATTTATTGATCGGATGTATAATATGTTTTTTTATTTTATCATAAACCCATGGATTGTGTTTTTGAAGCTGATATTTTGAAATTAATCTAGATTGTAACAATACTATTCCGTTGATATTAATTAGCTGTAAATTATTCAAGTTATATATTCCAGAATGCTTGTATTTGTTTAGGCCGATGTATCAAAAGATCTTTCTATTCTTCTCCCACAAGAAGCCAAACGTTTTCAGATATGCATTTTAAGCTTGTTCCAATGTATTTTATAATAAATTAGATAGGGTTTATAACAACCCATAAATTTTAATCGCGCCAATTGTGTTTCGATGCCACGTAGATGAATTTTTCGCTTTTTGTTCTCTGGTATTTTGTTATAATCCCTGTGATAACCATAACCCGTAATTTCCGACCATGCAAATCACTACAGTGAACCATCCTGTTTTATAACGTGGATATACGAAAAACTTTGGAATTTTTACGTGAATTTTCTGCTGAATTAAGATATTGGTTGGAATGAAAAGGTTTTCATTGTTAAATAATCACGTAAACAGCCTAGTAAAGAGGGAATGGGAAACTCAAGATATATTCTGGTTCATCGGCGATGTGAAGAAAATATTTTCAAATATATTTTTAAAACAAGCTGAATAAAATCTGTACAAATAATGTTAAAACTATTCGGTTTAAAAGGGTCACTTCAAATGTCTTACATTTATTATCATCAAATAGTTCACAATCGATAAATCTCAGGTCTGAGATTGATTCTAACTATTCGGTCGTCAATCAGACAATAGATCCCTTGTATTTAACTTTGTTTTGTAAATTATCATTTTAACCGCCACAACTAGAAATTTACATTTGTGTGCGATATAAAAAGCTTTTCTTCATCAACTTTAACAATTTTCAAGTCATTTCAAATTTCTCAAGACCACCCATAGTTAAAATTTGATAAATTTTTTTGCCAAACATTGAACAAAGATGGAAAAATTTATGAAGACAAAGGTAAAGAAGTAAACTGGAAGGTAAAGATGACCAATACCTCATTCTATTGATAGTCAATCATCCGTTCACATCAATCAAACTTCCTTTCGAAAAAACTCCAATTTGTTACGTATTTATCTAAATATGGTTCATATTATGGTGATTCCTTGTAAAAGAAGATCTTATTGTAGACAATAGCCGTCTAATTTCTTCACCACTTCCCTCTTCTGTCATCCTTAGAAATCCAATTGATCTTCTGATGTTATCCACGTATTAGGTTTATTATATTCTCATTTTCACAAGTCTGTGTTCATGGTTTAATTAGGTATCTTTGTATTAATTGGTTCTTATCAACATTTATTGGTAGAGGGCTATTAATGACACTTTAGGAGTTTTTCATTGTTTGTGTTTTAGAGAATTCGGAGAACGACTGCAAAGTGCGAAATTTGAAAATTTAATATTAAAGTTTTTATTCTACTCATACACGAAAAGTCGTTTAGGCATATCCAATAACCCTATAAATGCACCTAATCAAATTTTAAACGCAAACCCCTGAGTATAAATATAAGCGTTAAATTCTTCCAGCAATCAGTAAATCAATATGTCAATTCTGGGAAATATTAAGTTATTGTTAAGTACTATTATTGTACCATTTAAAATATTTCTGAATTGAGTTCTGAAAAAATCCAATTATTAAGACGCAAAATTTATTTTTAAATTCATAACCTGGTATAGGACTCTGCACGATTCGATCTACTCGATACTCAGCTATTTGATTAGTCGAATAGAAATGACATGCGTTATTATTTGAAATCTTGTTTTAAATTAGATCTTTAGGTTGAAGGAAATCATAAAATGCACATGTACAAATAAAAGAATCAGTGGTGAGATCAGGTACACGATGTGTGAGAAAAAGATGATAAAACATTAGCCGTTACAAAACAAAGGGACATGGGAAAAAGCGCGAAAATCACTTAAATAAATGTTGTGCGTGTGTAACCAAGTCATGTAAAAAGTTGATTGAAAACAAACTTTCTACGATATTAGATGAAACATTTGAAATCACAGATATGAATAAGCTCTCTTATGCAAAAGAAGTGTGTCAGAAATGATTCCTTGAATAAAATTCACTATGATCATCTCTATCCCTTTAACTCAAGGAGAGTGAATATATCTATTGGGGTTTGCATTTAAAATTGCACCAATTGCAATCAAAATGGGATTTTTAAAAATTAACTGAATAAATTATTTCCTTTCGATATTCTCTTCATTTATAGTTTTCTAAAAGAATTTTCCAGAATGATTTATAGAATTTGATTAATTTGTTGGCGTGATCGCACTACAAGCTTTTACCACCCTGACTGTCAGGTCGTTCGATTATTGGAGTTGCCCGTTTTTCATAAAATTTATTTTAGTGGAATAAAACATTCCTTTCATGGATTAAGAAATGGGCTATAGATCGGGAGTAACCTGACCTCATATGGTTAGGAACCATTAAATTCCGGATCAGTATGTTGGAAGCTCACTTTGTCCATCATAATAATGAATTCCATTTCTTTCACAAGGATTTCAACTTTCTTTGCCATGATATCTTTAAAAAATGTGAAATTAACAGAGTTTGTCAGCACAGCTTCCTCACTAATGATGTTATGACATTTGAGAAAAAGTATCATTGGAGAATTCTGATCTTTATTTAATTTAACTCAGTTGGTATTTTATCACTTTGTCCCACAAGATGTGCCCTAATCATATAAAGGTTAAAAGAGTTTTCGTCTGGTTAAATGATTTTGCTGTATCTTCTGGATGGATCGAGAGTTTATTACCAATCACAATAAATTGTTCTTTCTCTTTTAACATCCAGATCATTCCTTTTTATTGGAACTCGTCTTATCAAATTTCAAGTTTGGTTGATTTTATTAAACCATATCCTAACGGTGGAAGGGTGTATAACTAAATTTAAATTTTCCATTTTTCCTTCGATCGTCGCGGTGCTGTCATCGTTTATTGTTTCGATTATACGTTTTTTCATTGTGTCAGCTTTCTTCCACCTTTTTTTATCAGTCAATGCAATAACATTTTTCCTGTTTTCTTACAATCAGGCTGATTGTATTTTTTCGCATGGAGATTTCTTGAAACTTCGATGCGAGATTTTTCCTCTTCTCACAACAAATTTTATGATCATTTGACGTAAGTCATCTGAGATTGGTTGATAGTTTCGCGACATGATATAAATTCAAAATGGAACATGCAAAATTCACTTTTTGATTTATATGGTAATAAAATAAACATTATTATTATCTTTAGATGTCATTTAATATTAAATGATTGCTCAATTATGGAAATTATTTTATTTACAAAAATAGTTGATGTAAGATTATTACCCTTCAGAAATCCTGCATAATATGGTTTTCATTACGAACCGCTCTTTCAGAGATGTATGAACGAAGAAGACATCGAAACGGAATAACAATTTATTGGATTAATTTTTATGTTAATATTTTAAAATTAAAAAAAAGTTAATCATGGAGATTAGCGACCTGTTGCAGATCTGTGTAAAATCGCCATCATGAAAGTGCGATAATTTCATTTTGATGAAAATTAACCGTCGGAAGCTTCGTTTAAAAATTTTTCAAATGTGACAAGTCATCCCTGATTATCGTTCATTTAATCCGATTATTTACTGTTCACACGTGCAAAACTCGATGGAATGAACTGGCTGTAAACTCAATATTTTTGATTTTGGAGTAATAACCGAAACTAAGGAATCATTGTTTAATTTTTTGTTCGAGCATAAAGTTCTATCAATAGCTATAAGATACAATCAATGCGGGGAGTTAATCGAAGCTGACGTCGACAACGAAAATTTTAGATGCAGATCTGGAGCTGATTTCATTCAAAAAACAAAAGTGTCATGGTGCCTCTTTTATCGAAGCATATATAAAGGAACATGCTCCGAGCAGTACCGTGTGCCAATAAAAACATCCCCAAGACTGCCAGACATGTGGATATTTACAAATCCACCAAGGCATGATATGGTTATGGAATCTTTTGGTCTGTTTGATCACAATTCTGTGGACTGGTTTTGATTGAGAAGAGAAGTCTTATTCGATAAGTGTGAAAAACATTCAAATTGATTGGGTGGACCTGGATCGGTTGTAGAGATCGACGAGGGTAATATAGTCAAACGAAAATATCATAGAGGCTGCTGGTTAGAGGGATACTAGATCTTTATAGGTTACGAAAGATCCTCACAAAAGGTATTCACGGTTCAAGTATCGGGTCGGACCAGCGAATCACTTTATTCTGTCATTAATGAGTTGATCGAACCAGGCATAACCATAATGTCCGACTGTTAGAAACCATATAGAACTCTTGATGAAAGAGGGTTTACACAATTATGTGTAAATTATTCAGTGAACTTCGTGGACTCTGATAAAGGAGACCATACAAACGGAATTGAAAGAGTCTGGCGAGATGTTAGATTCAAAATACCGAGATATGGTACAAGACAGTACCACGTAGGTGGATATCTTGCGGGATTTATTTTCGAAAGGAAATATCTTGTGCTAACAGATAAAGTATATCAATGTGTTGAGTGGATTTTATCCCTCTATCCACCCCCCCCC
>JWZT01005339.1:555608-573388 GCA_000827895.1 Thelohanellus kitauei
AAAAAAAAAGAAAGGACGAAATAAACCTGAAAACCCCATAATAAAGAAAGTTAGCAAAAATCGGAGCAAATTCAGGATATTTAATGTCTTTGAATAGAACTAATTGTACTCTAAATACATTTTTTCCTCTAACTCTTGGATGCTATGGTAAATTTATACAGAAATAGTTACAAACTTTCACTTCAAAAAACCACGAAAAATTAAATAGACTAAAATCAAACATGAAGGTACACAGCTGGAATGTATGTTTCATGTTTAACTAAGACTTGCCCATATATATATCTTCAGAGTTATGGAAGTGAAAATAGGTTAATCCAACATTTTCGGTATGATTGGCAAACTACATTTTTACAACAGCACAATAGATGGGATGCTGTGGGAAAAATTATAGTACACTAATCTGCCCATCGTTTCCCGGTGAAAAGTTACATTAACATAACATGAATCTGATTACTGCTTGGTTTTGTATTACAAATCAACAACTATGACGAAACTTAGTGCGCATCTAACTATTTCTGAGTATTCTTAACTATAGTGTTGCATATTTGAGGATATTTGTCATCCATTTTTTAGTAGAATAATTATCGACATAATGCTCACCAAAAATGTCAAAGCCCCGGCAAATATCAATGAGAAGTTCCACAACATCGTTGCAAATTACCATGAAATGGGAGGTGCGTAACATATACCATCAGAGTGGTTGATTTTGAATGTAAAACCCTGTAATATCCCTTGTAAATGTGGAGGCTGCTAATTTTTTCACAAAACGTTATTCAAAACTCAATGACTGAGAAAAAGTCCCAAAAACAAACATGAGCAGCTGGGAATTGAAAAAATTAAGAAGGAAAACTGAAATGTATTTTGAGTGCCTTGCAATTGATTTCGAACGCGGTAGTGGTGGAAATATTTTCCGTCTTTATTAGCTAAATTTAGAAAAAAATCGAACAAATAAAGCTAGCCAAAATAGAGACCGACGCCATCTTTCGAAATCAATTGCAGGGCACTGAATCTTGATGGCAAATATTTTTTTGTCATAAAATTATTGGATGGCCGAATATATTATTTCTGCTACCTAATAAAAGTTAGATTTACCTAGATCCACATCTAAGACAAGAGAGAAAAGGCTAGCAAACATAATATTAGGCTTTACTTTTAAAAATACACAAATTGTAATCATAAATAGATTTTTACGAAGGCGGAATGAACCGCCTAAAATACGCCTAACGCCTAAAATTCACCCGCGTGGGTTAATCTTAAAATATGTAAATATTGAATCTAATTCAATTTTAAGTAATTTTCCAAGTAAAACTGTTGTATTTTTAATTAAAAGAATTAAAAATAAATGTATCCAATTACCACATACCCCCTTCAGAATCATTCTTATCAGATTTGGACATTAAGTTTTTTATTTGTTTTAAAAGTTTTGGGTTGTTTGTGTTGATGTCTTATGTTTAAGACCTTATTTTATAATTTTTTTTCACTCCGAGGAGCCTTTTTTCGTATTTTTTTATTCACTAAGAAGATAAGAGCGATTTTAATCTTCTTGATTAAAATACAACACGCTCATCACAAAAATTGTTTATATTGTTTGCCATTTTAAAAACTTTACCCTCTAGTTAGAACAAAATTAAATTGGTATTTATACTTTTCTAATGATATATTAGCATATTCATTTTAAAAAGTGGAGTGCTTATGTGCAGATTTTAGGCGTTTTGTAGACGTTTCATTCCTACTGCCGATTTATTTAAAATGTAACAATCAACATGAATAATTTTTCAACATATTGTTATTCTTTATCGATGTTCTCATCATTCATGTATTGAGGAAAGAATCGCTCGGAATGATTTTTATGATTTTATAAACTGATTGTAATAACTTTCATAAGCATTTGCCATCCTTAATGACATATTTTTTTCTATAAACAATTCTTCAAAACAAGAATGAAGCGAAAACAGGAAGAGAATATCAGTTTATTTTATTAATATTTGAGTTAATTTCTTGAACTTTACACGTATTTATCATTGTAAGTGGTACATTTTTAAATACAACACTAGGTACAGCATTTTTTCAACTTGCCATAAACTGCTTAAACGTGTTGAAAATGAAAAAATTAGGCATAAATACGTTTTTTAATCAAATCAGTCATTCCATATTTGATACCTCGCCTTTTTGATTTCTTCATCGTTCTCTTTTTGTGTTTTGAACCATAATTTGACCCTGTCGATTGGAACATTATATTCCGAAGCTATGTTCTTGATATGATCTTCTGTTGGTCCTTTTCCGGAAATATGCAATATCAACATCCGTTCGATTGCAGCAGGCGTCAATATTATGCCCGAGGCTTTTAGTTTTTTGATTTCTGAAAAAATAAAAAGAGAACCTTCACTTTCTTCCTCTGACATGATGATACGATTCATCAACAAATTAGGTGGTGGGGAATCTGCCTGAATTATGGGTGAAAGTAAATTGGAATTGCTTACAGCATATCCAGTTTTATTATTATCAATGAGCTGGTGCTGTTTTCGTTCAGCAGATCCCTCAGTGAGGACTTTTTCCATGATATATATTTGAATCGGTGAAGGCGTAAATGGCTCATCCATCGATCGGAGACTTTTGTGAGACTGAGAACAATGATTGTTTTCAACCGGATATCCATTTTTAGTCATTTTATAATCTCGCATTAAGGACTGGAGAAATACACGACAGTTAAGAGAATTAGTAAGACCGATTTCTCATAAAACATTTTTCCTAAATTTTTTTATTTATGCTTTAAACAGCGTTTCTTATAAAATTACCCTTTTCATTTTTGGTGTAATTTAAATTCTAAAACTAATGAGGTTGTTTAAAGGGGCGGTGTATTTAAACTATTATCATAATGGGTTTCATTTAGTGATGAAGACCCGTGTAAAAAAAGAAAAATATCCATCTATATGTTCCTGTAAATTATCCAATCGAAATATTTTTTATCACCTTAGAATTTTCAAGTTCATTTTTTTGGGGTTTTGTACAAAATTATTTTTTGCAATTCAATGGGTTTTATAATAAAATTACATATGAAAATCAAATAAAAATCAGAAATAGTTGTATAAGCTTAGATAATTTGGTTATTTGATACCTTATCATGTATATTTTCGTATGCGCATTATAAACATTACAATTCTTATTTTTTATGGTTTTTAATGGATCTTATATGTATTTGAATATCTCCACCTCATTTTTATGTTTATAACATTTAGCATAACCCTTCCGTTATGAAAGAACCTTCTCTAATGCACTAAGGAAGGATGACTAGGGTAAAAAATAACTGTAAAAATAAAACAGAGCTTCAATGGCTGTCAATATAAATCAATTAATATTACTCAATGTAATTTGGATTATAAACTCTATCAACTATTTTTGTATTCCCAAGTTAAATCATTTAATTTTATGATGGTTTAAATTTCATTCTTAAGCATTTTTATCAGAAACTCCTCATTTGACTCCAAAATAAATATATTTTTGTAAATATTAAATATGATAAATTCATCAATTCTTTGTGTAATATTAGTTTTCTATGATGGTGAAATTCATGATTAGCATCAAAATTAGGCTTTTCTTTCTTTCGACCATTCTCTTAAAGGATACATAGGAAGATACAGGGTTGATCAGTCAACTTTCACAACTGTGCAATCAATTTTCTCATTCGCGGCTGGCCGGCTGAAATTGTCCATTCAACTTTCCCATGTAAAGCAGCGGCCGAAATTTTATAGCAATTCATATGATGTTTTAAAGGTTTCAAAGGATTTAAAATATAAACTAAATAACTCACTTTCAATATAGGATTTTCCGATCAACTCCGTCACATTTTTAACTCAGATTTTATCAATATTTAGAACTACAAAAATTATAAATTCTACATCTATTCATTAAATTCCTCTCATAACTAACACCTTCTTTTGTATTCTACCATCTTTCAGTAATGGCTATCACAGTCGGGGCTTGTTGTTTCTATTGAGCCACTTTCGATTAAATTAAACAGGTCGGTTTATGTTCTCTGAAAGGCTCTTCACTTAGCATTTGCCAAGGCAGAGGATCATCCATTCAATAAAGAACATTTTTGTGGATACTTCATGGAGGTTTTTGAACGGTTCTTTTCCTGTTCAATACACAAATCTATTTTCATAATGGACAACGTGAAGTTACACAAAATAAATAGGGTCCAGACCATGCTGCAAGAGAAAGGCCGCAGGGTAATAACCTTCCACCCTACTCGCCTTTCCTCAACCATATTGAAAATTTGTTACCAAACTGGAAGAACATTGTAAAACTAGCGTCACAGAGATCAGAAACCGACCTATTTAACCAAGTGTCTCAATAGAAATTACACCTTCTGACTGCGATAGTTATTACCGAAATATGCTAAAATACAAAAGAGGTTAGTAATAAGAGGAAATTAACGAATAGATGTAGAATTTATCATTTTTTTTAGTGTTAAATGTTGATAACATATGAGTTAAAAAATGTGACGGACTTGATCGGGAAACCCTATAAGTATTCCTTGAATGCATTCTGGAAGATATGACTCTGGTGATGGATAATTTAAGTTTCCAGAAAACCGAGATAGTCCACAGTACAACTCCCGCCTTCGGCCCCATTCCCCTGTATTTTTGCTATCTTACAGCCCATTTCTCAACCCCATTGAAAATTTATTTTACGAATGGATGTTGGTTGTAAGATAGAGAAATTCATGAAACGCCGAAGAACTTTTCGAATTAATTTCAAGGAAATCAACATGTATTGTTTTATCTGATTGTATGGCATTTTACACAAAAATGGAGTAATATTTACCAGAATGCATCCGAGGAGCACCTACTGAAACTCAGTTATTTAGTTCATATTTTTAGAACTATCTAAAAAAATCATATAAATTTCCTTATAATTTCGGCCGCTGCTTCAGATGTGAAAGTTGATTGCACGTTTTCAGCCGCCTCGCCGCAGACGAGGAAGTCGATTGCATACTTGTGAAAGTTGACTGATCAAAGCTGTAAATTGCGGCTTCATTGATGTAAAAAAGTGGTTCTCAAACTTTTCACCTTGTGGCACACTCAACACTTATAAGCCTATCCATCGTCGATAAATTTTTTTTAAATTACTAATTTTTTCTTTTTTAATTTTCTCACATCACCCAGTTTGATAAACACTGTTCTAAACAATATTGAAGCACCTTTTCATTGATAAATATGATATATATTATGGTTGTCGAATGTCTTTACTTTTACAGCATAAAATAACAAAAGTTTAAATCAAGCATAACACCAAATTCTATCAATGGGTATTTGAGATGTAGGAAACATCAAATGATTTTAATTATCTAAAAATTCCAAAATATAATTAAAGTAAAAAGAAAATAACAATTTGGGGTAAAAAATTAATTAGTCTTTCTCTCTGAATTTTTAATACACTATTTCTCGATCAAATGTAACTCAGGGATCAATCAAAAGGCAAATTATTTTAAATAAAACAAGGAATTCAAAAAAGAGGCCCCAAGGTTTCAAAAATTATTTTAAAACAAATTAAAAATGTAATCTTAGTAACCCTTTGAAAGGAAAGCGTATTGGTTCTCAGATTCATCCAGTGTATTAATCTGGGGTTATTTTCTCTTTTATTATGGTAATAGTTGTTTGCAAAGAGTTGGCATTCTGAGTAGTCCAATAAAACTATATTATCACCTCACGTTTAGAATAAAAGCGCCTCGATTGGAACGAGCCTTGGAGAAAAGTGTACCAAAAAATTATATGATGACTGATTCAATTACATGTCAGAGATCATTTTAACTGTGAAAATACATTTTTTCATTACAAAACCATTTGATTTGTTGGTTATTCAAATTAGAAGCATTGAGTGCGAACTTTTTGAAAGCGAGGAAGCTAATTGTCGGGTATATCAACCATGCCTCAGTTATACAATAACACGGATTTCTTCAACAAGTCAAAGTCCATTTGTCAGTAATAAATAGGTCATTGTAATGGTTAACATTCGATTCCAACATTCAAGAAAGGTCCGCCATGTAAGAGAATCAAGGAGCCACGAAATAGTATTTTGGCACCATATTCTCCATGGGTGAATTCAATTGATTTGTTATTTCGAAAAAGAAGACGGTTGCAAAGCCCAATTTGGCTATTTATGATGCCCACTTACTGCAACCACCTATTTTCACAACGTCAAGGCAAATATTGCTAAATAGTAATAACGTATGGATCCGATAATCAACACAGATCGCTTCTTAAGCGTTATAAAGAAAGCAGTTTTATTTTACTAAAATATTTTTTGGAACCTCATGCTTCATTTTTTGAATTCGTTTTTATTATAAAAATATCGGCCTTTGGAGTGAGTCATGAGGCATACTTGGTCGATAAGAAGCGTAATAGTAGGGACAACAAGTATAATTAATCGACCGGATGAGATTCCCAATTTCATTAATTTTCGACAAAAATTTACAAGTTTATAATTGAATATCAGTACAGAGGTATAGCTTAAAAAATGGGCAATATATTCATTCAAATTAGTGAGAGTTTATTCGCATCAGAAGCTACCCAGCCTATAGACAAGTGCAAAGAGATTTCAAAGTCAAATTTTTAGAATGTATAGAAATCTTGCATTCTAAAGGAGAAATGTTTGTGTTTATGACATGAAATATTCTCAAACGATTTGAAGTTTCTTACAAAGTTTAATATTTCTGGGCATATTTTTCGTTTTTCTCTCAACGAAATTTCTTCCAAATATTACCTTAATATAAAACTAAAGCCTAATTATTACATTTTAATGATAAATGACTAACCGATTATTATTCCCAACAGTCTCTATACAGAGCCAAACAGAATATAATCATTTGTTCCTATCACCAACATTAACTATCAAGTAGGAAGCCAAAGTATGCACGTTGACAGAACATTCCAAACCGTTCATGAAATATTTTAGGAGCTTTCCACTACTCCTGCTTACGACGGTAATCACACTTTCCCATATTGTTCGTGGAGATGAAACTTAAGAGGAGAAAAACTTACGAAATTGTTTTGCCTTTGACTATGAGATGGATTCGGATCACAGACAAAATATAAAATTTTGTGCAATTGCAGGGAATCATAAATAACATTTTGTGACAATTTGTGTTTCGCCATTTCCAGTTCCAAATTTTCGACTTTCCGATATGAACATTCAAAAGTTCTTTATTTTTATTATAAAAAGTAAATAAAAATTTATTAAGATCCTATTTTTATGGTCTTCGAAATATGCGTTAAGATTATCGAGTCTAATATGAGCAGTCGTTTACTGAGGTTGGCCTGTGCCTAATAGCAATAATCTCTTTTACATTTAATATTTACTTTATTTATTTACAAAAAAACATAAAAAGAGCTTTTGGATATCCATACCGGAAATCGGAAATTCGAAAATGGTGCAAAGAAATCCACAATTGTTGATGACTTGCATAATTTAACATCGTCCATAATAACCACGTGCTGTGTATTGGTAAGATTTTTTTGGTCAACATATGAAAAAAATCGATATATCCAAGAAAACTCTCTCAGCTATACTGCCTATCGTTTAGTTATTTGTACACTACTCTGTATCTTTTCGTTGAAAAAACGGATATAATCTAAGACCGAATGTCTGGTATTCTCCAAGAACTGAGAGGTACCGATCTGTGATCCACCCGGTTTTTAGAGGCATTAAACCACTAAAAGATAAAATTGTTATAGTTATATTCGAGACATTCAAATCTATGCTAGAAAGTTCATAACTAACGAAATTTTCGAATGTTAAAAATATTTCTTGGTTTTATTTTATTTTCCAAGATGATCTTAAATTTATAATACGTCAAATTCAATTGAAAAAATTATTTTAAAATCATTTAATCAAAGCACAACAGGAAAAGATAGTTAAATGGTGGAAATTTAAAAAAATAGAGATGGTAAAACCCTATAAAACAATTTTTTAGAATTTTAAACTTCTAAATTTATATCTCCCATAAGAAAATTTTTCTCGTGGCACTTTTCATTAAAAAAATCGTCAAAACGTTTAGATTTTTATTTTTCGTGCTTAAGAAGTAGCCAAAATCTTATTTGATCAATCTATAAATAAAAAACTTTAAGTCAAATGGGAAACGAAACTGTTTTATCTTAATAATCATTACGTAATCGATTAATTGACATCGTCTTGCCATCCAGACACCACATCAATGGGAGTCCAATGTCATCATATACCGTAAGACAATCCTTTTAGGTGGCTTTTAGAAAACATTTTATGTAACTCCTAACCTTTTCAGATATTCATTTTAATTTTTAGAGGATATTTAATATTTTTAAAAACACTTTTACACAACATTTTTGTTCTTTACAAAGTTTCGGACCTTTTGAATGACCAAATGTATGTATATATATGTAGAGAAAAATATATCCAGAAATAAATTAAAATCCAAAGACGGTTGATCTAATATAGGATTTATGATCCTTGTAATTTAAATTAAATTGAATCGAATTATTCACTTTATTTTATAAGCTGATCATTCTTACCTTAATTGTTCTTTGGAAGATCATCAGCAAATAATGATTGAGTCACAGTTATTCGGTAACAGAAATTTATTTCGCGAGACATCGATCGCATGACATATAATTCGGATGGCATGTATTTCGCAAAACATCTACTTCGCAAAACATCGATTTCACAAACTAATTTTTTGTTAATTCATATCCCAAAGTAAATATCTTTGATTAATTTGAAACAAGAACTTAATTTACCACAATTCTTATACATTTTGAGAAAAAATTATTACTTATTTTGTCATCCAATTAACAATAAGCGTGAAACGAGTATTGATTGTTTGAACAGACTTAAATCGACATTAAAAAATAAATGTAATTTCTGTTCAAATTAGTTCTTTGCCTTATATAGCTATAACTGTGTTAGCAAAATCAATTTTAAAGTGCCCCTTCAAAATACTTAAATAATTTATTTATATATCTAAAGGCTTTTTTGTAAATGATGACCATAATATATGTTAATAAATCTTTGTTTGCAATTTTCTATATCAGAGAAAATAGTATTACGATACAAGCTGTGTATGTTGAAAGAGTGAGAGGGAATCCTCTTTTTGTGCACAACTTTCACATTTATTATCATGAAAGACAATATCATTGAAAAGTAATTCACAGACGTGTTGAATATTCCAAAAAAGAATGTCTGGCCTGTTGCTATGTATCTAACGATTTTATCCTACAGGCTTATGAGAAGCGTAGTCATCTACCTGATAGCTCTGCTATCGAAGCCTGCGCTTTTGTGGATAAAATTAAAAAACATCATTATTAACTCAGTGCCCAATACATACAGTCATTACACGAGAATTAAGATTGTTAACGAAGCCACTATTGGACAAATGACGTGGTTAAAAAATATTACCAGAGAAGTTCACAAAGTAAAAAATAGGCAAGGAAATTTACGGCAGAATCTTTCAAATGCAGGAGGACAACTTATTTCAGATAGACTGAAGATTACGCTTTCGAATGTTCGATTTTTAATCCAAGACGAAGCTATAAACAACAAGAGAATACTCCTTTTTTGAATGGAAAGAAATTTATCTCTTATCGATGTCACCTTATTGGTTTGTAGACGGTACTTTTAAAGTATGCCCTTGTCCATTTGTTAAATTATAAACTATTCATTACTTATACAATGGAACCGTATTGCCGTGTGTATATGCTTTATGCCCAGGTAAATCAACCAACGAATACTCCAGTCTATTCCGATATATGGGTTCAAACTTTGCGTCACTCAATCCAACAAGAATAATGATAGACTTTGAACAGGCTTCTATAAGAGCCCTACGAACTGTATACCCTGCTTTATCGATTCGAGGGTTCTACTTTAATTTTTCCTAACATATTTGGAGGAAAATCCAAGAAAACCTAGAGATATTGAATCAATATTTAAACGAAAAAATATTTGGATTATCTTAGGTAACTTACCGCACTTGGCTTTGTTCCCCATACAAATGCTATAGTTGCATTTGAAACCCTGATAAGTTCAACTTTTTTAACGGATAATTATGAGCTCTTCGTTCCTGTTTTTGACTACCTTGAAAACAACTTTATCGGCAAATTTTTGGCAAACTCGATAAGGAGGATTCATCTCTTTCCACCTCAAATTTGGAATCAATATGACAGCGTACAATTAAATGTCGTGAGAACAAACAACGATATAGTAGATGGCATGATGCATTTGCTCGTATGGTACAAACCCACCATACTAATATAATCGCATCCATATAATGTCTTCAACTTGAACAAAGAAAGAATAATTTTCGAATGATTCAACACATTTCAGGAAACAATCTTAATAATCAGCATAGAATATCCCGGGACGTAAACGAAAAGCTTAGAATCACCGCGAACTATAATCTTAAAAACATTTTAGATTATTTAAGAGGGACTTCGCATAATGCAAACCATTAACCCTATAAAGAATTGATTTTATCTATTTTTAAACAAATAAACGAATGAATGTCGTATTACAAAACTATTCATAATCAATTCGCAATTAAAGTTTTTACCTGGAAACATAAAAAAGTCATTTTTTTATTTTGAAAAAACGTCTACAGGCACAAAAGTTTTTATTCGAAAGTATAATAATAAGAAAACCAAAAGTATAATTTTCTGATTTATATGATCAAAAAATTTCACACTTAAATCCGAAATCAAAAATATCTCTTATTCCAAAGTAAAAACGTTCAACATCTAAAGATTCATTTTCAACGAGAGACGATATGACTTGTGAAACTTGTTCTTTTTTGTCTCAGAGTCATGGGACATCAACGAAGAGTTTTGTAGCTGAATTTAATCATTGAAAATATCTCCTCGGTTGTGTTTATTTTAGGTATGAATGGCATAAAAATTTTAAATTGATTCATGGCTCGTCCATCCATGTTTTGATTTGATTAGATGTAGGTGTTTTCAATATATAAAAATGAAATTTTTGGGTTTAAAGGTAAAAATTTTATTTGTGCGTTGATTATGTATACGACTGTATCTCTGTGAAAACATCAACCTCACTGATGTAATAGTATTCAAAATTAAAAAAATTTATTTAATATTCACTAATAGTGGTAATTAAAATAATAAAAAATGACAGCAAAAAAATTACAAACATGTTGGTTAAAAGTATATTTCATCCAAAATGCTTTCTTTAACGGTTGAGTTAGAGTAGAAATTTGGTGTTGATATAGAAAATTTAATTAAAAATTAGTTTACAAATCGATTGTCCACGTTAAAAAGTACACGAACAAAAACCTTTGCGAAATAAACCCGCTGCGAAATGGATGCCATGCGAATTCGTTGTTTTGCGAAATAAAAACATGTAATTAATGTATCATTTAATTTGTATAATAGGAACCTTTGAATGTCATCATCGGAAAGTCGGGAATCTTGAACGGAAAATGGTGTATATGTCTAATAACAAATACGTCACACCTGTGTTAAATTTAGTAAAAATTCAGAGCCAGAAACTTCTCAAGAAGAAACCGAAAATTATGTTTAGGTAATTTTGTTAAACTTTATTTTTTCTTTGAAGGAATACGTAAGGTTTCCTGTAGAATTATTCGCTTTGTAAATGGTCCAGATACCATCAAAAATAAGTTTGAGTGCTTTAATAACAAGATCAGTAAAATCTTTATGGTCGATTTATAAATCCCATGGTAGGAAGTGTGGATTGATATTAATTTCGAAACAAATCTTTATCTTAACAAATAAAATATGCTACAAAATCGCATTTGAGAGTGATAATGATCCCCGTTCAGGGAATTATTGAGAAATGTCTCGATATAAGCGTAAACTCAACTGAACCGAATATAATAACTCTATTCATTTTATTACCCATGGTTTTTTCATCCTAGATTTGGATTTACCGTTTCCACGTCCGTGCTACCCTGCCGATTTTAATATCTGGATGGAATATGTGAGATATACCCTGGTGTACTGGCTCCCAACAGTGTCTATATCATTAGTATTTTCTTCTTATGGTGTTCATCTGTTATTTAAAAATTGATTTAATATTATGCTCGTTCTTTCTGGATTTGATATTAAGCAGCCTGAAATGGTTTATGCATGTTTTGATTTGATTCAAACAAAACAGAAAAATGAACTTTTTGACAAAGTTATACTTGTTGAAATGAAACATTTTTAATTGCACTCTATATTGGCGTTTTAGAATATTCACAATTTCATTCTCGGTTGAAATGAAGCATCAATTTTTCTGGCAAGTGGAATATGTTTTTGGAATATAAAATCGATGTTTCAAGCAGCCATTTTCATACACATGATAAACATTTTTTAGACATTAAGTATAGAGGCAACTCATAACCCTAATAGATAAAAATCACAAATGTGATGTTATGTTTTCACTCTGTTTTGTTTTATATTTAAATTTTAATATTTTGTTGAGATCAGATAATAGAGTTACAGATAAACGGTATTTTTATTGTAAACTCATAAATATGTGCCTCGTTTATTTATAGATCTTAGCTTAGTGTTTTGAGAGTAATTAATCTCGAGTATTAGAGGAATCATATATTTAAGTACAATTAGCGCTTTTAACCAAACTGCGTTTTTCCCATACACGTTAACCATTTCCATGAAAATGGATTTTTAAAATTTAATTTTAACTTATATTACTTCAACCAATGGTTATTCCTGATAGATACCTTCATTATTCATTAATTGCTGAAAGAATCGTTAGGAATGATTTTTATGATTTAATAAACTTGTTGGTGTGACTTTCGTAAACCTTTGCCATCCTTATGGATGGGGGTTTTCCTTAAATTTTTTCGTTAAAGCATGAACGAAGAGACTATCGGAAGAGAATAACAATTTATCTAATTAATTCTTAAAACTTTACAAAATACATTTATCATTGCAATTAGTGCATTTTTAAATGTAAACCCCGGTATCATGGTTGTTTTTGTACAATATTAAGCATTAAATTCGAATCTTGAATGCTAGGACTCATGTATGAATCTAAAAAGCGAAAAACATTAACCGAATTCATAAAATTTCCAACTGTTTTTAAATTATTCATTAAGAATATCGATTAAGAGGTGCTTGATACATAATAAAATATAAACGGTTGGGGGTCAAGTTATCACTCTTCTGGTCTAGACACTTAATAGTCAATGATAGAAACATTTAATCGCCTGATTTTTCGGTTACATGGGTTGTCTTGATCTGGAAATAGAAATATCATCACTAAACTTCCATAAAACTAGGTTTAAATGATTCACCGAATCCATACATGGTAATAACCGCAAAATAGATCTACCAGATATTATGTAATTTTGAAAAAAATGATCATAGATGCTGTCTTGTTGATATGACAACCCACTTTTTATTTAGATATTCAAGGAAGACGCAATAAACTTGCTCCATGTTTCTTGCTGGTTTTAAAATGGTTGAAGGATTCATCCAGCATTTTTTACGGCAAACCAATAAAAGAGAGATTATTCTCAAATTTTTGAAAAATTGAAAGTGTTAATCGTTATTTAATGTGCTCAGAGGAGTTCAGATCGCACATTTTATTATTATTAGAGACGATAAGTAAAGTTTTTTATGATAATACAGATAGTTTCTATCCAAAAAATGCCGGTCTCTAGTGTAAACTGTACTGGGGTATTCAAAGGGGTCAAAAATATCAGACCTGACAACCGCAAATTATTTCTTACCGAGAAACCTTTTAAGAAGACATGATATTAGTATTGGTTCTATGCTTCATTCCGGTGAGGTTTGTGTTTTAAATTAGTTGCTTGAATGCCGAGATCTACTCTTTTTGGTAGATTCAATCGATCCTGATGATCTGGTGATACCTTCCGACCTTGATATCGAGTTTTATTTTGGAAACACGACTTCGGGTGATGTCCATTTTAAACAAACGATTAGCTTTACTGGATTTATCAGAAACAATAAAGTGTTGTTTAGAAATGAAAAAAACATAAGGATTTTGAAGTATGAAGATGTAAAATCGGTGAGTCTTTTAGTGATTCAGTTTGCGTACTTGTTCACAGTGTTGAAGATTATCGGCAAACCACTGATTCACACAGAACCCAATCCTTTGGCTGAGCTGGGATGTCAGTTCGGCATTTATTTCGGAGACAAAAACGCCAAAATCAGGGTGATGTCATGTTGTGTCTGTATCGACGGTACCAGTTGCGAAGATGAAACCACGCACTACACTACATGTCCGTTACTTTTGTCAATCAAACCTCAAGTAAGTTTATGAAAAATTTCCCCTTTTTATTACCTTCCTAGTTTTAGAAAGATAAATGTCTAAATTTAACACCATGTAATTTTTATTGCCTTACTTTGGCCAATATGTTGGTTATTATCAACTTCATTTCATGATTTTTCAGTCCAAGTTGAACAGATAATAGGTATTCATATAATTCTTTGTCTAGTTAATTTAAATTTAAGGCGAGTCAGCTCTAGGCCAATTTCTATTTTTTATTTTTAATTATATGATTTGGCTTTGAATTGTGATCATATTTGCCATCAGACAACGAATATAAATAATCGCTCAAACTAGTGGCCAGTCTCTTGACCTGTTTGTGGCATCCAGGTATAGTCCAAAAATATTTATGAATTCAATCAACCCTGGCAAACAGATGCTGTAGCTTCTGTGAATTTTATTGAGGCTACTATTTTCAACTTCATCTGAAACGAATCCTACTATGAACTACGTCGATTTTTTGCAATTCGTTGTTTGATTTTGTTTTTTTTAGCTTTTCATGATGTTATTTCAATTGACATGTGGGCTAGGTATAGAGCATATCGTTTTTGCACATTCGCCATATTCATGATATAAACCTGTTATATAACGGAATTAGGCCTTATATGATCACTAATTGATCATGTCTCTAGAAAACCTAGCTGTTTTTTGCTAAATTTCACCCAATAAAATAGCAAAACATGTTGATTTAAAGATTAATTATACTCAACAATCTATATAACGCGATAATTATTATAAGACATACCTCCATGGTCTCCACCAACAACTAATTCCAATCTTATTTTTCTTATTTTTGTTTCAGTTTTTAAATGATATAAAATTAGAAAAAAAATCCTGAATACATTTTCTCCCTAACCCTAATTGGTAAAAACGTGTTCTTTGGAAATGATTTTTCCATTCATGAAATGTGTCGCATCGCTGGAACAATGACTATCGGTCCTACAGCGCAGACTAGCATCAACAGATTCGCCTTGCCCATATACAATGCCAGGGTATTGTAAATTTGTCAAAAGACACTCATTCTCAAAGCTCGGAACTTTGAAAAACGGTTAACCACATCGTTGAACAGGCCTGATGTGGTTGAAATATCAAGTTTAGGGGATATATTCAAAACATATACGGAACTGTTCGAATTGGGAACAAATATTCACGTTACTATTTGATTAATTCAGGCAAAACAACCGTTGAATATCAACGCTCTTTACACCCCTATAAAGCCAGATCTAGGGCCAACTTCGTTTTGTTTTTGCTGCAACACTGAAGCAGACAACCTTTCTTGTGATGCTGGTTACGTCACTACCCCCGAGCTAGAAGTGACTACTGCATTTTTCATCAACTTTACCTGTTATATTCCACAAAATCACACTGTAAGTGCATTTTAACCAAGTATTTATTTATAAGTATTTTCAGAATCTCGTTGGATAGCAAAATGAATGATACGTCTCAGGATTTCCAATCATTCGACCAACTAACCCTCGATTTATCAGATAACAACCATGGCGATGCGACTAGCCTTACCACAAAAGACTTTACATGGCAAATTGTTCCCACAGTTCCAGGTCTGGTATCACTTAAATGAAACAGAACAAACAATGCAGTGTCACCATCGTATTCCAGTTGGTTTCAGCCGATCGAACGCCAAAAACATTAGAATTTTGCGTTCTAAATATAATTAACGGGGAATGCAAGCTTAATTCCTTGAATTTGTTATGGAAGCGCGAAGTGAGCCACAGAATTGAGAGCTACACTCACCAGGTTTGTATTCTTAGCATTTTTGATTTAAAAAATATATGATTTTAGGTGTTTAATATCTATGTATCAGTTGACGACATGTCTCTGGCTAAAAGCTTCCTTCTCGGTCGCAACGCATCTTTCGTCATTTCATCGAGTAGGGCTCAGTCTAGAAAAGGGATGTCCATTCAAATAATCTTTGTGAGAATAATCTCAGAATGCAATTCACCTATTCCAGGTATTATTAAAATTTTAAGCGTCCCCTTTAATATCCAGATTTTAAAAAGTGAAAATTCGTATTATTACATTTTTGAAACAACCCTATCCAATTAAAATCATTTAGGCTTGAAAATTATAGATTTAAATGACCATAGAATTAAATTCTTACTCTTAAGGGAAAATTTAGACCCGCCTGCAATTGTATTCATAAATAGAGGTCTGCGTTTTCGGCTCACTGAATTTTTAACAAAATCGAGATACTTAAACCAAGCATACAACCAATAGAACGACTATTTTCTTCAGAAATTCTGATTTTATTTTTCCTGGCTATCCACAGGATTTTCCGCTCAGATTTAATAAGAATAGTTTATGAAAATGTACACACATTTTAGATTTATTCCATTGACATTGTAACAACTATAGTTCCCATCTACGAAATTAGTTAGGGCATTTTAATAATCTTTTCTATTATCATTTTAAACATGCAAAATAATTATCGTAAAATAATAATAATTTATAAGGAAAACGCCATGATAATTATCACTGAATTATCCTGTGATACCTCGCAGAATTATATCCAATAATCGATTCATAGACAATCTATTATTTAGATTAACCGTTCTTTTATACAGAGTTTTTATCCTAAATTGCACAAATATCATTTGCTTTAGCGCTTATCCTTTTTTAACAAATTTCTAAAACTGGGAGGAATGAAGAAAAGTACAAATTATTCAATAATAGATAGTGTTGTTTCTTGGTAGAAATTTTAAGAATTTTATTTCTTGGGCGATTTAGAATGAAAACCATGTATATACGACAGAAATGAGTCTTTTTAAACAATGTAGATTAATTTAAACAATAATATTAATCACGGTATTTATAGAAAAACAGATGCTTGAAGAACTGCATCCGAAAATAATTAAAAGATACTAAAAAATCACTTGTAATAGTAGTTATAACTATTTTTATATTTTGCAGATGTCTTTCTTACTGGATACCTATATTTTCATTCATGTTTTATACTGATATAATCAATGAAAATCGCTATATTTTGTGGTCTGGCCCTTATACTCCATTTTGAACATCCATTTATTATTAATTTAGATGGTTCAAACACTCATTGTCTTCATTGCATGGCTTGGAGATTGCTTACTTTTTCATTGATGGGTCTCTTCTCTGTGATCCTAGTTGTAATGCTCGTCAAGCTGTAAAATTCTGTATAATTTAGAATTATAATCCGTCGAAAACTTGGACAACTAGCTACTCAAGTATATTAAAAGGCCCTAACAGTTTCACATTGCTTATTAACGAGTTTATTAACACAGTTTTGTGAAATTTTTACTCAATATAAAATGACGATTGTCCAGTCTTAAGGAGACTTGTTGATACATTCATAATTTTTCTGGCATCGTTTACAGGTTTGATTTTTTTGACTAGGTTTATTAGTGAATTGGATTAAAATTTTGACTTAAGTTTTGTTTTTTGTGTTATAAGCTTCTAATTTCATATATTTTATAATATAGATAACC
>JWZT01005339.1:586651-606521 GCA_000827895.1 Thelohanellus kitauei
TTTTTTTAAGATCTGATATCAAATGATAGTTTACTTCAATAAACGTATTGAATGTATTAACCAATATGAGGATGGTAAAAATATCATACGGTTCATCAGTTTGGCAAATGTTATTTTGACTGTGGAGCGAATGGCGATATAATTTAGTATGGTTAAATACTTGTAAACTTGCTTGCACACACAGACGATGGCGAAATTTAGAAATAAAATATACGAAAACTCTAGTTGTCGTGTAAAATAGTTGGAATTTATTCATTCGAAGTAATTATAAATAAGCAAATATCACGTAAACAGTTTGCATGATTCATCTTTGTGGGAAGAAATGAACGTTTACAATATTTCAACTGATTAAATTTTATTACCCTTCACTCCACAGTCAAAAAAACATTCGCCAAACTGATGATCTGAATGATATTTTTACAATCCTCATCTTGGTTAATACATCCAATACGTTTATTGAAGTAAACTATCATTTGATATCAGTTCTTTAAAAAATTAGGCACTATAGTTTGATCCCAATACCCGGTATAGAGGGAACCTATAATGCCCTTAAATATCAAATCCCTCCATGATATAGGACCCATTCACTAGACGAGGATGGCAATGTGGTCGAAAACACTTCGAACGACAATTTTGGAGCATTAGTGTGGCCTCGAAAACATTCCACTGATCAGTGTGCAGTATTGCTTATTGCACTAAGAGAACTGATTAATATTGGTCGATTGCTTTTGTTTCAATGTTTTTTTATAGTTTTCCACACTGAAATATAAAAACTCGTGATATAACGGGTTATACATTTTTAATTTGGAAACAATTAGATGGGGTAGAATTTGATTAGATATGATTATGGTTTTATCTCAATCTCTGGCTTAAGGGGGCCTTCATAATAGGCTTCACGGTTAGTTGTTTTAAGCAATCGATCCACCTCATTTATTAAAGGTTTTTAACTCCAAACTCGGACATGTGGAGTTCAAGGTCGGACAGATGAACAATCAAAATGACATCCACTTAGATTCCGCCAGGAAACCGGCCAGTTTTGCATAAGTTTCATAATTTTTCATCAACACTGGCATGATTTTCAAAAATTTAATTATGATTGTGACGGAAATATAAACATGGTAGATAGTCTAACATAAATTAATATTATATTTACCTTCAAAATAGGTGACTAACAGACAGAAGCAATGTCAAAATCAAATAATTTAGAATTTGTTGTCTTTTTTTAAATTATGGTATAATTATAGTTAAAAATTATGATACTTATGCAAAACTGGCCATTTTGCTTGAGTAGTCTCCGTGGATGTCCTATTTTGAATGTCTGTATGTCCGAGTTTGTAGCTAAAACCCTTATTCTACCAACGATTCCCACTAACAGAAGCATGGATTAGATTATTAACAGTGAAGATGCTGAGATTCAGTGCATCATTTCAGAAAGATTAATCACTATTTCCACACACTGCCCATTCTCCTGGGGAGAGAAAATTTCATTTTGAGGCAAAACATGGATATTCTGTGTAAAAACTGTCGAAAAAAGAGTCACTATTAAAGGAGATACTTGTCGGCCAATCTAAACAAAAGATAAACGAGGTACTAGAAATAGCTTATTATTAGATTAGCGGCACAAAAAAATATCCAGATAAAAAAGATGGCAGGAATTTCGAAACCAACGATCGCATACTATGCTTAGCATTTTGGAACATAAGTTAGTGCCAGTTTGGATTTTATCGGCATGCAAATAGGAGGAAAAGATGTCGTCATAGAAATTGACGAATTCAAGATCGGTAAAAATAAGCATCACATAGGACATCAAATAAAGGGTTAGTGAGATATTGAAAGCGTTGAAAGAACAACAGAAAGAAGACTCTTAGTCATTGAGGCTCCAGACAGAACAGCAGACACCTATTTTTCAATCATATCGAAGAATGTTCTAAAAGACTCACAAATCATAACTAACTGATTCAATAGTTATTCAAATTTAAAAACGTTATTTGATCATTTAAACGTGAATCATTCAGAGAGATTTGAGATTCATCATTCAGAGAAATTTGAGATTCCAATCTGGAGCATGTACAAATTCTATTGAAGGGGCGTAGAACGCCCTTGAATATATGATATCGCAGAGAAATCATACCAATTCTCTCTGCGAAATGGTGATATAACAGAAACTCTTTTAGATGATTCCCTCGACTAATTCCAATTTCAGCGAAAAAAGTTACGAAATCTTTGTAGTGCTCACATATCTGCGTTTCAAGAGGTTATATACTTATATTAAATGTTAATATTATTTTCTTTATCTTTCAGCCAGAAAATTATATTTGATGAAAATCTCAGAAATATACTAAACATATAAGAAACAATTATGACATCATGATTGTTAAAGATTATAAATATACAATCTATAAACATTAAATAATCTTTTAGGTAAAAAAGCTTAAGGGGGAAATTCTTTACTTTAACCGCCTTTTTAAATAGATTATATATTCTTGGTTTAAAAGGAAATACATCTGTGATATTGAAAAAAACATTTCTCTAAAACACAATTAATTTATTGTAGTAACAGCAGTTGTAGATTCCACGTATCACCATTACTTAACCATCTGTATCAGCGCATTTCACGGTGGCACGCCTAGCCTTGAACACAGTTGAATAGTATTTTGTTCCCTCCCTTTTCATGTGATCTCTACATAGGTCGAGTAATGGGACTAAAACCCAACAAACACTGAAGACTCAAAAAAATTCAAAAATAAAAATTTATTCACGTGTAAATATGATTTCCTTGATCGCACTTGATCGAAGCACACCATAGATCATACGAATGCTTGCGGCAGCACAAATATTCACTTATAAAATTGTCTAAGTGATTTTCTACAACGTTTTCCTCCTCGTCCATTGAGTTTTTTCTGTTCCTGGGTAAAATGTTAATTTTTGACGAATTCCACGTCCCTTCAATTGCGTTGGTATGAGCACCATGGCTTCGCTCAATAAAGCAATGAATGATTAACCGTTTGGTTCTCATATAATTGATTTAGGTTTGCCTAGCTCTTAAAGCAGTCTGTTATAATCGTGGAATCAGCTAGAACATTCTTTGAAATAATCTGCATCAATGTTTCCGTCGTTCTATCTGGAACCTCTCATAAAAAAACCCTTCTTTCCTTGGTTTTATCTACCCCTCCAAGAACCAATGTCTCAAAAACCGGATGGCCTCCACGTCACTTATTTTTTTCCATTTATTACTCATTGATATCGGCAATAATACCAAGACCCCCGGTTTGGCAATCCACATGATCTAAGGTAGCCTAACCATCTTTCGCAAATACTTCATTTATCTAATTGTTTTGACTTAGACCCTTAATTTTGCAGAGTTTCTGATGTTTATCTTTTGCGAGACAAAAATAAGACAGATTTAGTGGTATCCATGATTGTTCAGAAAACGAATCATTAAACAAGGACCATTCCTTGGAACAGTTTTTGTACAACGGCATCACCGGTTTCTTCATATTTTTGAATTATTGCAATTATGGCAGCGATCAGACAGAATGATAATTTCTTTTTCGAAAAGATACAAAATAGTTGATTATTCAGACGAAAAGACAGTTAAATTTTTTTTATAAGGCGAAACGCTATGTTAGATGAACACGTGGAAAGAAAAATGGCGAGTAGGGAACATTGTACCAGAGATCCTTGAACACACCAAATTTAATGTACTTCATCCAGTGTAAGAATCGACAAAAAGTATATTCACGATTTTTGCGTTGGAAATCGGGTTTGTTCGACGCTTTTATACCGAATAGTGACGAATAGCTTAAAATGTTAAGGTAAATGTTGTATTGATATAGATATAACCCTGACGTGCCTCAAAAATCACATTTTTTGAAATCTTCGGCTAAAAACACATTTGTCAAGTCGGTATTGGCAACCTATCCCTACTTTGACGAACACAACATTATGGATGATCTGGTACCTAAAAAAGAAAGTGTTACCGTCATTAAGAGTTCCTTCTATTTTAACTGCGAAACTAATAGATCGATCGATGTTATTAAATATCAGGACCATTTTTTGTTTTTCAAAAAGGATGAAATTTGGCTACCAACCCTACGACTAGTTCACAAATGTAAGCTGGTTTCTAAGTAGATCCCGCTATGATAAAGTCTATTTCAGTTGATGAAGGTGCCATTCCACGAATACTCAATTCTGCAAACGTTATGTGCCCCGGTATTATAAAATCTCAACCTTATTTCAAAGATTATGAAGTTGATGAACCTGTAGTAAGATTTGTTGTAAAAAATAGTCAATTTATGGAAAGGATAAAACTTACGCCATGGCTGTTGGAACTATGAGTATGTCCTCCTCTGAAATGTTACAGGTTTATAATTCATAGAAAGAGTGTTAATAAAGGCATCGGAATATATGTTCATCATATATTAGGCGACGGTCTATGGAACTATGAGATAAAGAAGTAGTTTTTAATTAAACATGTACTTTTTATTATGACATTTGAGTAATTAACATGTATGCAATGTGTTCTTTTTAAAATATATGTGAAAACAGTATCAAAATTTTGATATTAACATCCAATGCTGTCATAACTCGTCATTCTATGCCTTTTTCCAACTTAACTAATTCATTGTGATTTTTTTGAATAAGTGTTCATTTTGTACCAATTATAATTGTGCTCAATAAAATCCATATTGTTACGCATTATGTTTAATCCATTTACTTCCTTCATATGAATAATAGACCAAGCAGAATCTCTTACTCGTTTAAGAACAATTTGCCCTCTTTGGATCATGTGAAACATCAACAATTTCGAAACGAGGCCAATTTTATTCTCATTTCAGATAATTTTTAGGCTAACAACTCAAAACCAGGTATCCTTTTGTTGAAGGGGTTTTTGATTTTATTCGCCTTGATTACTACGACAGTCCACCACGATGGGGCAGTGTTCGAATCACTCAATTCGTAACATTTGTTTATTCAATTCAAACCCATATTCATACTTACTACACGATCACATTCTCTTCTTGAAACTAACTGAGGCATGATATGAGAAGTGTATATCTAATAAAATGAAGGATTTCACTAAAATTTAATTTACACCATAGCATTCAATAAATAAATTTGATTACAGAAACACACAGCTGATTTATCTCAGTCACTTAAGTAAGAGAGTTAATTTTATTGAAATCAATGACGAGAGTATTAAGGACTGTAACAGACTCAGATATTATACTTGAGATTTTAAATACCTTAAACATCGTGTTGTTCAATGTATGCCCATTTATCAAGACAAATTTTCAGTCTAGCAAGTAGCATCGATGACATGCTAGAATTATCTGATGTTTTTGTTACGGTAGTTGTCTTTCAATCTCGCCTAGCTGCAGTCTTGAATCAAATGATATATATCTATATTCAACATTCACAATATTGAAAGTGCATTGGTTGATATCGATAAATAATGATCGAATGACCTCATTTGACTTTTGAAATCCGACTAAATAGCAATACAGTTAAATGTTGAAATAAATTCAAAATAGGGTTTCGAAACGATCTTGTTATTGAATGTGAATGCGTTCTAAATTGAAGTTCTGAATCCTATTCTTTACAATTTGAATTCTGACTCTCAGGATTTTATTAACTACTGAACCGTTTATCCATTTCACTTTGTAAAATTATGAAAAAGTTACTCGAAGAATATTGTATAATTATTCAACGCCATCAACCCTTGTTGACTTTCTAGAAATCTCACCATATTTCAGGATATTACATTTACTATCAACTAACCTCAAAACCTGGATTCCATAAAGATCTACAATCTTGTTTCGTAACAACACTTCATCTCCAACGTAGTATTATATTGGCTTTAAATTCAGTTTCGCTTTAGAAAACAGGTTTCGTTCCTGATGAACTTCTAATCAGCAATACGTGGTTTATTATTATGTTTTAAAAATATTCTTGCAGCCTGTGACCTATCTAAAGGATTTGGAGTTGATAGCTTTTTAGGACTGATAGCTGTGGATCGGTTGACCCAAATATGACAAAAACGATAACATCCAATTCTATAAGTACCAATTAGATTATCATCCATCCATCAATCAATCAACCACAATATTTTATTTAAACATAGGAGCTCTCCTCTAAGTAAAGGGTCGTCTTTTCAAAAAGTAGACTAAGTGCAACATTTTAAAATTATGTTTGAAAATAAGTATTTATTTTTCATCAACAAACGGAGATAATTTATAATCATTGATGATTCTTAAAAATTGCGAATTTCTTCAATCAGATCTCTATTCTTCATCAAAAATTACTTATTTTTATTTGATTGAAAACAAGTCATTTTTTGGTGTTGAATAAAAATTTACCGGAAAGGTACAAGATCGCACATCTTATAAACTAAAACGACTATCATTTTAAGATATGGATACAGCAAGCGATTTCATTCATTCAATGTCTTATAGATCTACCAACCAATTGCTTCAACCTTTTCGACTCTGAACGTTTGGTTAATATTTTCAGCTAGGAAATATTGGATCATGAGTGGATGATAAAATGTCATTTGCACCGCTGGTGCTCCAGTAATGTAATTGTGACACCAAACATGGCTGAAGAAATATTCATGCATTTAATTTTCCAAGAATATCACTAAAGAATTTTTAATAGAACGTGGACTGTGAATTGACCCATAAATAAGAAAATATGACAATTATGAGTAGGAATAAATATTGCCATTATCCAACCAGAGGTTTTCATTTAATGACCCGGAGTAGAAAACTTATCAAATACAACCTAATTGTTTTAAGTTTAGAGGATCAAAGCGTTGAACGATTTAAATGTTTTGAGTTTAATTTTTGTACTTAAACTCTTTTATTGGAGGAAATTTGGATTTATAGGGTATACTGATCTCTTTAATAGGTCTAATTTAAAGTTTTCAGTGGAAATTTCTTTATAAATCATCTTTCATTAGGTAACTAAGACTCATATCTGATTCAGTTGGTAGTCTTCATGTAAGCAAAAATTTTTTAATTAATTGGCATATTTTTATAACGGAATTTCCCATAAATATAATGTTATCGCCCATTCAAAAAAATTTGTTGATTAGGAAGGAAGAGAATATAATGGAAGGCTTGTAATGATGTAAATAATGGTGGTCACTTCCGCAGGTAAGCATTAAGAAATTCATAAAATTGTTAAGGATATAAGGGAAACGTCAGAGCATCTGGTATATTCACTTATAGATGAATGTATCTACCGTTTCAGAGTGAGACCTCCTTTATGAGAAGTATTTAGAGATTAGTTAAGGGATGAGGAATTGATTTCCCATTTATGGAATTCAAATATTTGATCACATATACGGCATTTTACAATGTTTATAAAATATCTTTAAATAATTTTTTATTTAGACCAATAATGATAAAACCCCAATTTATTAAAATAATTTGAAAGTAAAAATCCATTATAAGCAAATTTAGAACAAAATTCTGTGGCAATATCCATGTTTTATGGCACATAAACATAACTTAGGCCACCAGCGCTGTCAATGCTGATAAAATGTTGCTACAATGACTAATAACGTCACTGATGGGTATTAATGGATTTCATAAATATTCAGTTAAAGCTCAAACAAAAGTTTGCTCGATTTATCATCGCATTCAATAAACGAATATTTTTAAACAAGCCCATATGGTGCATAAGTAAACCAAACGTTTACACACTCCTTCGTGCTGTGGAAAATAACAAGTGGGGAACTCGCAACAATATGATTCATGACGTTACTAATTATGGGAGATTATCCTTTTTTTGATTTTTATTAGTGGCAACATCACAAAAACAAAAAGGGATTTTGTAATATTTTAAAAAAACAATCATTGTTTGAGTTTTTAGAAATTGACAAAATCAGCTTGTACTGCAGCCGTCAAAACATGAGGGATTATCTAGGTAACAATTGTAAAGTCAACACTAAAGATACTAACGCAATCGCCGGCGTCTCGTAAATAATCTTCGTCAATTTTCGACGGCTAATAGGCTATATTAAATCTTTTCACATTTAATGGAGCAACCCAAAACTGAGGCGTCAGAAGAAAAGAAACCAAAAGTTTTTTCTGGAAACAAAATCATAGAAGCCTACACAAAAGCACTTACTGACACTTGTAAATGTAAAGAAGCAGAAAGTGAAGTTAGAGAATGCTACAAAAATCTCCCTCCTCAGGATTTTCCAACATTGAAAACAGAGCTCAAATACTCAATGCTTAGAAAGATATATGATTTTTTCGTTAGACAGAGGGGTTCGTGTGATTCTAACGCCAGTTAGGTTGCCTTCTGGACTAGTTGGAATCGACTACACTTCCCTAAATGATCTGTTCAAGAAACTACATGAATCATGGGTAATTATATCGTTTGACTTAGACTTGCTTGCTAGAGGCACTTGATACCACTGATTATCATGGAGACGCAGGTTTCAAGTAAAAATATCATGATTTAGAAATCTGCCACATATAGTGATCGATGAACGACTAGTGAAACCACATATGCTTTATCTGATGCAGGATGCTTTAAAAATCGCGAAGGAACACTCCAAAAGGTAAATAGCTGGATAATGGCAGCGGTGATGCTCCACCTCATCAATATTTCTCAAATCTCATCCACGTATAAAAAAGGATTTTTCGCTGAATTTCAATTTTATTTTTTCTGAAACTATTTTGCTTTACGAGGATAAAAAATGTAAACCTGAGTGTATGAACATAAATAAATATTTTGGATAGTTGATGGTCAAGAACATGACAGTACGCATTTATTTCTTGGTTTTTCGTAGATTCGAAAAAGACTAGGCCTCGCAATGATCAGAAATTTTGATCATGACAGTATAGTCTGGTTTTCCAAGGCGATTTAGGTGTGTTAATCCAGATATCTTTTAAACATACTTATCGTTCTGTAGTACCATATCGGATTTAAAAACAAAAGTTAAATCTCATGATGGCGTGAGGTGTTACCCAAATCTCTCTGTGTTTGGCATTTGAATACTAGTTAACATCTGTGTCTTGAAGATCTAATGCGTTGAGCCATCTTTAACAATATTCCATTATTTTGAAGTTTTTTTAAGAATCAAACTTAACACTTTTATTGGTTGTATTTGTATGCCAAATTATTGTCAAATTCAATGTCAATTTTCAAATATCATCCATTTGGTTTTAGGTATAATTGAGATTCAGATAGTCCTTACTTTTTACGTATATTCCATATTTGAATGACTAGGCAATTAACGCTCGAGGTGTGTGTATTCAAATAAAGACTAATTACATAAATTTATGAGATGATTTTATCACTTTTTATTAGTAGTTAACTTCGTGTAGAGTATGTGGTTTCGTAACCGCTCATGGCTTCCCATTGTTGTTCTTTAAGAACCTACTCGCATAGATATATATATTATGTGTTGGTGTTCTGTCATTTATCAATTCACTTGATTTCTTGTGATGATACACTTTTTAACATGTAGAACCACCTACGATGTATCAAAAGTGATAGGAAAGTTTTCCACGCCTCAAAATTATCAGGCGTTTATGATTTAACATAACTAGAGTTAATATTTTGTTTTCAATATTTGAATCTCGTCGGAGCATTCTTCCGAGGGTATATCAATATATGGATGCCGTCCACTTTGATGATTTATCGAGTCGATTAATCGGCTAAATAGTGCACAAATAGCTGTCGAGTTTTGAAAAGATGTAAGAACTACATGTCGAAATTCGTTAAGGAAACTATGAAAGCCTGAACACAAGGCTGGCTAAAATTGTTTCCACAGTGTGAACCATCCCGTAAATCTTTCGTACTTTCAATGTTGTTAAAAATATAGAAATATGAATCCAAAATGGGATCACATCAACATTTGAAAGAAATCTCACTTTTGCTGACATCTGTGTATAAGATATATTTAAAATCGTGTCTATAGAATGGAGTTCTGGGCATTCTCAGATACTCTATTACTTAAATACATCGAGCCAGACTTTCATACGATTATCAATACAATATTTTGCTATGCGGACTAAAGGGGCATCGCAGCCACTTAGATTCGAGATAACGATTTGTTAGTGAAACAAAACCCCGTAAAATTTATATTGACTCTACACTTAGTCACACATTGTAAATTTAATGAAAGATTTCGAGTGAGAAATAACGTTTCCCATAATTGGCCGATTATGTATGCGTTGAAAACGGTAGGATACTAACATTCATTGCTTAAAGTTGAAAATTTCACAGTTTCAAATCGATTTTCACGGTTTTCGAAATTCATTGTGTTTCTTGATTCACCAGTCTTCGCTGTATATATCAGGTCTATTCAATGCATCAAACAACTTTTTACTGAGTCCACTCGGCAATTAATTTATTGGCATTATATCACGTGACAAAAATTATGCACAGGTACGAAAGTTCTGAGATATTCATTTAATTCTTAGAACTTTATTTTAAGGGTATCGTGTAAACCAGTTTTAACATCATTCAACAAATTTTTCATACATGGGGTCCATATTATCGACGATAACTCGCTGTGAAAGTTGTTCAAATCATCTCTAACCTCCGATAACATTTTACGATAGCTTACGACTACAAACATGAGATCATCGATCATCGGCCGGTCCAACGTTATTATTCGTCTCGCTGCCAAGGGATGCAATCGACGACCGTTTTATCACATCGTTGTAATTGATAGGCAAAAGAAAAGGAACGCCGTTCCTCTCGACCAAGTAAAAACCATCATTCACAAGGTTGGCTCATTTGATCCTATTCCCAACTATTACAACGAGAAACTAGTCAGTTTCAATATAGACAAAATAAAGTTCTTCTTCTTTTATTTACAGACGTTGGCTTGGGTCTGGTGCATGTATTACTCGCACTGTATCAATTCTCTTTGGACTGGTAAGTTTCTTTATCATTAGGCTGGAATAATTGAGCCTAGCAACAAAATTATTCATAAAGCCCTCAAAAATCGTAGTCAAACGGTCGTTCAAACAGAAGGCGAAGCTCTGCAACCTCCGGCATGATATTATATTCCCCTTTGTTGATTTCTAAAAAATTTTTGTCAACTATATTTTTGGTGGATCAATTACTATTTTGTCAGAAATTTTCAACCTCCTGTGTTATTTTCAGATTATTCAAATACTTGAAACTTGAAAATTGGCAGAACTCTTGGTCTTGTTACAAATTTGACGACACCTTATACTGAGATAGACAAGGCTTTCTGTAACGTGTCTGAATTTAGATGATTTTAATCAAAATTGTCTTACTCTTAAAAAAATCATTATCAAAACCCTTCAAAGCTAGATACTCCTCCCATCCTAAGTATCTACAGAAAAGCAAATGTTTAGAAAGAATTATAGAAACCATATTCAACGAATCAAATGTAAAACACCCTGATGATTTCCCCTTCAAATTACTATTCGTTCCATGGCAAACATATTGTTGTCTCAGTTTGAGATTTTATACACGTTTCATCAAAAAGTTTTATGAAGAGGGTTTCTAGTTAGTTTTTAAGTAAAAGACCTTCTTTTTATTTATGAACATAAATGAAAACCTCTCGGAGCAGACCAAACAAGTTCATATTTGTGCGAGCTGTGTGGGTTCAAACATATGAACACACAATGTCTGTTGGCCTGAGCTAATCAATACCACAATAACCTCAGGTGGTTAAAGTGAATTCTGAAAAAGCGAGATCAAGTCATTAAATTACATTATTATGCACGCAACTTACACATCACAAATTAGGCTTTCCACCAGTCGCCTCGCGCCACAGAAATTCGGGGTATAGCATTTAGGTCCCCAATATAACAGTATAGAATACCTTTCTAAGGCCTATGATGCATAGAGCTTCCAGATATTTCTTTAGACCAGGGGCGGAGACCTAAAACTTTGAATAGGATAATGCTGTTAAGGTCATCCACATAAAACTTTATTTTAAATAATGCCTTATATTTTTAAGCCGTTCACCAGAAGAACCAAAAGGGCAGGATTAAGAACTGTCAAATCACCAAAAAATAGTCATACACACCAGGTTCAATACGTAAGTCTTGAACTCTCGAATAAGTGCCAACTGGCCTAAAATCGTTAATGTTTTAACTTGACAGCGCTCTTACCTCAAAAGCACCACTCGTTACGAATTTGTTGAAAGCTGTGAATCACCAAGTTAGTGAGTTTGCGCCGTTTCCGAGATTTTAATGAGCGGAACTCATTTGATTGGATTGATCGGAGACGAGGTTTGGGGTTTAAATTATCAAGGACACCTGTGTTGGATTCTTACTAGCTGGGGCGGGCGATGTCAATAAGCAGCGTCAAAAAAATTTCATGGCAGTGACCAAAGGTTTGTAGAGTCATTAACAGACACCACATATTCTGAGATAGAAGAATTTTTCACAAAACTACTAAGCAGAGCCGATATAGCTATCATTTTAATCACGCAAAAAGTATTTCAGTCAAGCATAGGTTGCCGAACAAATCAGGTCACTCATCTCCAATCATAAAAGAGTTATACCCACTATCGTTGAGATTCCATCAAAAGACCATCCCTATGATTCCGCTAAGGATCCTGTCCTAAAACGCGTCAGAGTACGTATTTTGTTACCTAGGCGTTCCTTGGCCATGATTAATTAATGTAGATTTAATTAGCCTAAATTAAAAATACTGTTATCCTATTATGACTACATTTACGACTAGAAACTGTAAATGTATGATTAGAAGAGCTGCCATTATTCTAAAGATTTATCGCTATATCATCTGTTTGTATCTATACTCTATTTGTTTTTGCCAGGAAGAGTATGACTAATTTTTCATCTGTAGGCTATAAAGGAACAGGATAATTTTTATAATTTAAACGCTTGGCTCGATTCTATAAACTCAAATATTTCATCTTTTTTTAATCGAAAAGGCTCGTATTGTTTACCCTTTATATATTACTTCAATTCCTGAGGAAATCAATTGTATTCTTCAAAGAGTGAAATGCGTTTGTGTGATAGTAAATATTATTGATCGGAACCAGCTTCAATATTGTGAATCTCTGGTTTGTTTGATTGTAAAATGGGCATAGACTTTGTTTGCAATATCAACAGTCGTTTGAAAGTTTGAGTCGCTATATTTTGGGAAAAGTTTTTATTAGGGGTCCCACATATCAATCGGCCATTTATTGTTAGTTATAGTTTCGGATAAGGCTCACTGCCATTACACTAGTATTTAACCATCATCAAATTTTCCATATCAAGTCCTCAAAATCATTAGATGCGTGAATGATTAATGATGTATTGACGGATCTTTTAAGACCTTCAATGCTTTAACAAATTTCGTATTATGATTAGCTGCCATTTTTCTGGAAAAACTTTCAGAAGATTGGGTTTTCGGTTCTAAAACCAATCCTGCGTTAAATCTGAGTATTTTCTGATAGGTCCCTAAATTTCCAACTGTCATGAAATCTGTTTTGATGTATGCATGCAAATTGTTGTATTTTTTTCTTTCCTTAAAATGGTGAACATTTAGATTTTCCACTTTAGAGATGTCGAAGGAATCACCCTACTGCGATTTACCAGGCCATATTATCACCGCTAGTAGATTAGCAAATGATCGTCCCTTTTATACAGGTCAGCATATGCAACAGTTTATGATAATATATTTCCGTGTTATGCCCTTGTCACAACTGAGATACGTTCCTTGAAATTGTGCGTGTGAATATAAGTTGATGTTTTTATTCATCGTATAGGGCTCAAATAGACATAGGATTTATTTGTAATCAAACGACGTGGTATCTCTAGAGTTTTATTGAGTTTGATCTATATTCTTTGAACAGGAACCACATAGTAGATAGACTTTTGATACCTGAAATGTAAAATTTTGCGCAATGTGTGCTTTAGTGTCCGCGGATTGTTCATGTTATGGATACCGAATAATGTCAGGATTATGATAAAGAACATCTTTATTCTCTAAGTCTGTTTCTTCCAGAAAAATTACCAAATTGTTTTCAAGATTAATTTGGTTTTGAAGATCTGGAGAATGTCTTTTGTTCGAAGTTTGTTTGTTATCCTCAATATTTTAATTGGAGGGTTTTTAACTCACGAATATTTATTTGAACATCTGCTCTGCTCTCTCCATATAAAGCACACCATCAACTACTTCGAAAAAATGACCGATTATCTTTCTATTTACTTGGTCTAACCCCGTATGAATACCATTTTGTGATTGTTGCATTAGTTTTAGTGTCAAAACATGACTACATCATTATCCAAACCTAGTGGAGATATGAACAATTTTTTACGGCAACATGATGGTTTTGATTCGAATGACATAAAAAATAGTAGAAATAAATGATTTTATTATTATATACTGTTAAATGTTTTACTTACCATTTTAGGACTGGGATATTTTCACCGGGTCGCCCTTGAATTTAAGAATGATTAATTGATATTAAAATTTCTCGTAAAGTGAGATTTAAAAATCTTGCGTGTTTTGCACAACTTGGAAGCGATTTACTATGAGTATACAGAAACTATATGTACTTTTTTAATTTGAGACAAAAGTGTTCCCCTTGTTTTTCATCGAAACATTGAAAATAAAAATATGTATTTTTCGAGATAAATTGATAATTCTCATATAATTTTTGTAAAATTTGCTCATTTCCGCAGTTTGAGGTCTGTTCTGGTATACATTATTTTCATTTAAAAATACGAAATCTTAATTCATATAAAATGTTAATCAAGCATTCAACGATCGAAATCCATTTACAGATGACAATATTCAACCCGAATCATTTATCATATCTCTTCACTTCTTTCAAAAGTAGATCACGCCCTTGATTAATAAAACAGAATGGCAAGAAAAAGTATAATTAATAATGGGTGTTATCAAATTTGGCAATTCAGAAAATGTTGAATGAAAATATTAATGTGTTAAAAAATTGTTCGTGATTGCTTTTATCGTTAGCAGAACACGTTAGATTAAGATTAACATTGAGACAGAAACTCAGCATTAAAACCTTTACTTTAGTTAAAATATCTTGTTGGTTTGGTTTTTTACGAATGAGATAATTTTCGGTTGACTGTACTGATGAATAAATCTTCCTAAAAATACTGCATGTTTAAATGAAGTTACGATAACAGTTTTCCAGGTGATTTTATATTTTCTGAATTATTTTACCATCATTCTTGTGCAATACTGAGTTATGGATTGTCTATCACGAATTTTAAAATTTACATGCCTTAAATTTAAACATTTTTTCACAAAATCCATTCGTTTTTTCTAATTAAATGAAATATTATGAAGTATATCCAAAATAAGCACCATAAATATGAGTAAATTCACTTGTATTAAATAACAAATTTTCAATGTGCTACAATAATAAATAGCTATATTTGGAGTGATTCAATAGATTCTTTGAATTTGTACTATTCACTAACTTATCATGGTATCTTCAATATATTATCTTGCTCCTAGATAATTGTGAATTATACGCATAAAATTGAACTTCTCCAATTCGGAGTTTTGGACAAAAAAGAGATATGATCGGAATGAAATAATTTATTTATGCTCATAAATGCCTGTTGAATGCTTATTAAATAAAACCATGTATATTATAAAATAATCTCCAGATTTAAAATCAATATTATTTTGTGAAATGGCATCATAAAAATTCAGGATCAGCCCTTATATATGCTACTTTTCTTCTGGTTTGACTGATTGAAGCAATGAATTAGACGGCATTATATTTATTTCAGAAACAGAAATTATGAAATCGATTGTCGGTTCACCTGCCATCATACATATTACAGTTTTAAAAATGAAGAAACTACAGATGAAAATGTCTTGACCAAATGCCAAAAGAACCTTTCTGATGTTGATTTCGATTTATCCATAATTCACGTACGGCCCTGTCTTAGAAAGTCACATTAGAAAAGTGTCTGAATCAAATGAATAATTGCAAAATTCTCGATCATTTGTTAATCCAGAACTTTTAAGAACAACGAGGGAAGTAAAAGCCAGTTAAAGTCTTTTATTATGTTTGTCTGTTTTGTTATTCATACTCTTTGAACACATTATTGTGCGTAGTTAAAAATCTAACCCTACAGTGACAAGAACAACCAATCCTTCACCGAGTATATATTTTAACTTCTTTTTGCAGGATGAATTTAACAACCAAGTAAAAATATACGTTGTTTCCAGTGTATATCCCTCATCTATTCGAACCCATACATCCTATTTGGTTCATTTTACATTTTTTTGGCATTTCATATTCTAATATTCCTTTGTTTAGTTATGACGTTATTAAGTAGTCACTCTTACATCGTGCACTCATATCCATTCTAAAGTTTCCACAAATTTCACAAACGTGATAATCCCACACCGAGAGAATGTTAAATTTGATGTGAATATTGATATTCCAGGCAAGACATCATATGATGAAACACTTGGTGATTCAATGTACTTTTCTTTACTGCACCATTTCCCGTTCAAGATGTCCGACTTTCGAATTCTGACCTTCAAAGGTTCCGATTATGCTTTTATTATAAAAAGTACATTAAAATTTATAAAGATTCTATCTTATAGGATCTTGAAAATATGGAGTTAGACTAATGAGTCGAATAGGCGCAATCGTTACTGATATTGGATTTTGCCTTACAGCAAGATTCCATCGAAAATTTATCATTTAATTTGTATAATAAAAGCAGAATCGGAACATTTGAATATCACAACTAGAAAGTTGGACATCTTGAACCGGAAATGGTGAAGAGAAGCTTCCTTAAAATAAATTTAATGAGATAATTTTTACGATAAACCTTTAAAAAATTCCGATGCCATCTTTCTATGATTGTCAGTGTTTGAATACAAGGGATCCTCTTTAAGAACAGGTTATTTGAAGGGACAATGAAAAAATGTAAAAATCAAGTTTGAAATTCAAATATGATATTTTCAGAGTCTTTTGTAATTATTAATAATTTGGTTAATTGCCGATTATGATGAGTAAATTTAAATTAGTTATAAATTAATACTTCACCATTACTAGGATTCGTCAGTTACTCGTTGATCTTTCGCTCGAAATATTTGTAAATATATTCTTAACATCAGATGCTCCATGATAATCTGTGTTCTAATTTTTATTCTTTTAAACAGTGAATGGAGTGAAGGATTATTTACACTGATGGAAGAAATGCAAGCTTGTTACAAAATTGTATATTTTGCCTTATATTAGATGAATTTGGAAGGATATCATGTGGTAGGTTTCAATAAACACTCTTTTCCCTATTTTCTCCCACAATACCTAATGATGAATATAAAAATCAATTATAAGAGCCTTGGAAATGATTCTGTTATTCGGAATGAAACAATAATATATCATCTAAGATATTTGAGAAAAAGTTGCAATAAATCGTTAACCATCGGACATGATAAAACTAATAAAACTCAGCTAGTGAGTTCTTTGACAGAAGTTAGGAGTTCGATATCAGCTTAAGTCTTGGACCTTCTGGAATATGTATGACCAAGTATGAGTTATTGGTAGTTAAAATTATCACCGATGATCTACATGGAATATCTGATAACAATAACTTACTTGGACTGATGGTAAATTTTTCTCCACAAGCTCCGGATGTATAAATGTTATAATTCAGATAATATTGAGGCCAAATAAAGAGATGAACATTTCAGAATTAGATTTTAAAAGAGAAAAATACGAGAAATATTCGTGTATTGTCGTTGTAGTAAGTGATGATCAGAATCAGCATTTATCGCTACGAATATATCTTCGATACAAAATTCATGGATCATCTGATTCCAATTTTTCAGCTTCCATTATTGTGAACTTTAAGATATTTCAAAATTCAGCTCTTTTGCCTCAGAATATACTGTATGAATTGAATATTTCTGGTTGGAGAACTGAGTGTTTTTCGATCCACGAGAATATGAAAATGATGGCTCATTTTTTGTACAATGCAAACTGGACAGTAACCAAACTTAAATATAGGATTTTAACATAACCATGACAATTATTGACACTTTCTATGGTACAGAAGAAAAAACATCGATAATAGTCAAAAACGGGAGAACTATATTCTTAAATAATATGGATTTTATTTTGACAAATGCCGAATTTCAACCATTTATAAAGAATCCTCCTGAACAGAATCTAATGGATAAATTAAAGAAAAAGAATCGTTCAAAAAAGAAAAAATATAAATGGATACTACTAGCTCCATACGAAGTTAGAAATCGTCGATGTATTGTTCTTGATATGGTTTCCACGTTGACGGATTATATTTTCAATGGCACTCTTTTTAGATACACGTTTTTATGGTTATCGAAATCATTTTCAAGAAATGAGGTTCTAGTCCAGGAAACAACACGTTTTTCATTTATCCCAATATGTATAAACAAGACTATAAGTCATAATATTCAATATTATTGATCAAAAATCTTGAATTCTTCGAATCAGAGTATTGTTAAAATCAGAGCATTTAAATATAAAATGTTTAACGTATGCCTTTTGAGAAAGATTTATGGTTATCTTCGGTTTCTAATTATTTATACATATCATAAAGATCAGTTACGACATCAGAATTTAAATAAAAAATATAAATATATCGTGCCTGAATGTGCTATAATGGATAATGTCTTTTACCAAGAACGTATGTTTAACAAAGTGTCTTCAACTAATCCAATGTTACTGGGATCCCAAATACATTTTTTGCACGCATAGATTGCTATCTTATCTTTTAATGTTATATGTATTATTTATGGAAGCCGCGTAATTATTAGTACATTCCTTCCTCATCTGCCAACTAAGACAAATGGATCCAAATACTCCAGGCTGGCTGATAGATATATATGTTACATGGTACAATCATCTCAGATTAAGTGCACATCCTCTAGACCGGATAAAAACGTGCACATAACAGGAGTGTGCAGATATCCGAAGTCAATATTCATGACCACATGGAAACGGAACCAGAACTTTTTGTTCAGTTAAACGGAGTATGCGCTTAAACGGTGTTAACTGTCTCCATTTATAGCAGAAGCGTTGTTGATCTCTACCATTAAATACGAAGTAATCCGGTGTGATTTCAGTAACTGTCTTCTACCGGGTTTTGCGAACAATAACGTCATCCATGAAGACCAATAACGGCACTTTTTTTAATAAATTTGTGAGCATAAAAAGCACTGTATTGACGAAAATGAAAAAGTTTAACGTTCAGAATGCATGTAAAACATGAAAAATAGTTACCATTATCTGGAAATTTACACCGAAAGAAGGGGGTCGTGACGACCAATAATGCGAAATGTAACGAGGAATTTAACAGAAAATCAAAAGTAACAAAAAACTAGAATAAAAAGATCTTGTTTTATTTTCAGATAGGCATAATTATAGTCTCTAAGAATTTCTTGTTCGTTAAGAAACGTATTCGAAAAAATGTTAACTATCTTTCACGTTGCACATGCATGTGGAACATTAAACTTTTTTATTTTGGTCGATACAGTTTTTTTATGTTCAAAAATTTATTTCAATAAAAATGCCGTTATTGGTCGCAAAATCCGGTAGTGTCGATATAGAAGTTCAATGGTTGGAATATAGAATTGCAAGGATGGGAATATATAATTGAAATACCCTGTAATTAAAAAATTAAAGGGAACCCTGTGTCAACCACCTCAGAATGGTGGAAGATGATAAAATTCAAGCAAAGTCAAGACACCCTTTATTAAACACGTTTATTGCTTCGATTGACTTCAATTTTTATTTTGGTTGAATTTTTACGTAAGAGAAAATATTTAAGTAAAAAAATGGGTCGCAGATGCGCAAAAGGTGTCCCATCATGAAACGCACGGTGTCCCAACATGAAACTCATGGTGTCCCAACATG
>JWZT01005339.1:607334-626305 GCA_000827895.1 Thelohanellus kitauei
AAACAGTGCCTTGAATATTTTTTTAACTGTTTACAATTCATGCTCATACTGGAAATTATTTCTTTACATGTAAATTAGTTTTATTGAATATCAAAAACCCAATGTCATTTTCTAAAGTTTAGAACATTCTTTAATTGCAGACGGACTTTTAGTTTTTGTTACTTTATTAGTGTTTCAGAGCTTGGGTCCATGATTTCTTTTAAAAGCCATTTCACATTGTATAGCATTCTGTGCTGTTTTTTCCACTTCAAACAAAATATTTGGAGAAAAATACAGGCATTAGGCTTGGCAGTAGCTTAAACGAATAATGATAGAATCAGAAATCATTTAAAGCTCATTCCTTCATTAGCCTTTTGTGTAGAGGTCTACATTATAATGTATTTAAAGCAAATAGAGGATTTTTTCAACCAAGATAATGTCAAAGCGTGGTTAAAGCCCCTCCTAAAATATTTCAAATAAAATTATGATGGACGATTTTGAAGACTTTCAAGAATAGATCCTATATTTCCAATTTCATATTGGAATCAATATATTAGAATCATTGAAAATATACCACACATTAACAACAACATAAAAGGGTGGCCCACTGACTTCAATATACTGGTGAATTGTTCTAATCCACATATATTTCAATTTGTGATCGCTTTAAAAGATGAGCAGTCCTTGATAGATGTAAAAATTGACAGTTTACTCTAATCAAATCATGCAGCTAACCCATGATCAACTTATATTAAAGATACAGGACACTGGCTCTAGGATTCAATCAAATCAAACAAATTGAATATCTGAAACAATGTGCAAACCTCTTTGATTATTAGTTTACGATACTGTTTCAATTCATGTTTAGGTGTATTAAATGCAAAAAATTAGTCTAAATATCTGAACTTAGTTTAAAAATTGTACCTGAAAAAATTCAACTGTTAATAGTTTATTTACCAAGTCTTTTATATTTTGACACTAAAATTAAATGCAATGGTTATGAAATTTTAACTGTAAAGCATGAAATACTTAATCCAATGCAGGGTGTTATCCAAGTTCAATTAATGCATTATTTTGTATCGCTTAAATCAATTCTAAAGTGGCATAAACATTTTAAAAATAATGATTTTCATTTGCAAAATCCAAATCAACCTTAAAAATATGTGCTCTATTCCATATGTGCGCTATTGTCTATGTGCGCAATAATCTATGTGCGCTATTGTCGTACAATCATACTGTCAGATACTGATCGAACAATGACACATCCAGTTATTTTAAGCCAGGAAATTTAGTAATGTAAGGCTTCTATTTCAGCATAAATTTTAAAAAGAAATTGCGTATTTTTAAACCTAACATTTGCAGATTCTCTGAATTAACCACATTAATCATGAAAATCAGAAATTTTTAAACGTATACTGAAAAAAATGCTTTCCGATAATGTCGCCATCTTCGTTTATAAGGTCCTTAACTTTATGAATATAGTCCAAGTTCTTATTCGTGACCTTACTTGTTATTGCCTAAAAAATCTGAGAAGAATAAAATTATAAATGAGTATTTATTTGTTAAAATGGTTATTTTTATGAGGTATTCAGTAGACATCCTTTGGAGAATTGTATTATTTCGGCGGTCTATTCTTTTGAACTTTTTTAATGATAAGATTTTATTGGAAGAGAACCATTATGAGTTTTATTAATTGACCTTAACTGTAAATGCGGATATAACTTTTGAATCCCAAATAAAGTCACGCAGACATGAATTCGAATATCACACCAGAATTCTGATTTTGTTGGGTACCATTTTTTAGTGTACGTAAATAGGTGAATCTTAAAATTTATTTTTATTAGTTGAAATGTAATTTGAATACGCACAATTTTTAGGATTTTAAAGTTGAATTTCAATGATATTTTCAATTTTTTGAGACCAGACGTTCCGTTTAAGTGCAGGTTCTTGAAAAATCTGAATTGGCTCACTATATTTATCTGGATCATTTTTGATAAGTCTCGATTTAATTTTCCATTAGCGACTTTTTTCAGCCATCACAGAAATAGTTTGAAACCCACAGCACGTGTGCATAAATACTTAAATTTTACAGGTATCCAGAGAGTCGTTGCTCACATCGCGTCCCACTTAAGAGGAACATGATGGCCTAAGTGGTGCCAAGACAGGTGATGGGTATAGTATTGTACTCTCCCAGGACAAACATTTACCATATATCTGCTGTCTAGATCCGCGATACCTGATACAGTTTGCTGAATCTTTCACAATTGTGTAATGGATAGACTAATTTTTAGAAAAAGATATGTTTACTATGAATTCTAGCATATCAGCTAACAATTATTTGTAAAGGGAAAATGCAAGGCTTGAATTAAATATAAAAATGAAAAGCTAGTTAATTTGAGACGTTTCGTGGCACGGAAAGTTCTCATCACCCAGATTGAATTGCAATATTCAAATTTAGTCAGTCAGTGATTCTTGAGTTAAAAAATATCCCTAATTATTTAGTATTTTAAAGCATTGAAACTGAAACTTATTTACATTATTTTTAGAAATAGTTAAGATTGACGTTTAAAGATATGTGATGCCAAATTAATAATTGATACAGAGTGATTCCATCATGATCATTGGGTTCTTAATATCGTTCTCTCGAGTTTTGTACAGAAATCAAAATCTTCAATCTTTGAAACAGAACGAATAAAAAGTCAATATCAGAATGGAAAACAAAATGAGTTCAGTGAAGTACTTTCAGTCAAGTAATCGATTAGAGAAGAATAGAAAACCGAACAGTTTCAAAAATGAGTGAAATACCACAAGAAATCGAGAGATTTCTATCGGAAGCATCAACCTGTTCTTCGACAAAATTTTTGGAGATTTGATAAAATTGGACGTCATGTTGAAAAACGATCAACTTTTCAAATACGGATATACATTGTTTAAATGTAACTCGGTAACTACATTGTTAAATTGACTGCCCTGGCGGGTGTTTTCAAATGCCAAATGATTAACACTTTTGACACCATTCTTAAAAAATTCGTTTTAAACATCAAATTCGTTTGTTTACAGAGTAAATAGATCCAAACGTAATTATTTCAACACTTGATTTCCATTTTCATATATATTTTTTTACATAAGATTGGAATGGTGTTGACTCCTGAACACCACAGGGATTTAATAATTTGACATAAGATAAATCATTGCCAGAATATTTTGGTTTCACATATTTAAGAGCTTTTCAAAGTGTAATTCAGTTCAATGTTGACTGACCATGAAACAATATATCTTTGTTAGTTTTGGGGTGTACAACATGTTAATACGGAAGTAATCATATACGATTTTTTATGAAAAACTTCATCATGGTCAAAATACCATTTAAATTACTGAATCTTCAAGGAGATCATAAAGATTCTTAGGTTATTGTGTAAAGATGATATAGAGTGGAATAATAATTCAAAGTTATAAAAAGTGAAAATAATAAAAATACTAGATATTACTACTCTAAAAGCCATTAGCCTTAAGTCTCCTATTAAGTCGTTCTATTTCTAAACCTAACACAAAAATAGTTTCCTAAATGAAGGGGATACGTACTTTCAATATTATATTCTTATGTAATGATTCTTCCAGGGATTGTTTCAGGTTCTGATTTGAAATATGTAAATCCTCATCAATAATTTTAATCGGTAACAACTTATCGAGAAATGATTTGTTTTCTGTTTTCTATTGTTGAAATATTTATTACTTCATTATCAACAACAAAATCCTTTTTCATCAAGATATCCACAAGTTTATTCTTTTGGCCTATTTCCGATGTCAGAATTTCGACATCATCTTTAAGGGAACTGTTTTCCCTTTGCAAACGTCTGATTTCTTCATCATTGCTGTGAATGTTCCTCATTTCTTTCAATTCCTTTTTAAGATCCTTTCTCATCTCATATATTACACTGATTATCGACTCATTCCTCTTATTGAAATAACTCGCAGATCGTGTAAATTGTCTCTGTTGATTTTCACGTTCTGGTACCAAAAATAGACTACCAGCTAATTTAGTTTTGCACTGATCAAGATTAACTTGTAGAACTTTAAATTTTGTGAATAATTGATCGAATTCCATTTGAAAATTATTTACCATGAAAAGAGTCTTCATAGTGTAAAATAAATACCTGCATCTCAGAATTAGTGACCTTTTGACTCAGATCTGAATTCAAAGAAAGGAGAAGATCGTGTTGAACCTTGATGTCGACGTAACATGATTGTAAATCGTTAAATTCATTGGTTTTAAGATTATATAATTGCGAAATTCTGCTGAGCGATGCTGACATGAGATAAAGTTTGGATAGTGCTCTGTGTTCAATTTTAAATACTGTTGATGATAATGGCGGGATTCATAAATTACGTTTTTTGCATGCTTCAATTTATCAATCTTTTTGCTAAGTTTCAGGTTTTCTTGTTCCTTGTTTATAATCACTAGTTGTTTATCGTCAACCATATTTTTAATGTGTTTTATCTAATCATGAAACCACCAACTTTTTGACTCATCGTACCCAATTCTTCGTGCGCTTGCATGTTTTGTTTTATCAATTCTTGCTTTTCGGCCAACAAGCTTTTATAAGTCTAATTTGAAAACATATGTCACCTTGAAAACCCTTGTTCGCTCTTCTTCTTTTGCATAAAACAAATTCAAGGATTCAGCTAGTACCATGTCTTGTGGGATTTTGTAGATTTCAAATAGTTTGCTGCAGAATGTGGTCAGTTCATTCTCCTTTTCTTTACTCGAGATCAACATGTGACTGATTTTTTTGAATTTGTTATTCAGTACCTTTTTCAATAATTATTAATACTGATAAAGCCTTCTCCGAATCGATTAACCGATTTTCGAGGGTATGAATAGTCTCATCAGATGCCGTTTTTCGTTGCTCATAATGTTCTACCAGAGATTTTAGTGCTATGTTTTCATCAGTCTTGGGTAAAAAGGGAAAATATAACATTATTTAAAACATATTGCTGATAAAATTATTGTAATAAAAACGGATGAAAAGATGAACATGGTGTCTTTATCTTGGCAGGATACCCTACCGATGATCTGCAGAGAAAGGACCATTAATTTTTATTTATTTGTAGGTATGACGAGAGAGATGGTCATATTACAATCAACCAACCGGCCCATAATTAATTTCACAAAAAATGGATTGCCCTTAAGGGAATCTCTTAACTATTTAATGCTAACTTCATCTGTTAAAGACTCGTGATAATTTTTACTAATCTGTTCAAGTTCAAACTTGGATGTCTTCCCTTAATGTTGGTATTCCACGAATAATTTTTACGCTAGAAAATTGAAATAATTAGAAAACTACAATCTGCGTAAAATATACAAAAAATTACCATCATTTTATTGCAGTGATCGAAAAATTAGAATTTTCTCTTTTAATTTGTTGTTTGTTTCTAGTCAATTTAAAAAAAGTGATTTTTATTCATTAAATATTGCAAAATACCAAATTTTTTTGGCAAACAAAAAATGTGAATTCTTAATACATAATCGTTTGAATCTAATTCAGTTTTTCGACCTTTGTTTTATGCTGCGAACTCCTATTAGTACTTCAATAACCCCCAGGTTGAAAACCTCTGATATAATTTATTCAAGCGATCATACAATTTCAGATCATCCTTGCGAAAATTTTACGTTATTTTGGTTTATAAGTTAGGAAAGATAAAAGGCGAAAATTTAAAATATTTTTTGTTTAAATTGTCTTATCAGTTTTTTTAAGATGTTTAGTTGCTGAAGAGAAAACCTCTGAGTTAAGTATAACGCATGTTATGAATTAGCTTTGCTAGAATTGTCAAAATATGGACAGGTTATTCAATCAAATTTAAAAATATTGATAGATGTCAGGGTAATAGTCTATAATATTTATTACTAAAAATATACACTAATTATTAGCCAACTTTTATTGATAAATAAGCCTTCGAAATGTAATTGTTTAATGGTGATATTTGACGTAAAATAGATTAAGAAAAAAAGAGAAAGTCATATAATCTAATTTTATAGCTTAAAGCTGATTTCCAAGTGAATTACAAAGCACAACTAGATTTGATCTAATGAGCTAGGACACCATGTGTTTTGATATTTATTTTGTGAAAGAGTGGTAACAATTAAAATTATTAATATGGCGAAAATAATGATTTCAAAGAGCAAAAATTAGTATCATTCTTAAATGTTTAAATTTTAAGCGGTTATCAATATCAAAGAATAAAGGTTTTTGGACCCAATATTTTAGCAGATGTTTAATATTACTAAAAGCATCTCTTCTCTTAGAAATAAAAAATTACGAAATGCCGAAGCTCAATCATTGCTAGTGTCATTAACATTTTTAGAAAATAGAATCGTTCAAAAATTAACATGTGAATAATATGATTGAAATTAATCTTCTTCAGGAGAAAAACATGAAATCACATATTGTCAGATTTTTGAACTGATTATAATAACATGATAAACCGTCATACAGTTGATCATAAACGTAGAACAGCAAGACATGCACCGATACTCTTGTAATATAGTAATCATAATAAGTGCATTTCATAACATCACTTATGTTGTTTGCTTGACAAAGTACAACTTCAAATCCGTCGATATGAGCAAGATTTACCGTTACATAGACAGCGATTATTCGCAACATCATGAGATGGTTTTACTGTTATAAATTATCATAAAAAATAAATGTACATTGTAAACGATACTTGTGTTTTCCAAATTATAATATTATGAAGTATCTCTGTTTAAGACAGCTATTGCCAACTGAATGTTTGTTTTATCAAAGTACATATCAATATTTGTGTCCACTTCCGTGAATATTAGTATAAAATCGATAACACCCCAAAAAGCGCAGTTGAAGCTAGTTAAAGACCATCATGGCGTAAATTTCGTTATCCGATTTCTTCCTCGGCACAATTTCGTATTTTGGTAGGAAAAAAGGAGTTAACATTAAATGCAATAGATTGTTTAATAATTTATACAGAACAATCTCAGATGTCTTGTGTAGTTTTTAAATTTGTAATGAAGATTCTTTTCAAATTTATATCCATGACATCGTTATCATCTACAAAAAATTGATTTTGGTCAAAAGACGAGACAGGGAATCATGTTAACTCATTCGTGCTAAAATAGTGTCGCATATTGTGTTCTAACAACTACCACCATGTCTATACGGAAAGATTAGCCAATGTCAGGCTAGGTTTTCAAAAATTTCTTTGAATTTTCATGAAAAATTGCTGATTATTTAATGAAATTCGACTTTAGCACGATTTACGTGGATAAGATTTACAGAATCTAAAACGTATTGAAAATATTCGAACAAATATAACTATTGCTGACTTTAAGCAAACTCAAACATGAGAAAAATTTTGATTTCGCAACAGAATACAAAGGGATTTTTCAAATAAAATCAGTTTAATTTTTTCGAAAATAATTAGAATAAGAATAAAATCTTTTATAATATTTTTTCTTTCATAAAAACTCTAAATTTGCAGCTAAATAAATTTCCTCTTCAATAACAGAAAACTACGAAATATTAAAATCGATGAGGTTTAACGTGTCTGATTGTTGAATCAATTCATTCAATACAAGAGTCTTAAATTTAAAATAATTTTATAAAAAAACCCCATCACTATCGATATATACAGGAGTCTGGGTCAAAAATGTTCTCTAGAAATACAAAGACGAAATCTTCATTGACCTAAATGAGACGGTAAGTAATTTGTGCCAACCAAGCAATCTTTCATTTGTCAGTGTAATTTATAACCAGCCGTTCCATCGACGTTTTCAAAAACGTTATTTTTAGCCACCCGAGTTTCATGTATACAAAACCATGTAATAGTGATGTTTAGACATGATTTAAACAGCTGACGTCCAAATATGCAATAAATAAGTTAGAGAATGAAAGGATGAAGTACCTGAAATTGATAATTACGCTTTCTGTTGTACTTCAAACATAATTGGATAGTTCTTGAAAAAAATCGCACTCATTAGAATTAAAATCAAAGCCTCATTTGAAAAGAATAATAAGAATATATATTATCTTGATAAAATACAAGAACATGAGGGTTTATAGTTAATTATCTTTTATAAAATACGTAATCAATGCATTTTTAAATACTGTCGAAAATAAAGGTTCATTAAATTACTCTAGATATATCCTTTAAAAATCTGATAACCTTGATAAGGCCAAAATATCATTTAATCATTGAAACAGCTAATAAAATTTATATATAAATTCAGTGACCAAAACAATAATCATATTGTTGCGGCTAGTCACTTCAAAACCAAAAAATAATGTTAAAAACTTACAACCCTGGTAATGAGTTGATTCTTCGACTCGATATCACATTCCATAGTTTTGATTTTATCACGATCCTGAATTAACAGAATGTAAACTTTTACCAACTCTCTTATCACATTTTTATATCGCATCAATTCTTCGCTCAGATTACCACTCTTTTCGTTTTGAGTTGGTGATATATTAGAAAATTCCATTTTTAAATATTTTATAAATTCCAAAATTTCATCATTTTCGGTATCCAAATTTGCGTTTTTAGTTTCTGGTTGATTTGAAAAAAATAGATTGGTTATTTCGTCATTTTGTGAAGAATTAATGCTTGCATCGCTTTGTATGATTTCATTTTCAAGATTCATGTCCTCTTCCAAGGCATTTTCTTCACCGATATTTACTGACATAAATTCTTTGCCGATAATCTCCGAAAACTAATACGTATTTTATCCACGACGAATTTCGCACCTGATTTATCCAGTCTGATCGTATTGAAAATGGAAGACCTCGGTAATATGGTATTCTTTTTTCATTCAGCTGACTTAAATTTGCTTTTAACTTATCGAAAAACGATCAGAAAATAATAGACCAATTTTCATACAACGATCTAAGGGTTGTTAATGATTAGAAAAGGATGGCTGTGATATAAAAACAACTTTTTTTGATGCGGATCAGGGGCGGAGTCACGGGATGGGCTGGATAAGAAATCTCCTAAACCAAGTAACACCAAAATATTTATCCCACAACTGCGTGTTATATCGGAAATTATTTGACCCCAGAAAACGATCATCGGGTGTCCTAGTCTGCATTCTTTTGGTGCTACACATTTTTATGCATCTATGCCCAATTATCACTGTAGAACGACTCAAGCCATAAAGCTCTCAGCATGTAGTCATCAGCCTATTATACATACGTCACTAATATGGACATATCATCCATCTATTCAGGTTTCTGCTAATTTTCGGTTATGCAGATGTATCGCGGCGGAAACTACTTAAATAGACTATTTGATGTCGTGCTTTATCGGTTACACAGAAATATTGCACGAAATGGTGGGCCAAATAAAATTTTCTACGGATATATTTATAAATGCAGATTCACCAATATGGACTGTCATGGTTCATAAAAAGTACACCTTAATCGACATGTGATACTATTTAACCATTAGTTTATCATGTTTTTTGAGGATATGAGGCCTTCAAAAGTCGGCGATGAAAAACTGGTTACACGATTTGATCGTATACACGAAGCTGAAGATTTACATTTGATTATTGCGAAACATCATAAAGGTACATGATCAATAGAAGTTGATTTTTGTAAAAAGGAGACTATGGGTTACAGTACATTGTTGGTTAAACAAGAAATATTTGGGTATCTTGGCATTTGGAATGATATTCATATTATTCGTCTTTCTAAAGGTCCCAATATTTTGTTAAAAATGGGCAATGTTAACACTGAATATAAATAAGCCACTACATATTTTTCATTTGACAATACATTGAATGGTGTATGTAATGTGTATTGTTGTCTGGGTCTATTCATGACTTATTCTGATTCCGTAAACTTGAAAACAGATGAAACTAATGATCTGAAATCATTTCTGGCATATCTACCAAACATGACGTGTAAGTGAGTTAAAAAGTTGATGTGTTCGAGCTTTACCTCGGTTTTTCTGGTTCAGCAGCATTTCAGTTAAACATCAGCATTGAAACTCGTATTGACATCTCTTCGTTTGAGTAATATTTTTGTATTGAGTATTTTTTCATGTTTCGCGAAAATTAATTAGAAAAATAAGAAACAATGTCATCTGCCATTTAATCCTTCTTTGTCATGTAGCAAATCAGAATGTTCCAAAGAAACCTTGTTTCGGAAGGATTTAGTTGTAAGCATCATACATTTACCTAAGCTAGATTAACGTGGGTTTAATGTGTAGTAAGTTTAATAAACAGAATATGGATATCCTTTCTGAACTTCTTATTTGGCAACTGAGACCAGAAAGAAAGTCTAAAATTTTGGGAGCTTAATTCATTAAGAAATATCGATCGCATTATCCATGTATTAGAAATACTACCTTCATTTTTTTACTATTTTCAAATTGATTAAATATCTAAGGTCTGGATCCCACTAATTTGGTTGTGGAGTTAACAAATATGATTTTCACTCAAATTATATTTTATAAAAGCAACTACACGATTATTATAGTTTTTAGTTACTAGACTGTTATCAAGATTACTTATGCCCTAAAAATTTAGAGGTGCAATAAATTTATCCATACATAATTCCATACAATTTGATGTTGTCAGAAGAAAAAATCGAAGTCTTTATGGATTGCTACTTTGATATTAGGTGCTACACATTTGATCAGATGGAATAAACATATAATAATTAAGGAACATCAAATTTATAGTCCTTTACCTCTATTTGTTAGATAGGCTTTAATGGCATAGTGTAAAATTTAATATAAACTCGCGAGGGTTAAATCAGCCACATTCCTCAGAACCATTAATATCGGGAATATTGGAAAAATTTATAGAGATTCAATTGATCATTGTTTTTAACATCGAACAACAGTTGTGGAAGGAAAAGTAGTTACAATATTGATTCATAGAAGCACACTCTCTCACAAATAAGCACATGAAACTGGATTAAGTAATAAAGCTTTCCTTTAAAAGGTGCAATAAACATACCAATTGAATGATTTTTTAGATACTGGAGCTGCTGTTATCCTATGTTTTGTAACTAAGCGAGCGGGTTTGTATTTGGATAATAAAAGATAGAAATGCAAAAAGGGGGTCGACTTTGGTACATAGCAACGAAATTCCAAAATGAGAATATTAGGTTATATTCGAATAATCTGTGTGTTTGACATAAAGTGTTGTTATGCACAAATCATTAAAACATTTGAGTAGAGAAATTGTGGAAACACGTAATCGAATCGGCCCCCACGTTTGATTTCATTTAGTTTGGTGATACTAAAATCTTTCTGAAGATTGAGAGTATGCTCGTATTCACCCAAAAGGGCCATTTGATAGAAAAAAAATTTACATTGTTCTTTGGTGATCATGAATTAATTGTATCGTTTTCTGCTTGAGTTCTAGTAAGATTCATTCACAAATTTGCAGCCAATTATACGTTTTTTTTCAATGAAAACAAATTATATACAAAAAGAATTGTTTTGATTACACAAAAACAAGATTTTAATTCACAGTAACATCCAAACGTCTAAATTATACGGTAACTGTTATCTGGCGTTTGTCTCTACTTTCTCAAAAGTTCGAACAAGGTTGATCTATAGATTTTTCCATATATAGAACTCATCCATCAGACCAATTTCCTAAAATATATTTTTATCAAAATCCAGCACCAACGGCCAAATATCATAAATGATTCATAACGGAATACATTATGAATAAAACAGGCCTATATGAAGACTGATCAGTGCTTCACAATCTGGCTTCAGTGGCAATAAATTTAGACTGAGTTCGGCCTCCAAAATTGTTTCATGCATTCCATACCTTGAAATGGAGAAGAGGGAAATGACTCGAGGTTGAATTATTCTACCATTTCTATAAATTTATGATAGTGTCTCAAAATTTTCAAGTCGAATCTGGCAACATCCAAATTGTTTGTGATAAAAAATTAGAAGTTTTGTTCTTTGAATTTAATTATAAATGAATCACGAGATTGGAACGCTATTTTTAACGTAGACAAATATTTTATTATATCAAAAACCTGCTTTAAAATTAACAAGGGAAGAATGAAAAATTTGCTGTGAAATGTTACCCTAGTTGCTGAAGTAGAAAAAATGGCTTCTTTTTAGGATGACTACTCATTTAAAAAATATACAGATAATTATTAACAAGTTCCGATCAAATGCACTACCTTAGATTCACGTACATTACTTTTCTGGGTGACAACAATGTGTGTTAATTTTCAAAATTAAAAAGATTTGAATCAGACTGTCTAAAGATGAATTCGATAGATTGAAAAAATCTGTCTCCAAAATGTTTATATACCTCAAATCCAGGGCGATATAGCTGAATAACTGAAGAAGTGATATTAAATCGTTGAGAATCAACTGTTCATAGCCGGACAGATAATTTTTTGTGTTTACTTAAAATTAAACATGTATATTGCAGAAAAGGCAATAAAAATAGATCATTAACGGTCTTCATTTTATACAACAAGCACTTATGCATATTTAACCCATTCCCAGCCTTAATGCTGTCAAACCCTCTAATGACTTAAAAAAAGTGGATAAATGTAACACATACACGCAAAAACAAATCCTAAGTACCTACCAACACAATTACCATTATTTGAATAAAAAAACTCATGAGATGGACTTTTCAAGGTTCAAATTAATCAAATAGATATGTGAAATGCCAGTAGATCATTTTCAACATATCTTGGCCAGAAAATGCTGATTTAAGCGGGTCACAGACCTCAATTTGCTAATATTTAACCCCTAGACATAGTTTATTTTGGTATAAATAGGCTCACCGATCAAGGGTGTACCTGACAGAGAGGTGTATGTGCGATTCCGTCAGTTTGTGGATTTTGAAAAAAAAATCACCAATGCGATTTCTAAAAATATATTTGTTGTATTTCATTATAAAGCAGATCTTTTTGAAAAAATGACATAAACGAGGAAAATAAAAGTAAACTTGGTTAAATGGTTTTTTAGTCGATATATAATTAATAACGTCACTTTTGAGGGACCTAAACACAGATTTGAGCATACCTTTATAATATCCACATGTCGATATAGTAGACTACTTTTATGTGTCGTTCGAGGATTTTATCTCTTATTTTTAAGCAGAAAATCGTGATTTACTCACACGTTGAAATATTCATACATCTTGTGGAAATATTTAGAACAAATTAAAAGTTTAAATCCTAACTGAAATATAACCTCTTAAGATTGGAAGTTATCGTTGAAATCGATTCAGCGTGTTGAATGCTTCTTCTTGTTGGGCATGAATCCTCGACATTGCAGAAATCGAGGCGGATTCCTCCATCCAAACATCTCGGTGTTACTGACAGAACAAATGAGAATGGTCTGTACTATGATTTTCTTATCAGCCGTAAGACTAGAATTGATGCACGTATGTATGATCCTGATCTTTGAGTATGCATAATGAAAGGGTTCTGGTCAAGAAAAATACTTTTTTTCTAGTTGATACGCAGAATCAGATCAAAGTTTAAATTTAACTGGATGTGGCACGAAGCAAGAAAGCAATCTAAGGCCTGCGAAAAAGTGATGGCTGATATGAAAAAGAGGAGCGATTTGCGTTCACAGTACCTAAAGGCGATCGTATACTTAAAAATTAACAGAACAAAGACCCATTATCGTTATTACGAATTCACGGAAAGAGCTGCAAGCGTTTTATTCCTAACCAGTCAAATTCTAGTTTAGACGAATTGTATTTGTATGGTTTTGGGTGTTTTTAGAGTACCTTGGTCCGAGGACCCAAATGTATTGATCGACCGGTAGTTAATTAAGTAACCAGCTACGATGCACGTGCTCTTCTAGACAAAACCTCTATTCCTATGAAACGAGATCGTGTCAAGTAAGTTGGGTTAACATTTGAAAAAATGATCAGCTCGAATTTTTACTTAACTATGAGCGATACCGATCTTTGGTTTTGCTAGAAAGCAAAGGAAGTAATTTTCTCACAAGATTAGTACCCGAGGAAGAGTTTTTAAAGAAACTAGCTTCCGATTTGAAGTTCATGAAAAAGTCATCATATTTTTATATCAAGAAAACGCTCACAATCAGGCGCTGCTGTTGGTTACACATATGCAGAGGCAGAATCCGTGGAAGCTCCAGAAGAGCAAGAGGAGGAGTCACTTGACAATATTCTTGAAAAATTAGGTGTAGATTTTGGTGATACAGAGATGAAAATTAATCTTGAATCTTTCTCAGATTTACAGGTATTTTCGTGGACAAATAAAGAAATCCAGAATTGATGATATCGCAACACACTATGGCATAATGGGGAACTCGTTCTTGAGGTTAATATTTTGGATTATCAGCAACCTTTATCAAGAACAAAAGAATCTCCAAAACGATCAAAATTTTGATACTTTTCACCAATTTAGCGTAAGTTTAATTCATAAAAGGCCGCAAAACCAGCTCAAACTAAATTACAGTTTTTCTTTTTTTATTTAAGAACCGGAGATGGTGATATGAAGAGGAAATATAAGTATGACGGGTATTAAATAGTATGCCTGATATAAGCTCTTCTAGCGACGAGGAACAGCCTTCAAAAATTGAGTTTATCACTGAATTCTCATCTGAAACATCAACTTCAAGCAAAACAGAAAACCAAAGGTAATCAATATCGGTATAGAATCATCTCATAATATATGTGGTGTACTCTGGGGTCAACCCGTAATTATTTAACAACCTGACGTTTATTTTATGATATCAAGAAATTTTTTAAAAATATTAAAACCCGTCTAAAGAAAAAGAATGCGATATATAATAAGTAATGAATATATCATTCAATATGCGCGCTATATTTTTTAATTTACAATCATATTAATGAACAGCTTTATATAGTATTTCATTATAATCAAAAGTTCCCTTACTTTGTTTTATTAAATGATTTTGACTGGCGACGTTTATGTTTATTTGGTTGCCTCTCAAGGCCTGAACTTTAATATATATTAAAAAAAATCAGATTAGTTGAAATTAATGATATTAAAACTCAGCAGTTGATCTTCATTTTTTTTATAATTTTAATATGTAGAGAAAAAGCTGACCAAACGAATTACGCAGCGTTGCAATATTCCCCACACAAAACGACGGGTCATGATTTTTGTCGAAATTTAGACACTTCTCACGTTAAACCATTGCACCCTGGATCCAAGAAAGATGATTCGTCAAAGGTGTCATTTTATTTCACCAAGAAAAAGCTGTCGGTAAGAGAACAATTGAAGCGAAAAACTCAAAGCATGTTTAACTCGCAGAGTATTTACTTCCATTACTAAAGTTAAAAAAGATCATGATATAACGAAAAAATAAATAGATTGCAAGATTAGGTTATAAGTTAGTTTGACCAAATTTTAACACTAATAAACAGATTTAAATCATAAATTCACTCATCTGTCTGCATGGATACCCAATCTTTTTCTATCAAGGCCTATGTAAATCTAACATGGGTACACAATTTACCTGATTTTTTAGTCCAAGGAACTGTTCATCACCGTGACCTACTTACAAATATTTATCATATTATCGGTCTTCTTAATTGTGGTTATGATAGGTGTTCAGATTTTAATATGAAGATAATCGATGAAAATGGTGACTACTTTGTTGAATTAAGTTCCTTGCGAACATTGTCCTAAAACGACATATCTGAATAGTTATCGTTAATCAGCCATGTGAATTGAAATGCAAACTACTCAAAACCCTTGTTAGATAACTGGAGTAGAGGGCCTTGATCACATTCGAAAAGATAAAGGTGGATATTTGATACGCCAAAGCTAAATGTCTCACTCCAGGGAACAAGTAAATGAACATGTCAACACCATATACTCAATAAAAACATTTAAATAATGTGATTGTAAGAATAAAAATAGATTGTTTTCGTGAAACATTAAGTTATTCATTTCATGAGACACAATTCATAGTTACCAACTTATGTCAAATTTTTAACTAGTTACAAAGAAAGATATACTTATCTTTCAATAATTCAACAGGGTAATCGTACATGATCAGTGAGTTTTTGAGTACACGGACCAAAAAATATAGAATCGCCAACGCCACAAATCTGTCAATTTTACCGGATTTCAATTTCAGATTATTATCTGAACGAAGAATTTCAGGTTTTTAAATAGCTATGTATGAATCAAACCTATTTATCTTCGCATCCAGAACGAGTTGATTTTCATGTTAAAAATCATCTTTGTGGTATAAAACATGTCGATGGACGAGACTCTTTGTGAGGAGTAATAGTTGTCCATTTTTTCTTCCAAGAGCCATTAGAACAACATCAGACGAGCACAAAAATAGTACTGCGTGGTTTTACTTCTTCTTATCGTTTCTTCAATGGCATCTCTGAACATTTCCATCTGAGTTTTTATGGTCATTTATTTATTGGCATCGATCGTTGCGTTTCAAATTTATATAATATCCAAATAACCCATCAATAAAGCAGATAAACGTATAATACTTGATTTTCGTGTGCTTTATTTAAAAAGATTGATAATTTTTTATTTAACAGGAATAGATATACAAAAAAACTGATTTTCAGTTATATTTAAACGAGAAATACGCACATATGTATTTTTATAATTTTTGGTCCGTGTAAGTAAAAACTCACCGATTATAAACATGATACATGTTCTCAAATCTTCGCCCAATTGCCGTTTTAAATCTGGGTGGCGCAACAAGTTTTTAGGACAAACAAATCAAATTGGGTACATCTTGGTGTGGAACAGGTCTGAGGTTACCATATTTGTGTTCAAGGATATGGAAATTACACCATAATCAGTCCATTCCATTTAAAATATTAAAATCCTTATCGATTTTAGATTTACAACTTATGATAGAGTTGATGAGAATTAAACCCGCAATATATAGATTGAGAATTGAATGAAATACCGGCTTGTGAAACAAGTTAGAAGATGGGAAACAAAGTTGGTTCACAATTAATCTCAGCAGTTAATTCAAAACCGTTTATGGATTGGAGATTATCGAAGTCCATGAAGTTAAAACAGAAATCAAATTCAATTTATGGTAGTTATATTATCTCTTAAATTTAGGACTGGATGTTGGCTGAGAATGAAAAAGAACTACAAATATGTCTGGGCATCATATCATTGTTTCAATATATAAATGAAACGATGTTGTGATTAAAAATAGATTCAACAATAGACTGAATCAACAATGTTTTACACCCTGAATTTTATATCACTATTTTCGGATACATGAAAGACATTTGGACCCAATGTGAAATAAAAATTTTGTCTTTTTGTTTGGTCAAAAAATGGTATCATAAACGTTTAAAAATATTTGATGATTTTGGTAGGTTTTGGTACTGACTGGATGTTTGAATCAAGTTATTCACAGCTGTGTTAATACCCTTGTCTAATGACAAATTAGCACTTAGAGAATGAAGAGTAGTTATCTAATTTACATCATAAATGTAAATTTTTGAAATATACTGTTAGGCATTTTACCATGATGGGACAAGTTACGGATTAAACCGTTGTTCCTGCATGAATATCGTTATATCAATCACTTCTTTGAATGAATCTCTATACTTTGGAAGAGTAGTGGGTTGTTTTTGTTAATGTTAAAGGATATCAAACATGGTTTGAAATTACCTCAAAGAAAGCAACAATAAATGTTCACAGAGTGAAATTACGTTCGATTTCCTCAAGAATCGTGTATTTAACATGCCGTCAAATTTTTGCTTGATTTAATAACTGATAACATATATTCTAATCAACAAAAACGTAGTTTCAATCTTTTAAAGTGGTCATTGAGTAATAAATTGGTATTTAATTTTCAGAGTAAAATTTAAAAATTAGTTAACGGCTCGATGAAGACCAACAGACACTTATATTTCAGGTTTATGGAACACAAATGGACAACACGCACAATTAAATTTTTGATATTCTAAACTCTTCACATTGGAACGGTGACACGTTTGTTGATGTATTCATGTTTTTATGCTGCAAAATGCTCAAATATTAACTGATTTTTTGATTTCATGGCCTTATCAATAATCACATCATTCTTCATTTGCATGTTTGGGGGAGGGGGTGTTTCAACTTTTCATAAAACATACATGGAGAAATGAAGATACACCAAACAAAGAGACCGTGTTGTTTATATTTGTTTTGCCAAGGGCTGGGGGTGTTCAAACCTGCACCTGTGCATTTCTGCACGGACAACCTTGTTGTTTATAAACCAACTATTTCAAGATTGATCCCTTTGATCGGTTGAGGATCGCTAAACTATTAAGGAAAGCACTTATCATAAGTAGAAAAAGAATATTTAATTCAGTACAACTTTTTTCGTTGATCCACTCTCAAGGCATATTCGTTTTTTTCAGTCATAAATTGACATCCCATTTTGTATAGATGGATGAAGGGAAAACACAAAACATGACAATAGCTTTGGTTAACAACTAGAAATTTGCATAATTTATACTCGGGTTAAGCGAATTTAAGTCAAGCTTTGATAAAAAATTCTATTCTTGGCTTTGATCTCATCAAGATTTAGACAAACATTTAGGATTCGCACATACCAATAAAATAGCAATTTTTTCCACAATGGGCTTTCATTCATAAAGGTGCTCGATTAAATGGTTAGATTTCGGATTATGCCCCCTGCTGTTGCTCGTAGAAACATCCAAATTAGTTCGAGATTGCATATTTTAATGTTAAAAAACATCTCACAGAGGAAATTTGGATCTGTTTTTTCGATTTTTTTCTCGCATATTTACACGGAACTTTACATGTGTTTACGACTCTTTTCGAATGTTGAAATTTTTAATTTGCACATTTTTTGAAATGATGAAAATTTTCCAAACAGAGGAGTGGGCCATCGACTACTTAATTTAGTGGGAGGTCATTTGGAGAACTCAACTCTATGTTCGACTGGCTGTAGTATATTTGGAGATGACAGAATCGGGGAGATCTATGGAGTGGGATTATGAA
>JWZT01005339.1:667406-704747 GCA_000827895.1 Thelohanellus kitauei
AAACTACTACTTAGAAAAACACAAGCCAATCGATTTATGAACATCCTTTAAAGTATTTAACACACCGAACTATTTAAGCATATATCTAAAATTCCCAATCATTTACTATATTTTTATCTAGATAAATTTGGTGTTTTTATTTTAAAAGATATTAGAATATACCACAGTAGTACTAATTATTAGACACCGGATAAGTATAAAAGTTTTATTACTTAGGGATATTTATATAATATACTTGAGCCTAATACTATTCGGACCTTTTCAAAAACTAACAAATCTAACCCTTGATATTTTTAACAAACTTTATAAATACTGGGATGCCTTTTTGGTATCATGAAGCGTTGTAAATTAGTTAACAATTAATGTCAAAAATTTACTCATATTGCATGGATCTTAAAATCTTGAGTGTTTAATGAGATTTCAATAACTCATTAAAACAAAATTATCATGAATAGACCCCAGTGTTGACATGGTTAAAAAATATTTTGTTCAAAAATAATTTTTAGCCTTTTGGTATGAAAACGAGATATAACTTTTTACTCATTCAAATGGACCGATTAATACTCATAGTTATCATTTCAGAGGATACCAAAAGTATTTATTTGTCACAAATCTGGTTCACCTTACTTTTCAACCTCACAAAATTCAAATATTGCAAAAATTCGCGTCGCATTTCAACACATTTAACACCACCTTAAAATCAAAAACACACGAAATGCATAAACGAAAGACAGTGGCATTTGAATCTTTCCCTAATAACTTTTATTTGGTTTCATTGAATCGAACAAAACGGATGAATAATCTCAAATTATGCGATGAAGTGTCAGATAGTGTCGTTAATGTTTCTAAATGATACTTTGACGTATTTGGATTGGTGATTTTTTTTAAAACCTCATTAATTCTATCACTCTGAAAACTCAAACATGTCTAGTCATCTGCATTCTATTTCACGATTTTCAGATTCTCGACCAGAGTAACCTTCAGCTTTAGTATCAAAAGATATTCTCAAGCATATATCTGAAAAATTTTGACTCCAAAAATTCTGGTATTTTTAAATGAATGGCGATCTGTTGGAACAATAATCCAGACGAAAACTATTTCTTTGATGTAAAGAAAGATATTCAGGAATTTTTACCATTCAATACCCAAAACTAAACTCAAAAACTATATCGATTAATTTCAGATTTCTACCTAAATAAATGATAAAGTTAACAGATAGCATGAATTCTTTTTGAAAAATGATTTAAGATATAATTCATTTTTCATTGTTGAATCAGCCTGTTTCATGCGTATTATGATTAAATTTCGATGTGGAGTACTTTTATTTGGTTACATTCTCCGAATCCTATTGAAATGTTGACTATACATTCTCTGTATCTAAACAGTCAGAATGTTTTCAATGGTATCAGATCCCTGTTGTGAGTGCCGTTCTTTTCGATATTTATAACTTTGAATAGTCATCTTCTTAATCAAATAGTAATAGGTTCAGGTTAATATAGACTAAGCGTATCCGTAGTAAGACGTTTTGTGTCTTTTGAATTTCAAATTGGTCAAATTACGTAAAAATGTTTCAAATTATAACATCATCACACGTTCATTCTAAAGGTTGTCTTTGAATGGTTTTTGACATATATCGAAATGACTCTCGAACCTACCCTTGACAGTCACTATGTGATAATTAGGTTGCTGAATTATTTATTACATTTAAAAGCTCGGGTAAACTATTCAGATTTGGAAACTTTACGATTTTTTTCCATATAGAGAACAACAATTGTATCGGGTTCAGCTGTGAAGAATAAGCTGGTAAAAAAGTATTTGATTTCCACGATTTTCGAAAAATGATCTCATGGTCGGCATGATAAAATCGAAATTTGTTCTTTATTAATATTTTTGAGCCTTAGGATGCTATTGAAAAAATCTCTGTCAGAAAAATGCAGAATTTATCTGTATTGTATAATCTATTAACACTCTTTTATGTATTAGCCCTGTTATACCTACCGCGACCGGAATACTTATGTTTCAACCTCTTGAATTCTGAGCTAAGGTATGGATCAGTCCAAACAAGGCGCGTCACAACTTTCGTCATAAATGTGTATTGAAGCCCGTCTGCTCGATGTATATGATATCAGGAGATTCTAAATCAAATCTGAAATTATGCAGTGAACATAAGCTTTCCAACAGCGTTTGTGAAAACTTATACCTGTTTTCAATTTGATCTGGCGTATTTCTGGACATCAGAATTTTTCGACATAATTTCAAAGTTATATTTAACTGGTTCAAAGTGTTGGAAATGACTTTTTCGTCATTACCAGTTCGAAAGATTTAAAAAACATTTATTTCAGTTGCTTCAATGTAAGAAATACATTTTCCTTTTAAGAATTATTCAGAAATTCTTCGTGGTTTGGACCCAATTTGATATTGCATGTCAATCCTCTTTTGATTACGTCAACAATGCGGGGGTTTTGTATTTGTTAAAATTTTTTTCAAAGTTGTCACCTTTTGGAAAACTTTTCTCGAGACTTCTACAATTTGCATTTCTGGGTTATTATTTACGTGCGCAATTATCCGGCACATAAAATCGTTCTTTATATATGAGTAATGTTCTGATCTTCGGCTCAGTCTAAAATCTAAAATATCATCAAAATTGAACTTTCCCGAAAGACCAAATTGATATTTAAAATGTGTATTAATCGTGCCAAATTATTCAAACTTACAAGAGATTATTATTATTATAAGGTTCCCAGACCAAATCCATCGTTTTTTAATTCAGCGCATATAACATATTAAATTATTTCCATTTTAATCATCGATTTACTCTACTAAATAAAGGGTTTCTCAATTAAAATCCGCCACTTTTTATTTCATGAAAATCGTAACAAAACTATATAGGGTTTCTCGATCAAGTTCGTTACATTTCTATAACTCAACTTTTATCGATATTTTGCATTAAAAAATAAATTATATTCTTTAATTTCCTCTCCGAACACATGTATTTTAACATATTTTGGTAATAGCCATCACAGTCAGAAGGAGTAATTTCTCTTGAGCCACTTGATTAAATAGGTCGGTTTCTAATCTCGGGAACGCTAGCTTTACCATGTTTTTCCATTTTGGTAAAAATTTTCAATCTAGTTGAGGAAAGTCAAGTAGAGTGGAAGGTATATTACCCTCCGGCCATTCTCTTGCAGCATGGTCTGGACCGTGTTGGTTTATTGAAGACTCACGTTGTCCATTATGAATATACATTCGTGTATTCTACTGTAAAAAGAAATTTCAAAGACCTCCATTAAGTATCCACAAAAATGTACTTCATTCAATGGAAGATATTGTTCCATGACGAGTGCCAGGTGACAAGCGCCAATGAGATTAGAAACCGACCTATTTTATTTAATTGAATCTCCCTTAATAGAAATTACTTCTTCTGACTGTGATAGCTATTACCCAAATATGCGAAAATACAACAGTAGTTGATATTTTGGATTGAATAATTTACGAACATATGTAGAATTTATTTTTTACATGATCAAAATTGGTAAAATTTGAGTTATATGTATGTGATGGACTTGATCGGGAAACCCTATATTTTAAATTATATTTATTAGCTCGTTCACTTAAATGGCATTGACAGTAGCCTTCACAACCAGAGTGCTTGAATTAATTTAAGGCTCTTTCTTTCAAATTGAAGCAATAACTCCTACCCTATTCGCCTGTTATTAAATACACTGAAAGTCTATATTCCAAAAGACAAAATATCGCGTATACACCCGCCCAAGATCGGAAACATCATTTTCAAATTTGATTTAAACGGCTTTATATGAAACCACGTCTACTGACTGCGACGGGTACTATCGAAGTATGTAAAAATACAATAAATTCAGTTATTTCGTAGAACAAATTATCGTATAGAACTTAAAACTATTTGTTCCTCTGAATGTTCAAAACATCTAATAAAACAGTTTAAGGATTCTATTGGGAAATCGATATTTTGGAGAGTAAATCAATGATTAGAATGTATAATAATTTAATTTTTATTTTTGATGAAATACAGATGACCGACTTGATTAGGAAACTGACGTACTTGGTCAGGAAACCCTGTTTTATACCATCACCTATTTCTGGTCATCCATCAAGTTTGACATTTGAAATAATAACAAGCAACATGGAATCGTCTTAACATCTCCCAGAGTCCTTGAAATTTTTCTAAAGTAATCGACAGATCCAATACGTTCAAATATAAGAATAATCTGAATCTAATTATCACAATTTATATAGGGTTGGTTTTATTAATCAAATTCAATGCATAACTCGGGCTATAATTCGGTTGTTTTATTTATGGTCTAAAAACGAAAACCATGATCCCATTAATGGGAAACTGTGGAGCGTCATTAAAAAGTTAACAATCCAACGAGGATGAGTTATCGCTTGAAGATTATCATTATGGGGAAATACATAGATATGATGTATAAAATCCTCAACTTGATTCCCTATTAATTAGAATTCCGTTTTTCGCAATTAATCATCTACTTACCTGGTTTTGTATTCAAAATCAACCATGATGACGATATTTATTGCGTCCATTAAAATTAGTCATTATTCTTAACGATATTATTGAATTCCTGAATGATATTTGCTGTGTATTTTAACTTTCTTTATTGAGCACGATGTCGACAATTATCAAAGAAAAAAATAGGTGAAACATATCATCAGATATGTCAAAATATCGTTAAGAATAATCCCCTCATATATTTGCGGGTAATAAATATCATCGCAGTGGTTGATATTTAACGCAAAACCTGGTAGTATTCTGTTTTGAAAACTAGTACTTTGAGGTGTCCGAAATAAAGGATGTTTGAAATAAGTTTGAAGATTATGATAACCATCTCCGAAATTTCAGAAAGGGTCTCTTTCGACTAAAGAGTTCGAATCAAGTTATTTGACAAAGTAATATGTTTAACATCTCTCTAAAATGGAATTACACCAGACAAGGATTAAAAATGAATTCACAATCGAATAAATGTTGCTAACCAAAGTCGCAAATTTTCGGGACATTAAATATACTGAAAATAACGAAATAGTTTGAAAAATTGTTAAATGATGTCAAAATCAACTCATATTCTCGATATATTTAGCCATTTTTCGAAAAATCACAGATGATGAACTGGCTTGTCTTCTAGGCTCAACAGTGGGGGAAATTTTTTTTTCTCTTTTTCCGCAAGTGATGAAATGGATGCCATTTTATAAACAGTGGCTAAATAAATCCTTCAGCGAGTGAATACTAAAGCTTTATCGCAGCTTTCACGAAGAGAAAAGAGGGGTAGTGCTTCTCTGGTGAGAGTCGTTTATTTTGTTTGAACGCTGGACGGCCATAATGTGTCATAAAAAGAGTAAAATCTTTCGTTTAACAGAGTTCAGGTTGTTATTCTTCTCGCCGGGTGTGGGTAACCTACATATATAATCTGACAGATTACGACATCACAAATGTAAACCAAAAACGCCACCAAAGTAATTAGCATTTAAAAATAAAATATTTCATTAAAGTTCTGAGATGATATTTTTAATAATCATATTAAATCCATCGAATTTCAATCTGAGTTACAATTATCTTTTAGGAAATGGCGTATACAGATTAATCATTAAACCTGGAGCTATTAAAATCTTGCAAAAATTAAATCTGGTTATCTTCTGGATAAAAATAAATAACACAAATCCTTGAATTTATCGCCATCGATATAAACCTTAATAGAATCGATTTTTTTACAATAAGCTAGATGAATTATCCCAAGCACAGTAATGCCCCACACAATGAAAGTTTCTGGCAGAAAGAAACTTCTTATATCGGTTTAATTAACTGGACATTGATAGTCAAACGTCTCGAGAAAATGTCTAATGGTTACAGAAGATCAATTGTTTATAATTACCTATTAATTAGTTATATGCAATGAGATAGATGATATATTAGGCATGATAATTTCAGAGGATCCTAACAAAATTGAAGTTGTCGAAAGTCATAAATATCGTTTTAAAAATCACATTTCGAGAATTAGAAAAGCTGGACGTCTCTGTCGGTTTTCTTAGAAAATATCAACAGTTTATAATTAAAGATATCCGAGATTTGAGAACCCGAATTCGAGCGTCAACCACTAGAAGAAGATTTGGAAATAAAGATAATAGTATCGAGCCATCAGCTTTGGTGTTTTGAATTTGGAGAACAATAATAAAATTATTTAATTAAAGGTAAACCTATTTTAATTGAAACGGTAGACGGTTATGATTTACAGAGTTGAAAAAAATGGGTCTGATTGAGGAACAGCTTGTTGTAAAAGATAGAAGTAAAACTGACAATTTTCTACAACCTATAAAGCCTAGAAGACTGATTATGATTTTTTTTGCTTCAATTACTAAACATTTTAAGATCTTTTACAATTTTTCAACGCATCACTTCGTCTAGGTTTCTCCATTTTAGCACAAATCACATAAATACTGTAGTCAACTAAAAATTCAAAAAATTTAAGCCAACTCAAAATAAATAAGCGGATTATTCGGCCTTTATTAAAAATAAAGATCCTTAAACTTAAGTGTGGTGGCTGGTGCAAATTCCTCTTTTTGTGTAGGAATCGCCAGTTTTACTTGTTTCTGTTTTAAATTATTTTTCAAAAACATTAATACTTAGATCTCATTCCCAGTTCTGCCGATCCAGAAAGATCAAAAGATTAAGTCCATAGTATTTCGCCTGTTATTGCATTTTACGAAATTCAGATGTAACCTCAGTGATGTACTCCATGTTAATAATTAGTTGGATTTTGGATTGACTTCAATTTGAAAATAATCCACACAACTTAACGATAATTAACACATTTTAAATAACGAATAAATTCGACGTTTCTCGAAGAATGAACCTTAACCACTTGTCATCTGTTAATTACATTAGGCCAAAATCGACTGAATGTTCTCAGGAGCTGAAAGATTAAATTATTTGATCAGCATATTTTCACAGTTATCTTCTTAATGAAGGATTCATTGTATTTATTTTTCTCTACTCACTCAGAGCCATGTCTCATAGTAACTCAATGCCCATGATTAGACAAGCTATTATTAATTTATCTTGTTTTGAATGGGTACCAATGGTTCAACTAAGCCGAGAAAGCTTGCCGATTGTTGTGCTCTAATTTTAGAATACTCATCATGATAAACATGCCCGTTCCCATTCTAAATGCAAGACACAAGAACCAATTTTCTTAATCTCCAAAATGTGTCAATTTCTGACCGAGGAAGAACGTCTAGTTCCTTAATTTCCAAAAAGTATATGCTTCGACCCGGAGATCATCCCTTGGATCCATTATTATCAGAGGGATACTACCAGATTTTGTCTTCAAAGTCTCGCATCTTAGCCTTCAATATTTCTCATCGAAACTTCAAAAAAAAGAGCTAAAATGAAATCTTTCTAAATTTACAAGTTCAATTAAAAGCGTTTTCATCCTAAATCACACATGATAAATATACGTTATATATGAATATAAAAAATGAATACTTCAACCACTAAATAATCTATACTATTTTTTCCATGCTAAATCAACATCATAAAACGCTTAAATAAAAAATAATACTTAGAAAGTACCGGTTTTTGATAAATGTTCTTTGTAAAATTTAATGATAAATTAACTTAAAAATTAATAAAATGCATTTTTATTCTATTCAGATAGCCTCATCTTTCAGGTTTTTATGAAAAACTTTTCAACTAGAAAACCACATAACTAATGATGTCTGAAGTTTATGGAAGTCAGAACAGCAAGTACATGGTTTAACGGTCTATTTCGTCTTTTGAATGTTCAATATCGTCCTTTCAATTTTTCATTTAATTTTTAGTTATGTAACTAGAATTTCACTATGATGTAATAAAACCCAACCTTTTGGGTTGGAAAAATTGAGAAATTGGGAAGGTTGAAAATCTTATAAAGGACAACAGCGCTTCCATCATTCTTAAGTAATGTTGCTCATTTTAGGAATTTTGATTTTGTGAATTCTAAAAAATCCATCAAATTAGATATTTAAAATTACCTAGCATTTACCACGACCCATTTGCTATAATTTTTAACATTTATTTACCGTGTCAAAAAGTGCGTGTTAACACAACGCACATCCAACTTCAACAGATAATGCCATACTAAAAATTTCCAACTTCTTCAATCAAAAAGGTTGGTTTTATCCGGTTAAAGTAAAATTTTAATTGTAAAACTAAAAACTGGATAAAAGGACGAAATTGAACTTTCAAACGATGAAATAGACCTAAACGCCATATTCTTGCTGGTCTGACTTCCATAAACCTCAGCCTTCTTTAATGATGTAATTTTTTCCTTAAAACATGAAAAAAGAGACTATGGGAAGAGAATAACAATCTATTCAATTATTTATTGAGTTAATTTTTTTATAAATTTCAAGGTGCAGTTTTATGATGCCAACACAGGTATACTAAAATATTTTTGGTAGATTTTGAACTCGAGAACAAACCTTTCAATCATCGTGTTTTAATATTCCCTTTACCACCTGCTCCCCTTACCTACTCGAGAGGAGTCCTCGTCCGACCACAACCCTATTACCTGCATGCCGATTCATATTGAGATTCTGCAGATGGGTTCCTTAAACCCTGCCACCAGGGCCCCATCAGTCTACCCTACCCCTCCTCCAGGTGATGGTTACCGGTTTGGATTACCGGGATTTGCATCCATGATGGGACACTATGTGCTTCATGTTGGACATCTTTTGCCCCCGTGGGATTCAATTTTTGATTTAAATATTTCCTGAGATAAAACTAAACAAAATTATAGACTGAGGGTCAAGCGAAACAAAAAAAATCGTTTAATAGCGATTGTCTTATACTTTACTTGAATTTTATCATCTTCACTATTCTGAGCGAGGTTGACACATTTTTTCTTATATTTTTTAATAATCGGGGTTTGCATCCATTATGGGAACCTGCATCTATCGAATTGGGATACCGTGTGTTTCAATTTCAGAACCTCATGTGGGTCCGACTCAATTTTATACTAAAATATTTCCTGTTACGTAAAACTCAAAAAAATAACAACGGTCAAACCCAATAATAAATACATTTATCACGTTTTGGATCCAAAGCGGGACCATATTTGTTTCTATGTTAACATTTTCAACGTATTTTTCACGCTGCGAAAGATTTTTGGTGACTGTATATGCATGAACGATAACTAGAGACTAATAAATAGCTATTTTATAGTTTTTGACCCACACTCTTAATTTTTTTTCAGTTTTTACGTAACAAGAAAGATTTTAGTAAAAAATCGGATCGAACGTGAGCAAAAGGTGTCCCATCATGGATACATTGCCCAATACTTCCCGAATTTAAAGATGCAGCATAGCCGTAAAAGTTAGTACCCCTAACAAATTCACCCTCCCTTCTTCGGCATATTCTCTTAAATTAAAATTTACACTTCATGAAAAGCCTTCTTTTGAAATATTCGAAAATAAAAATATCCCTTTGAATTTTTATTATAACGTAGTAATAAATTAAACCAAACGCTACTTCACCGTTGAGGAATTGGTCAACATAAGCCATCGTTCGATGGAGAAGTAACCGATGAGTTTACTCGGTATCACCTGATAAAACCCGGTATTAATTATAACAATGAATTAACGAATTTTGTATTATTCGTGCAGATTCCATATTTTTCTTAAGATTATGAGAAACGGGAAATAGGCGTGCGTGGTTAATGTGGAAAACCCCAAATAATATTTTAGGTCATTTTATACAAAAATTATGTATATTTCTCATGTGTGACTTAGAATGAGGTGTGTGGTTTAGGATGAGGCGTGTGCGGTTTAGGATGAAAACCCTGTATTAAGCGAGGTGAACACCGGTCAACAAATCATGCAAGATAGTCAGTTTAGAGAATTTTTTAAACGAAGAATGACACGAAATTTCAATTTTGTTCACTAACTGTAAAAACGAATGATACGCAAAAACATTCTAGCGAAACGTCTGAATATAAAAATGAAAATTGCGGTTCTCTGCACATATTGTTGTATTTATTAGTGCTAAGTAACGAGGTGATTCTACCTGAACATGATGTGTATAGTTTGTTTCGAAAATAACCAACCTTTACAACGTTCCGACTTATAAATACAGAATGGTATCATCTATCAACAATACTTCTTGGTGAATACAACTTATACAAAAAGATTTAAATCAGTATTGAAATAGCTTCATTGACAGATTATTAATTTTTCAGTCAAATGTGTTCTTAGGTTAAATGATCATTCTTTTCCTTGTTTAGAAAGGCGAATCATTGCTATCTTAAGTTATTTTTGTTTCAATACTCAATTAACCTACCATTTATTATTAAGAAAATATATTTTTGCAAGTTTATTGACTCATTTTGAATGAAATATGCCGAATATTGCAATTTAGTCAAAACATCATAGAATGTTCAGACAAACAGTGTTGAAGGACAAACACGGTACTAAAATAACAAAAGTGTGTAAACAGGTTATCTTGTATGATATATCGACCATTGTTTATCTCGCTTAATATATTCAACTTATTAATTAAGAAAAATTTCATTTGATCTCATTGTTTTAATGTAAGATGCGCAATACTCAATGCTAAGATGCGAGACATTGAAGGCGAAACCCGGTACTTTATAAATGATAATTGAGGTAGATAATTATGGTGACGATTAAGAGCTGAAAATTATTCTCCAGCAAGTACACGTGGGGAATGTTGAATGCTTTTGCGTTCGACGACTAATTTGTGCTGGACAGAATACAAACAACAAGACCTTATGACATCATTCAACTACATATAAGAATCACTATTTTTTTTAATTGTCTGAACCGTGAACGCCACTCCATTCCAATTCGATATATAACTGATTTCATTTAACGAGTAAACAATTGACGTCAGAATTCAGTAATCTCATAAATTAATATGATCGTTGTCAAGGTCCCATCACATACATCTCAAAAATCTTTCCGATTAGAAGGTGATCATTAATTTTCTGTAAGTGGTAAAATACCTGGCCGTAAAGAGGATCCCAAAATCACAAACAGTTGATTTGAAATGATCTGCATAGGTCACGAATATTTACACTTTTATGGTCCTCCAAACTCTGGTTAGAGTAGTTGATTTGTATAGACGAGTTATTTGAATGATTCTAGCTAAGATGGGTGCTAAAATAATTATTTTAAGTAATTCAACGATTAAAACCCACAAAGTACGAAGAATTAACGAAAAGTGGCGTAGGCTCTAATTACTAATTTCGTATTTCATTACACTGTTTTAAGTGGTCTCAGAAATCAACAAGAGTACGATGAGTGGGTTATACTACAAGACAAAACAGAAGATAGATGAGGTCCTTTCAAAGTATCACTCAATTTATGCTTAGAGCCGATAAAACTCAAATGATGGGCCCCGATCTAACTCAGGTTCAAATTCGGCTAAATACAGGCCTTTAAACTTTCAGAGTTGATTAAAACAACTTTTACCGAGACCAGAAAACGGTTGAAGGACGTTATTATTGCCATAAGCGAGGATGGAAAATCTGTAATATTTTTTTATTTATAAACATGTGAAAACGAGGAATCACTTTAAATCGTATCCTGAAGTTTAGTTATTGTTAAAATCAATTTTGTTCAGCTATACTTTGTTTAAGCTGACAAATCACCGGGATTGTATTTTTTTCAACCCGTATTTTACATTTATGGCTGGTTTAAATACAGTAAAAGTATATTAATGAAGTACCTGCCCAATATCTTTGTTTCTGTTATATATTCACATTTATCTAAACTGTAAATTTGAAAGAATTAATTGAAGATTTGTCATTTTTCTTATGCTGAAGGGCATACTTACACAAATATCGATGTAAAAACAAACTAAAGGCTTGAAGAGGCAGGAAACAACTCATTTATGTACCAAAATATACAGCTTAAGATTGATATAAATATGAGGTAGACTCTCTATAAGCCAAACTTTATTTAGCATCGATTGTTGTTATGTTGCTAGCTACATTTTGATTTTATTTGTAAATGTATACTAACACTATTTTTCGGATTATCAACTTTTCGAGTTTAAAGGGGCCCCGCTAATTGTTACAGATTAAATAAACGTGATGAATCTACCTGCTACGCTGATATATTCATAATTTCAATGCGAAATGTAGTTACCACCAAGTTCTCGTGGCATATGAGATTTCCATATTTTTTTCAGTCCCCGTGTTAAAAATATTATGGAAGCATTATTTCGTTAAAAATATTAAAATTTAAAGCTGGATTCATTTCAAAAATCTTCTCTGTGTTTTAATTGCATTGAACTTAACGTTTCTTCTTAGCTGGCATTCTGGAAAACGTTATTGCCGTTTACTAGAAGAAATAAACTTCGACCCCGATACTAGAGCCGATTTAACTAACACAAGGTAGTTAGCGATATCTCTAAAAGTCTTACTACAGGCTCTTGTTTTGGTTTCTAAAACATTTACACACAGTGAAATCGGGAATTCAATTCCTCCATGGCCTTAAGGTAGCACATTTGTTGCCATTTCAGTACTCTATAATTTTATTGAATTAAATGACTGACCAAACATAGTTCATACTTTTAATAATTATTTTTTCCCTCCCAAACGATTATTGTGATGGTATCAACATATTTTTGACAAGGTTAATTTCATCCATAGATCTCTCTACCACAACGAGTTAAAAAAGATATTGTTTATGAATTCAGGGTTGTTTTTGACCGGTTCATTTCAATGATTCAAATTTTCGTAACCATCGACAAAGTATACGTGGTAAGGCCTCCTGTTCTTGTGCAATATATGATTACTATTATCGCGGGTTGAGACATTTGAAGTACAATATTTATCGTTGCCGTTTTCTTCATCAAGAATTCAAATGGTTTACAGTAAAATTTAGTTAGTCATCCTTCATCCAATACTAATAGTAATGTTGTCACATAAATATTGGGCGAATGATGGAAGGAGTGGTCATTGAACACCCTGGCCTTTCTTTAAATCTTTCGTCACAAATATTTGTTGCAATGTAGTTTTTGAAGAACATCGAAAATAGTTTTAGGGCCTAAAAATTCAATTGTATTTATATGCCAACAAATAAACAAAAATGGATCACTATGGTTGTAGGTTACAAAAATGGTCATCTTTTAGATTAAACAACTTTATCTACGATAGGATTGTCTTTAAACCATGGTCATAGATGTTTAGTTATATGTAAGCATTTGTTGTATCCCTGAGAGTCAGCTTATTGCTCATGTTTCTAAATCTATTCAAGTTGTAATTAGAACATCCAAACTAGAAGTCTTCAAAATAATGGATTCCAGATCACTATTTTGGAATTCACCATGTTTTGATCAATTTGTTTCACCTTTAGATCATTCAGAATTATAGATGGCTTTCCATTGTTTAAATTTTTGAATTAAAGATGCAGATTTGTTTAATTTTTTTGCGAATTTTCAATTTTAAAACTAATATTTTTCAAAATGAACTTTTTTATGTTGTAGTTTAATTTAAGAAAAATACAATTATTATTTTAAATATGATTTGTTTGTTGTCACCCCAATTTTAAAGTTATTTCTATCTGATTTCGAGGTTATGATGACTATGTCACTTTAACCATCATCTTTATATTCTTTAAAGGTTTTAAACTTAAAACAACTGAAATGTGAATGAACAGGTTGGTGTGATATCTACATTTTACACCATTAGTATATTGATCTGTGCCTACTGATTTTGAAGTCAGTTAAAATATCAATATTTTTTGAAATTATTTCATCAGATGTTTGTTTTTTTCCTCTCATTTTAATTGTATCAACACGATTGATGAATATTTATAAAAAAGCATCAAAGTGTTTGAAATCATATTTCGACGCCAACTGTTTAAATCATTCTGTCATTTATTCGTGCTCATTATTACAGGCCAAAAATCCAGAATGTCTCATGAGCGAAACCCTCATGCTTGAATCAAGTAAATATCCAGATGGCTCCCTTTTAAAGTATTGTATGCAATAGATTCAAGCAATATTTTAAGGGCAGTTGGTCGAATTGAGAACGGCCTGTCGATGGAATTAACGAACCGTGACATTCGACTTGATGAGGAAGTTCGAACTACGCTTATTAATATTCTTAAGGTTCTATTTTGTTTTAGTAGGATAAAATTCCGGAAATTGAATCCCAAAGAGCCAAGTTGTCGAAATTAAGATTTGCGTTGGATACCGTCCGATCTAAGTGAGTTTGTTGTGATTTTAGATTAAAAAAAACAATGAATGATTCTCAAAAGAAGAACAAGGACCAAGGAGCCCAGGATAAACTGGACTCAATTGAAAAAGAAGTTGAAAACGCTCTTACTGCATTTGACTGTCAACAGGATATCTTCGCAACGGAGGTTTTGAATTTCATTTCACACGAAAAAACATATGCCGATATATACATCAGCGTAAATTTTATTCGTGTATAAGATTCTTGAAGCTTCACGAGACTATCATAAAAATTGTTTCGATATTTTAGATCAAAGTCTCGCTGAAATCAGACTCAAATCAGGTGGGGGGTTATCCTTTAATTTTGAGTTGTTTGATAATTAAAGAAAGGAAAATACCTTTATGTTTTCCTTTGATTTGACGAATTTCATAAGAACTATTTTGAATTTCTTTTACTCTGTGGGTACTAGTTCAGCTGAGCTTAATAAAAATTATTATATTTATGTTTAAGAACGGTTTTACCATTTTTATTATGTTTAAATACTCTACATTGTAAATATACAAAGCCTAATTCATAGAATCCACAACGCGTCAGCCCGTGTTCGGCCTCTCCCTCATTAAATACAAGGAGATTTTTGGAAACGAACTCAGTTATGTGATTGAGGAGTGTTGCGAATACCTGAATGCGAATGGACTTGAGAGTGAAGGGCTCTTTCGTATCTCTGGCTCTCAGTACAAGGTCAAAAAACTCATTGTAAGAGATGATTGATATAAATTGGCTGAATTTAACGCCGGAATGACTAATTTCGCAGTTGATGATCCGGGTCCCCAAAACGTTTCCACTTGTTTAAAGCACTATTTGAGGGAACTACCGGAACCTATTCTCACATATGAGTTGCAACCCGAGTTTGACGAGTTGTTAAAGTATATTTTAATGTGAGCAAGACTTGAATCAATCACAAGAGTTAATGCAGTGATCGATCTCATACACCGACTTCCCTATGAAAATTTCGTCAATCTCAAGTATTTATCGATATATAATAGATGCCTCTGTGGACTTTTGTATAACGTCGTTTCCAAGTCGGAATTCAACAAAATGACTGCTCAGAACATAGGAATTGTTATCGGACCAAATCTAATATGGCCCAAAGACCCTCAGTTAAACTCTTAATAAATTCTTTAGAAAACAACTTTCGGTGTCAAGCATCGGATCATTTGTCTGCGAAGTACTAATTACTGAATACCACCGGATCTTCGGTTTTTTCAATTTTGAATCTAGAATCATCAACTCCATCGAATGATCAAACAACTCATCAACCACAAACTTAACAAAATGTTTATCTTTAAACTTAAGCCATTTTTTCAAAGTTTTTATTATAGATTCTGAATATGATTAGATGATATGTATGCGGTCACAAAATAAAGTATACCCCTGTTTTAAAAGTTTTTTGTCTAAACATTATGACGTTTCACTTCTTCTGAAAGCGATTTCTTCATTTTTATCCTGGAATTTTGTTGTTAAATTAATGATGTTGAATTCAAGAAATTTCAACCACCTGTTACACAGAAATGTTTGCGTGAAAGGTATGGACACTTAATATAATTCACTCCGAGGTTTTCAGTTGGAATTGTGATTGAAGAGAGTTTATCTCGCTAATAATTCATCAGTTTCGATATATAAATCACTCCAAAAATGAAAAAGATTTTATGAAACTGAATGACCAAAGCTTGTTCAAATCCTTGGTGTTCATATTTTTTCACTTTTAAATTTATTACTCTGATATTCTTTACCTTATTAATTTAAATAAAAATATGAGATACTACCATAATAATATGTTTAATTTATATCCAGCCTCTCCTTAGTACGCCAAAAATTCTATTGAACTTATTTAAGTATAAAGAAACAGTTCAAATTGTGGCACAATTCTATTAAAACCGAGGATTGGTTTTCAAGAATGTAAAATAATTAGGTTTGGATGGGATTTCATTCTTATTATTTATGATTATTTTATTTTAAAATACTGTTTTTTTTCAACATCTGGTTAAAAATTGGAAATATGATATTAATTAGGATTGTTACCTTATGAACTCTTGAGAATAGTGATTCCTTTAATTACTTAAAAATATTATTCGTTGGCTTCTGGAGATGGCTTTTAATTTTCCTTATAAAATATCGAAATTAAATGAATGCTAATTTTTTGATTTTTGAGCCCAGCATTTAAAAACAAGTGTCAATTCCCTTATAGTGTTTAAATCAAATTGAAAAAGTGATTTTATTATTTCTATTACCTCACAAAACAAGACAAGTTGGGATGATATTCGTTTTCACAATGTGTAAAAATCGTCTCTTCGATTCATTTTTGACACTATTAAGTATTTATATTTTAAATACTTTGGAAAAATAAAAATATATTTTTGATATGAGTGATGTTCTGAATGGATTTACCTTGTGATACTTACCTTTTTTATTTTAAATCAATTGAGGAAACTATATAGAGAAATGGCAAATTGACGGCTCGTGAACCAATCAGTGTGTAATAATTTTTCTTTTTAATTACCCTATATTGTGGTGGTGATAGAGTGAAACATAATGTTCAAAATAGGCAACAGTTATCAACACTGAGCGTCGCCGAATGTAAACACTCCACTCAGTTTCTAAAAATGTTGCATACCTCCATATAAGTTATTCGATGATAAAAAAGAACGAAATGAGTGTTTCTACCGTAAATTAGACCATAATGGTTTAAGGAAATAAAGAATTATGCCCATATGAAACGAATTATGTTCCCTTCTTTGAGCAACAGCCTTTGAGATATTTGGAATTAATGAAAGGAATACAGTTAAATATCGAAAACAGAAACAGACAGCCTAATTAAGGTTTTTATAGCTATTCAATAACCACAAAACTACTGAAGCTACTTGATTGTGGCCGCATTCGTGGAAGTTTATTGCAGTTTGAAATCAATAAATTGTCTAGTACTATCTTAGATTTTTCAAACAACAGCCCAGTAAACCCTGAATTTTGGTTGATTTTTTCTCTCGATGGTTTATGGAATGTCGAACGAACTATTTCTTGTTATTTATCAGGTTATGGCAATTGATCCCCTAGGTGAAAAGTTTCTGAATTTAACTTTTCCAATTTTAGCATGTGATACATATTTTCTTACTTTAGCTACATACGCTAGTTTAATTGATTCGACAAATAATACTATTTAATTGAAAATAGTTGAAATCTTCAGTTTGTAAAATTTTGCTCCCCCAGATCAATCGATATCAAGAATGACAAAACAATCTTGAGAATATTTATTATTTAGCTGTAAGAAAAGGTCCTTCGATTCATTTAATTTGCTTAAATTGAGAATCTATAGAAAAACAGGGATAATATCTGAATATGAAACAGTTTCAAGCCTTTTATGGAGATAGGTATTTATTGAGCCACATAATACACTAAATCGACGTAAGGATTTTCTGAACACACCAAATTTTTAAAAAGAAAATTTCCATTCATATGAGATATCGATGGTTACATATTTCTTAAGATAATGCTCCATCATGTTCAGCATTCGGTAAATAGTAATAAAAATAAAGGCATCCTTGGCTTGCACAGAAATTACTAGAACTATACCACCTAGGACAAAGGTAGCCTTGGAGTCTTCGTTCGGCATATGCAGTAAGAACATGGATTTCTGATGGGATATTGTTAAAAATTTGTTTATTTTGATTCTAACTTTTACATTTGCCTTATAAATTATGTTTCTACCACTAGTTTGGCTTTATTAAAAAATATATGCAATGCTGTTTTTATTAACGCCAATAACTTTAAATGATACAAATTATATAGACAGAAAATCATAGCCGAGCCCTTAAAGAGATGTGTAAATTTTTCCAATCGTAGAGCTCTCATTCCGGTATGGTACATAAATTTATATAGAGGTGAGTATAGAAGATCCTCCAAAGTTCCTCTCATATTCTTAACAATTTTAAAACTTAGCTAACCAGTCATGCTTTAGACATTTTACCTGTGATCCACATTGATAAAACAAAATTTTGCAAACGGTTAACTGCTTTTCTATGGAAGTGATAACCATTATTTATTGCATGATGAACTGCCCACTGGTCCCTGCATATTGCCGAACCCTCTAATAGATGCTATTCTATCAAGCTCGAAAAAGCGCCTTTATTTGGAAATGTAAGATCGTTCATCTGTAAGGTAGCACTCGACCATAATAATATCCACCACCGGTTAAGTCGGCCATAATGAGTCCGTTGATCAATCTATTCGTTGGCGCTTTCAGAAAGGATATCAAATTCAAGGATATATTCGGGTGATACTGATTAATATCCGAGAACTACTTTTCCTCTCTTGGAATTCAATTCTTCCTCATGGCAAACGCTCTTTCATATGAATAACAACAACTGACCTATGCTCCTTCACTCCTCTTCTCTCCTCGTTCCTAAGTTTTACTCAATGGAGATAATATTACATTAACGGAATATTCTCCAACAAAAGTTATGCCACTTAACTAAGGAGCTAATGTACTTACGAAGGCTCTTGATTGAGTCAGATATGGGTTGTTTAGTTATCGAAAGAAAATTAAGACATCCATGTCCCAACTTTGAGTTTGACCTTTTAAAGCGATCTGTATATGTTAGAATCTAAATATCCACACTGAAACAGTTGTAATGGAGGATGTAGACTGCAAGCAGTGCACTCGTCCAACGTCTTTACCCAAAAAAAAATTTTTTTTCTCCAACAGTTTCTTTTCAGAGTGGTGAGAAGAAAACCCTTGGGTATATAAACGCAGTATGGATTCTTACTCGTGAAATTTATTTTTAGTGTTAACGGGTCGATTATCAATCCCCACTCAATCACAAATTCATTTAGGAATTTCCGATAGAAAAAATACAGTATTGATTATGAATGTTGATGAGCAGACGCTCTATAGGATATACAGTGACACCGGGTTTTGAGTTCAATATCGTGATATTTAGTTATTTTTATTCGTTGTCTTCAACCAACAATTCTAAAATAAACCTTTCTCTAGATGTAAGGAAGAGGGGGAATAGGCAAGCGATGTTTAAATAACTCTCAATATTCCTAACTCGACAATTCCAGTCTTTTATTAAAATAGATAATACGTCCAATCGCATTGAAGCAGATCAACGCGGAGGGAAACAACATACAAAAATCAGTAGAGAAATCGAAGAAAAGGAATTGGTAGCCGACAACTGTAGAACAACAGGTCGAAGGATAATTGACAAAATTGAATGGAATGTATGCAATACAACGGTTTAGATATGGCTCAAGAATAACATTCGTAGAAAATATCAAGGCTAATTTCTGAAAAAATGAAATTACCCGGAAGTCAAAGCGGAAAGGAGGCGTTTTTTGTTATTCCAATCCATTATCTTCATTAAGGTATCACTGTGTTGTATATGTGGATGACAACCCGTTCAATTTCCGTGTATTTCAGTCACATGGATGGCCAAAGGTAGGAACAACCCCAATTCCTATTGTTCCCATTTCACTTGAGTAAAATGTTATCATGCTACTACCGGGTTTTTCGACCAATAACGGCATTCGTGACGACCAATAGCGGCATTTTTTTAAATAAATTTGTGAACATAAAAAAGGACTGTATTGACGAAAATGAAAAAGTTTAATGTTCAGCATGCATGTAAAACATGAAAAATAGTATCCATTTTTTTCGAATATGTGCCCTAACGAACAAGACATTCTTATAGGCTAAAGTTATGCCAATCTGAAAATAAAACAACATTTATTAATTTTACTGTTTTTTTGTTACTTATTTTGATTTTCTGTTAAATTCCTTGTTACATCTCTAATTATTCATCGAGACAACCCGCTTCTTTCGATGAAAAACCAGCTAATTGAAACTATTTTTTACGTTTTACATGCATGCTGAACATTAAACTTTTTCATTTTCGTCAATACAGTCCTTTTTTATGTTCACAAATTTATTTAAAAAAATGCCGCTATTGGTCGTCACGAATGCCGTTATTGGTCGAAAAACCCGGTAGTAGCATGATAACATTTTACTCAAGTGAAATGGGAACAATAGGAATTGGGGTTGTTCCTACCTTTGGCCATCCATGTGACTGAAATACACGGAAATTGAACGGGTTGTCATCCACATATACAACACAGTGATACCTTAATGAAGATAATGGATTGGAATAACAAAAAACGCCTCCTTTCCGCTTTGACTTCCGGGTAATTTCATTTTTTCAGAAATTAGCCTTGATATTTTCTACGAATGTTATTCTTGAGCCATATCTAAACCGTTGTATTGCATACATTCCATTCAATTTTGTCAATTATCCTTCGACCTGTTGTTCTACAGTTGTCGGCTACCAATTCCTTTTCTTCGATTTCTCTACTGATTTTTGTATGTTGTTTCCCTCCGCGTTGATCTGCTTCAATGCGATTGGACGTATTATCTATTTTAATAAAAGACTGGAATTGTCGAGTTAGGAATATTGAGAGTTATTTAAACATCGCTTGCCTATTCCCCCTCTTCCTTACATCTAGAGAAAGGTTTATTTTAGAATTGTTGGTTGAAGACAACGAATAAAAATAACTAAATATCACGATATTGAACTCAAAACCCGGTGTCACTGTATATCCTATAGAGAAACCTTAATTCGAACGTATTAGGTAAAATTTTAGTAAATCGAATTAAAATTGACTATTATCGACCGATTTTGGTGATAATACTCAAATACACCTAGAACAGAGGTTTTCAACCTTTTTTATGCTATGGACCCAACAGAAATTACAAGCTAGGTTGGGGGACCCCTCGAAGCTCTTCACAGATCCCAGATTAAAAACCTTTGACCTAAAATTATCGTTTTGAAAATTTATCACAGAACAGACTGTCACATTCTCTATTATTATATTAATATCTGTATTGTCTTGAGTTTGAAATGAATATAAAAAGGCTGAAACGTTTATTTCTAAATAGGCCACATTAATTTGTTATTTGGCAGTGATATCATCGATATATTTTATCGGGATTTCGTCTGAGAATTTCTCGCTTTTGCTATGGCCATTCACAAATTAATTAAAATTATGGTCACAGTTCTATAGAATAAGTAACACCATACAAGCTCTGTCAAATGCAAACACGTTGGAGAATATTTAACACTCAAATATTATAACAAACGTATATTTAAATAAAGACAAATCAAGATGATCGCTGTATTAACAATTCTAAACTTAATGAAACCCCGTAATATGCGCTAAAATATAAATAAGCTGGACTTCCTCTAATATTCATGGGCTAAATCGATATCAGGCAAATAAATGAGATTCTTCAAATATTTTTTGATTGCATATCTATAGAAATTTAAACAATATGAAATTGTATATTGTCGCAGAACATGAAATAACCTCGAAATTCATTGAAGCCAATAATTATGGCTTAAAATCTGTCCAAATATTCAATTCGGATCACATAGTTCGCCCATAAATTTTATTTGACCAAAATTATTAACGATTGATATAAATTCTTTTTTGTTATCAGTTTAATTGTTAAACTCTCAACCATAAAAGTGGGTAGAACTCAAAATATGACAGTTTTACAAAAATATCATTCTAAATCCCAACGAAAAGTGAAAATATTCGTTTATATTTGACTCTTTCCTTATCAATATTCATCTTTCATCTAACACCGATTCTTAAATTGATGCAGATAATAACAACGCGATAAAAAATTACTAAAACTCCAGCCTAGATAACGAAACGTTGATATATACCTCTTTCAAGTTGTGAAATAGAAAAAACTTAACTAATTATCTGATGATAACCATAAATTCACACATTGGCACACTTCGAAATTGATTTGTCTATGTACTTTTATTTGTAATTTTTGAGATAAAATGACCCTGGTGATTAAATCTTGAGACACGTTAGAGAGTAATTACAGGTTTTCGGTACTTATTTTGACTTTTGTATACATTTTTGATTCTTATGCTGTCTGATGTGAACCAAAAAATATAGTCGGTCATTGTCGCCCATGCCTAGCAGAACGTCCACCAGAATTAACCAGCTCAAGTTTCGTGTCAAACTCTCCAAAAAAAGGTCAGCTGCAATTGGAACTCAACGATATTTAATTATTTTGTACTGATTCCGTTTATATCCAGAACAGCCTGACTCCCGAACGCATGCTAAAGATGATGTTTTACAAGCAGCTTTAGCATTTTTTAAACCGGTCACAGGTGGATTATTAAGTATTAACAAATTAATGGTACGTGCATGGATTTTATTTAAATCGTATCGAACTGGTGTTTGAAATCGTTTTACGAATCAAGAATATTAAGTGTTTAAAAATTGAGAGTTTTGTGATCCATCATGTCAGAATCTTTTCAAATTGGTAAACGAGTAATCTCTCACGACCTATACGATAATGACAATCGTATTTTAATAACTTATTTTAATTATTGACAGGTTGATCTTTTCTAAATATGCTATACGAGATTAGATTTCATGAACCTATGACGATTAGATCTGGTATCTCTGGAAAGCTAATGCAGAATAGTTTAACTCAAATTGTTGATACATAGCGCCCACTCATCAAAACTATCTGTAGCCGTGAAAGGTATATTTTCCGAGTAAGCGATAAGTCCTATGACATCACATTTTAGTAATGTGAATAAGATTGCCTTATGGGGCACGAATCGCATGTCAAACAAAACTTTATGGATAGTTGCATAAAATTAAAAAAAAGACAAAAACTACAAACTTAGAACCTCGTCCATTTTGTGTATGTCATAGTTAATTCTCCTCATGCTCAAAAAATACTAACGATTAACGAACGGATAAGTCGAGAAATGTATTTGGTAAGAAATCGAGGGTGGAATGATCGAACTGCTTGAAAACAAAAAAATGAATTAGACGTAACTACAGGATTACCAATATTATAACACACCTCACGGCTTCATGAAGGAAAAGAGCAACACATTTCTAATCTGGCTTACTATAATCCAGAAAGTTTGTCAATAATAGTCTGAACTCAAACATCGTTTTTCTGAAGGTTACCAAGGTGTCCTTTGAATTTCTTCTGCCAATTCTATGAGATCGTCTCATACTATTTTCTCAAATATTGGGTTTGTACGTTCTCTATGCACAAAATTTGTGGCCAACGGCTTTCTAGTCGTAAAAAAAGTAAAACTCAATGTACTAAGTTCTTCATTAGCGAGAAGTTTGGTTAATTACACGATTTGAGTCTGAGTCTGCGCATTTCTTGCAAATAGATTATGTCTACATCTACAGTTAGTATTTATCTTAATATTTGACTTTTGATTTTGTTTAGGTTCAGTGTATTTCTAGAGTGTTCGCTTACGTTAATAAGGAGCGACCAGATTCATACTCTAATTATGACAGCTTTGATGCTGATTGGAGGTTAGTTGATCATTTATATTAGCTCGCCAGATTCGTATCAGCTGGTTCGTCGAATTGGGCGTGGAAAGTACAGCGATGTGTTTACTGGTGTCGACGTTCGTATTGACCAAGATATCGTGGTTAAAGTCCTCAAAGTCATTTGTATCTCATCTCAGCCTGTCCGCAAACGCAAAATCGGCCGCGAAATTAAAATTCTCCAAAACTTAAGAGGTCATCCAAACATTGTTTCTTTGCTTGACATTACCAGGAGCGAACGAGTATTACAAAGATTTTATAGGGCATTCCATCGCTTATTTTTGAGTATATTGAATGTTTGGAATATTCCGTTTGTTCTGCCTAACTATAGTCATTCTCGTCAATGCTTACCCTCGAAGACATACAGTTTTATATGAATGAGCTGATGAAAGTTTCGAACCTTCTAATTTAGGCTCTTTATTTTGCTCATAGCAATGGTATTATGCATCGAGATGTGAAACCACAGAACGTTATCGTCAACTTTCAAAAACGAATTGTACAATTTTGTTTAACAGTTAAAATTAATCGATTGGGGCTTGGCTGAATTTTATTTCCCTGGGGTGGGTTACCATGTAAGAGTGGCTTCTCGGTATTACAAGCCACCAGAGCTTCTGATTGATTACCAAGTATCAATTTTACCTTATTACCAAGTACTACGATTACTCTCTCGATATATGGAGCTTTGGATGCGTGCTTGGAGGAATGGTGAAATCTAAGTTCATTTAGATTTTCCAAAAAGAACCTCTATTTCAGGGAATGGACAACAGGGATCAAGTATATAATCATGTGATCAAAGTTATTTAAAGTACTGGCTGTTGTGGGGTCTGGTCAGCTTATGGACTACTTAGAGAGACTCCACTATACGCCTCCTAGGGAGTTAGATGGCAAATTGGATGGATTTAGGTAATTTAATTTGAAACCTAGACCTGTTCCCTTTGAACATTTCATTACACATTCAAATGGGCATCTCTGTCATGCAGCTGCAATGGATTTGCTAAAGAAATGTTTAATTGTAGATCATACGGTAATCATTTCCACTTAATTTAAGAGAAGAATTACTGCTGAGGAAGTTCTTTCTCATGAGTTTTTTACTCTCGATTTATTTAATCCTAAATCGCTCCTCAATCAAAGTAAATTATAAATCGATTTAATGGTTTTTTAGATTGTTAGTATTTAAGAGTTATTTTTTCTTTTGTTCGCTTGCCTTATTAAACCTATTTTATTTGTATTTTAGTTTATTCACCTTGACCTGATTTCATCGCAGAGCAAAGATAACAATAGCCTATCGTTGGTGATCATGTGCATCTATTTTAGATTTCTGTTTAAAAATTTGTTTTCGTAAACTAAATATATGTGACTTCACTCAGAGAATGTAAGTATTTTCCCGTAAAACATATCCAAACTATGAGTAGTACGAATACCTTTGATGATAGGTCACAATTTTGAATTGTAGAATTGTGTTACAAATACCGAGCAAACCCTTTTACGTTAGTAAAGCTTATTGAAAATATCATTTCCATATTTTTCTATCTTTTGATTCTTTGTTGGTGATATTTGTTCTGATTATCATATTGAATCGATATCGCCATAAATCTCTACAAAGCCTTTAAATTCACCTGAATGTAATAAAAATTTAAAAAGAATTGTTTATTTTTAGAAACCATACTGCATTCACTTATTTAGGAATCATTTAAGTATATTGGAAGCTGTCCCAAAGAAAATATTTCCTAGCTGGAGTTCACGGATGTGATATCAACGAGAAAGTATAATATTAAAAACATGTTTCTTATTTGCAATGCGAACATCAAACTTTACCCAAAAACAAGGCGCGACTTGAAGAAGCTGACTATTACTTCCGAAGCATATGATAGTATGATGTGAAACATTTTTTCCCTTTTTTAGTCGTTTATCAAGTTCATCCAAGTATAATAATCGTCCAGTCAATCTTCGTGGAACCAAATGTTTCAAATATAATTTAATGAAATAAATCGAATTTAAATTTGCGTGGTCACCAGGGCTGGTTAAAGAAACGTTGATTTATCAGTTTCCGAGGCCAGTTTCTCTTTTAAAATGATGCAAATTTGAACGAAGATCAATATATAACACGAATATTCATACTTTTACGCCAAAATATTCAATAGATTCGGAAATCGCACATGTTGCGTCTAATACCCAACATTTCGTGGACCCAAAATATACTAATGTACTCAATGAATAGCTTTAATACAAATTTTAATTGAATAAACTATCGATTTCGGCCTCTTAAAATTCAAACAGCATCGTTCATTATAGAGCGTCCTATAAATTCGTAAGTTAAGCTTTGAATGGTTAAGTTAATCTACTAACATCTGAGTTGTGGATGTCCTCCATACTTTGAAGGAATTGAGGTTGTTCCCAATTCAATATTGTATACATAAAGTGTTCCTCTTGTACTTCTTACCACGTGATCATTTGTCCAATTATGTGTGTAATCTACCTGTTAGTTTTCAATATTGGTTAATCAATTATATCGTAAAATCACATAGGGAATAAATAGTTTTCTACATACGTAATACTAGTATTATCCCAACTCTTAAAATTTAGCTGAGATAAATGATAAGCATGAAACTGAGGATTTAGTGCCTTAACAAAAATATCTGATTGATTTTACTGGCCATGCAGTTCTTAAAATAAACTAACTGTGAATTTTATGCGATTGATCTGTTTGAAGGGTATAATTTTGATAGAGGACTTATTTTCGGTAACCATTCCGAAGTGGAGTGTTGCTCGAATTTTAGGTGTATTCAAACATTTGAGAACGTATATTATGATCATAGAATCCCAATTAAAACCTGTTTTTTGTGTATGGTGCTATAATTTGACACGCGAACCTCAATTACAGAATCATTAAATTTTTTCTTAATAGAATCTTTATTATAATTATTTCGAGTTTGGAAGTGCAATTATGTTGGATTTAAAACTGAGTTGAATGAAAGACTCGTGTAAAATTTAAATCGAATTTTAATTCACTAAACCATTTCATCCAGTGGGATCGAAAGTAAAGTGGAACACGTTGTATATAAATGTATTTTAATGTCATCCAAAAACTCTTTCTTTTATATTAAAACATTGAACCAAAGAGAATAACAAACAAAGGGTTTCGTTTTTAATTTCGTATTCAAACAGTTAACGTTGAAATGATAATTTTAATATTACGACTTTGGAGATTTTCAAACAGAACCCAAATAAATATCCCTATTACATGAGTAGAAATACAGAGTTTTCATTCGAATAAATATTAGAAGAACAGTCAAATTGACTCGATTGACGTTGAATTCAATATTCACAATTCCCGATTTGTAAGGTTTGACTCTACTTAATAATGAATATTCCAAGAGACTCACTTATATTTGATTCAAAACTCAACAAATCTTGCACTTGTCAACTGGTTTTCATGACCCATACAAAATGTTTTCCCTCAGAACCAATAATGCAGTTTAGAATTTCTTGTTGTCGGTTCAACCACTTTTATATTAATGCGAATGAGTACTGTTCACACTTTGTTAAGTCCCCAACTGATAAACATCTCCTCTGCTAACATACGTATTAAGTGAAGCGTTTGAACAGATATACCTAGGTTAATAGTCCTTGGTTTTGCTAGATTTCTAAAGCACTTGGAATGGGTTTAAATTGTACCAACTAAATGGCTTCACTTGCCTTTCAGCTTCGTCGACCTTTCAAGAATTCTTCCATTAAATAGGATGATACATTTTGGTGTAAAATATTTGAAGATAAATATACTTTTATTTATAAAATATCCATTTACTTCTGCTAGTTTGGTGGTAAAAACAAGACATAAACCCAAATAGTATGACAAATCCACAATAACTGGATTGGCTTCAAGTAAACTACACGGATCATGTTTAGTAAACAAGATCAACGAGTCTACTTCAAAGTGAGATAATAAGGCATTTGTACGTCGGAAGCAGGTGTACGAAACCGGTACCTACGACATAGATAAATTATTATTCAGCACATGTGATGTTAATAACAACATAGCAACGGCCAACAACAAACGGTTATTACAAGATTCTACGAAAGGCGCAAGTCTTAACAATCGTTTCTGATTAGTAAGAACAGCTGCCATAGCCCTATATCTTCAAAAGGATGCCGTATACCATGATCATATTTATCGGTTGAAATACATGCTATTCAGACAAAAAATTGTCTGCACCGAACGAGACCTTGTCTGATACTCCAGAAAGTCACGCTGAAACAGACATTAGTCAACCGGAGTTTTCATCGTGAAAAATTAACTATAAAGAGCAGGACCCGGGATGGCTGTGAGCAGTGAAATCCTGCATCAGTGGAGTAAATAGGAAATGAATATTACCACATAATGAATACTCAGAGACGCGTTAGACAAGTCACTTTGCTTTGTATAGGAATTTTGTGATGAAAAAAATATTGCGACGTATTAAAATGTTGGAATATCAAAATCTACTCATAATTTTTACTCGTCTTTCAATTTTGATTCATCCACTTCCATATCATCCTTAGCCTCAGGACCTTGACTTTTTCCTTTCTTGGCAACAGTTGCAGTGACATCGATAGTTACATTAGTACCAAGTTGAAATGAGATCTCGTTAAATAGAATTTTTTACCACTTTCTTAACATCTTCGGAAGAACAGAAGAGGTCGAAAATCCATTTGTGGATTTCCATTCTATAATGGTCCCAAGTCTTTGAGCCCTCTCCGCACGGGGTTTTACGGGTTGTGATTCCGAGTTTTTTGACCGGCAGTCTGATAGGGCCCTTGATTTTCAAGTTCAATTTCTTGGCCTCCTCCAATATTTTAGCCGACACTGAATAAATTTGGAGATATACTGAGATTCATGTTGTCGACCTTGTGAGTACCACATAAGGTTAGACGAACCTTGTTGATCGCTAGTCTGTTAGGGTCAGTATCCTTAAATGTCTGAACGGGTTTTGCCTGCTCCTGGAATCATGTACAATACTACCACTTCCATCATCAGATTTAAAAGGCGATTTGACTGCAAGTGCGCATGTATAGTTTTAACGTGGAAAACCGACCAAAATCGCTTTAATTTTAGTTTGACATTTATAAAAGCATTAGGCTTTCACGTATATCCACAAGATATTAATTTCATTGAACTTAAAAGCACGCAGGCGTCGCCTTTTATAAATATATATATATAGTGAAGCAGGCTTTGGCCAGAAACTGGGAGCTAACACCTTCTTTCTTAACATCTACGCGCTTGAATGCTGTTAACTAAGTCCATTTCCAGATCATCATACGAATTGAATATTTCAAGAAATATAATCTCAAACTGATAAATTGTAAAGTGGTTGACAAGGGTAAAAGGTGCGAGTTTCCACTCAACTATTGGAATATTGGAGTTCCTACGTCACTAGATTGTGGTCCTCGGGAGATCGGTTGGTACATTCTCAATGGTTGAGGGCATTATATCAATTGAGTCATGTCGCTTGTAGAACTTTAGATCATGTAAGTGATCATCAAACAACAATCCAACGGTATGATTTTAATAATAACTTTTATCATAGGTCAGGAGAATATGTCTGCTTGTGCAAATCGAATCTTATGTTGACAGATCGTTATGTCTATTTTTCCATTGGCCATTGGGAATTTCTTAATGCACCCATTCTTCAGCATCCCCTCGACTACCGATTCCCAGGACTTGTTTCAATCGTTATTTAAACCTCCTTTATAATCAAAATGGATAAAATGTTGTACGTGAGTAGATGATAAGGGAGATGGAAACTTTTTGTTTAGTGTCGATATTTTTTTAAGGCATTTAAACATTCTAGTTGAGGTATATTGTTGGTTTTTTTAATTTTTAAAAAGTACATATTGAAATAGGTTATATTTTCTGAGGCAAGTACGGTTCATATATCGTCTGCATTTTGTAGTGTCTCGAACCAGGAACCAGGTTAAGAAATGTTTATTTCAAAATCATGATGAATCTTGATTAAAAATTGTCAACTTAACAGTCATGCTGGTACCTTTTGTGATATCTAAAAAAATGGTACTAGTTTGAACATGCAAAAATATATCAGTTTGGTATTGATGGTCATCTCATGTTAGTTGTTATCGTCAAATAAACTGGTAAATTAGATAGTTTTCTATAAAATTATCAGACTTTACCAACTCGTTAAAATGAAATACCATGAGTTAAATTAATAGTTCGATGATATAAATCAACATCGTCTGAATAACATCTGTGATATATTTTATGGATTAAAAAACTAGCATTTTTTTGACTCTTTCTTCGAATAATTATAAAAGGTAGCTTTGCAATATGTATCGATTCATGTTTAGGATTTCTTAGTCATTTTCATGTTTTCAAATACAACTAACACATGAGAAAATAATCAATTCATGCATTGGATATATTCGCTCGGAACTGGTCAAAATGTGTCGCTTTGAATGAAATTTTGTTTGATCAGAATATGTATTTTGAACCTAAATTGCTCCAATAACATGATGCCAATGTCGTACGAAGTTTTCATAGAAACTATTATCCTTATTTTAAACAAATGATAACACCACAGATTTTCTAAGATAAAAATACCATCGGTCAAAGGCTGTTTGAAATTTTTGTTGCTATAAATCCTTTAAAACCTCTTTAAATAGAAAAAATGTTAATATTATATTAACTCAACAAGACGGAATGTTTAATTTTTACGGAAAATATAAATCCGTTATATTATGAGCACTATGCCAGGAAAATTGATTTTTAGTCTTTTGTTTACTCTCCCGATTAATCATAAGATCTCGCCTCTTTACGGTTGTGGTTTTGTTTACGATTTAGCGACTGTTCGAATCAATGTTCCATATTTTAGTCCAAGTTATCGTATGCTGGCTATTAGTTGCTGCTTTCCTCAAATTCATTTGCGTATTGAAATCTTATAAATAGATTCACGTCAAAAGCCCTACAGAGGCCAGCTTTTCTGGTTGGAAAATCAAAATTAAGCACAGGATTCTGAATAAAACATTGTTTATGATTAATCCAAGATTCAAGTTATTTATCAGAGTTTATTTAAATATAGGCTCGTTAATCATTCCTCCTTTATTTATGTTGGCACAAATCGTGTATTTTTTGAGCTTTTTTAAAATATCTAATGATGGAATTAATATTTATTCATGGATTTTACAAATTAAGGTAATTTTTTCTATCACAAGGAAATATTAGGCATTGACGTCACGTTGTCTTCTTATTTGGTGGTCACGTGTTTATTAATCGTAACCGAAATCATTCATGAATCTGGACACATATTAGCAGCATTCGTGGACGGTATAGAAGTAACAGCTGTTACTCATGATGTATATGTTGGTTTTATGACATTCTCAAAGACTCACTACAAGTTTGAGGATGGAATCCACTTGGATTTCATGACACTGATGCGATTTATTACAGGTGGAGTTACACAAAATTTCACAACTGCTCTTTTGTTAACATGGTTAATATTATCAAAATTCACAAGATTTCAAAGAATTTCAAAGATTTTAGTATTAACAAACATCACAGCCTTGATATCAAACATGATCCCTTTTCCTGGATCAGATGGAAATGATTTAATTGACCTCATACTCACTCATATTGGTATATTATCCAGAAAACGAGTGACACGCTTATTGCACCACATCCATATTATGAGTTTCGTTTTATCGGCCACATCCATATTTTATTTGTTGTATAAATGTCGTTAGCATTCCTATCAAGAAGAATACAGACTGTAAATTTAATTATATTTATATATAATTTGGTACCATTCATTTTTCGAAATACCTCGCCGTCATATCAGAAAATAAATATTCATATGAAATCTGAATCGTGCTTTTACGTCCAAAATGTTTTAATTACCCAAAATATCAATTGCTGCATGAATATGTAATATTTGGGTCACGTCATCGCATCATTTATGCATTAAGTCTTTGTACATTTAATCCTAACAAGAAAAAATAATACTTTTAAAACCTCACGATAAATTTTTTAGAATTTGCAACGCTGATTGTTTAAAAACGATTATTTCCATTCTTTTTCTACATTTCTGGGTATTCAAAAATGTTGTAATCGTTTCCAGTTGCAGTACTTTCCTGATTATAATCCGTGATTTTTTCCAAAGATTTGAACTCTGCAGCGTATAAACCCGAGCGGTTTATATATGTACAAAGTACAATATTTTTGAAAATTTAGTGGATGAGGCTTACATAAGGGTGCGCTCTATACAAGGGAAAATACGATATTTTATAGTTAGGTTTGGTAAGAACCTGAGATATGGATTAGTTTTCATCCAATAATTTAATATTAAACATTTGTGAATGTTATTAACGAAAGATAATATGATTATTTGTTCGAGCTATGTATCAAAGATATTTATCAATGCTCTCACCAAAAAGTGACGTGACAAAGTCAGACGCAAGAAAATTACAAATATAAAGACGTACCACTACAAAACTTGACGATACCTTTTTATTGTTGTAATAAAAGAAACATTATTAAATATATAATTTTGGCACATGATAAGTAATCAGTGTTTTGATGGTCCCATCGCGATAGTATATTCGTTGATTGGAAAATGGCAAATGATGAAAGGAAAATACTTGAAAAATAGAATCCATTCAGATAAAAAAAACAAAACTGGACCATATTATACAGAGTTAAAATTTGTTTTATCAGCTTTTGTGTATTATTCATATTCCTCAGAAATCATCTCAGTTATCCAAAGTTATAATTAAAATACTTGAATGTTATAAAATGGAGAGGTTGATTGAATGAATTGTATTTTCAACATAAATATTTAATTTTACTACCCGCATACTGATTTTCAGCTATCGTTAAATGTATACCCTAAACTTATATGCGAATCGACTAGAGGATTATATTTCTTTGGATTAAGTATGCTTCGATGTTATCCGAAATTAATACACGCCATATAAATGGTTTCAGCTACCAAATGTGTGACTGCTTTGGCTATACTAAATAACATTTTATTCATAATGAAATATTATGACATTTTTTTCAAACTGTTATTAAAATTGTAGAACATAAGGCTGCTTCTGATGATCCATTTATGTTCTAACACATGCTGTGTCTTCATAACTTAAAATATGCTTTCCTAATTCTTCGCTTAAATTTCTATCTACCAAACATGGTTTTACTTTGCATAATACCTAGAAAATCTAAATGTAAACCTAAATAAGTGATCTGCAATCTTTTTTAACAGAAGGGCTGTATCGACTTGTTCCGGATGTTAAGCTGGCCTCAGTGCTGTGGCTGTATAGCGATAAAAGTGTTACAATATAATTCTTGACCGTCAGGGACCAAATTATAAAACTTTAAAGCCAGTCATTTTTGACACTAAGTTTCAGTCTCATTAGTTTTAAATAATAGGTTCATTTTTGAGAAAATGAAAATCATTTTTTAAAACCTCTTCAGGTATTATAAAATTTCAAATTTAACTGCGTTTTATTACCAGTTTTATTCATTTTCATGTCTTTTGGGTTTAACTTCAATACTTTATTTGAAAAATCTGATGTGAACACAAACCTATCGATTCAACAAACTCTTCAGCATTTGTTACAGACCACAAATAGTGAGTCTTTTGGATTTTGAGTGGCCCCAAATGGAATCTCAAACACTCCTTTTTCAAAACGAAAATGAATATTTGAGTAAATTAGCTCCTCGTAGGTTGAATTAACGAGCGTCGATGGTGCTTATGAGGTAATATTATAAAATCATATTTTTTTAGACAGTGAAGCCATCACTATCAGTGGTTTGGTAACATGTAACCAAGCCATTTAATTTTTCTGCTAAATTAGACGTGGTATAAACACAGAAATACACTAACATCAATGTATGTGGTTATACACAATAAGCACATCGACTCATTTCTATTATGAATGGGTATATCACGGCTGGTTATCAACTAGTTGAGACAGATGGTTCAAATACATATGGCAGTATAAAGCCTAATCCTAGTGGTAAAGACTACATTTTGCAATTACACTTAGTGATGCTTAAAATATTGAAATAATCGACATATATGTGCAATACTCTAAAAATGAGGTAGGCATACATGTTGTGATTGGTTTTCGTTATTGAAATGCTAATCTACTATAAAATTACAACAAATTTTAAGAAATTCCTGTGATTTACCAATTATATATGGGTATTTGACCAAAAATCATAGTTTGTCAATGCGATTAATAGATGGCGTCCTTATGGAAAATCTATTATTCTAGAGGCGGTTCGATTTGAAGAAAAATGAATGCCAGTCAATTTGTCCGATATAATATTCATGATTATGTTATTAATACTTCTTCTCTTAAGTTAGATTCTTACAGATGATATCGAAATGGCTCCAAAACCGTACTTATAGTATAAGTGTGGTTAGATTTTCTCCGGGCATCAAACCACAGAATGAATAATTTTTTGATCACGGATCGGACATAAGACAAAAGTATATTGGACAACATACATGAATCACATCAAAAATTTGTAGGTTCATCACGATCGATTTGGTCATCATTTCTGATGCATATATCATATGCTCGAATTCAGCACAAGGATGCTTGATTAAACTGTGGATCCCAAGACCAAACATGTATTTAAACAGGTTATTTTTTCATTAAATTATCATTGTGATCAAATGAACACATGAACAAGAAACAGATCGTGACATTACTCTATAAATAGTTATTTGAATCACAATTAACCGAGTAATCACTTAGAGATTATAGATGTTGCATCATCATCTATTTACAGTCAACTCCGGTCAGGCACACACTCCTGTTAACTGAACAAATTTAGGGCCCATTTCCACATGGTTATGTATATTGACTTCGAATATCTGTACATTCCGGTTTAGTTCATGTTTTTGCCCGTCTCGAGGTGGTGCACTTAACGAAAAGTTGACTGTAGCACTATTATATGGACCCTCCGACTCACATCTTGAAACATTGACACAGCAAACACGTGGCTTTATTAATTTATGGCGACTAACCCCAAACTATCTTCAGCACAGGATACTTATCATGATGACTTAGAACTAACTGCCAAATAAAAAAAAGTCAAAACAAAACCCAAACATTTGAAACCTGGCAGTATTTTAGATAAACTCAGCAAACTATTACACCAAACAGATAAATATATGGGTAGCACACGACAGGCAATTCTGGAAACATTGCCAAAACAGATTAATTCTTGTGAAAAATAACACAATCAAAAAGGAGTAATCATAAATGATAATATTTTTATGTTCAATGATGCTGCTCCTTTTGGCGTTTCATCTGTAGAAGAACCTTTGAAAGCTCGTCTCGCTTTCGTTTTGCTCTTCTGATTGTTCCCAGCTAAAGATGATAAAAAAGCAGTACCCTCGCTTTCAGAAACTTAACACATTTCTTATCTTTGCCAATTTTGAGATATTCAATTGCACGTTTCTCATAATAAGCCTGGCCTGTGACCTCCTTGATGATATCGCGAACGAATTTAAGGCGCTTGCCAGCAACCTAACATCACGACAAACTTACTCCTTTACGATGGCTTGGTTTGACACGTTTCTCGAGCTTGGTCACCTTGTGACCTTTGTTGAATCCAACAGCAAATTCGTTTGGAGGAGCCATATTCTAACGAGTACGCTCGCAATTGTTCGTCAAAGTGTGTCAAAAACTTAAATCGTTTGGAGTTGTTGATATGAAATTAAAAACGAAATATAATTATATGATAAACGTTGGTTTGAAATTAAGATATATGACGAAAACACATTTAAACTCAGGCGCATGCTTCACATTGCCTTACCAATCTAGTGTCAACGAGATTCAAATATTAGCCTTGCTGAGCGTCTTTGGAAAGATAAAGCTTTGTGCAAATTAATCTGAAATCATGCTTGGTTTGGATGCATTCGAAATATCGCGACACGTTGGGTTTAAAGCACCTTAATAATTTTAAGTTGATTGTCGGATCTCTCTGGACTAAATTTACATTGATACTGTGTCTACAGATCTTTGAAGCTGTGATACTTGATTGAGTAATCTGACGGCGCCGTTGAGCCATCAGTGCCTTTGAAAATCTAGCTATAAATGTGCGAGCTGCCCAAAGACTATTTGTGACTAAACATATGGCGGGAGTGGGCTCTAAGCTGTAAAATAACAATAGTTCTCTAAAATTTGTTTTGTTTCTTTTGGTTTACTTTGATAAATTGAATTTACCGATTTTTGCATTTAAAGATGCCCTTTTTTATATTTAAAAAAACAATTAAATATATTGTTACTCTTCTCCGATATCTTCTTTCATGTTTTCATGTTTTGAGCAAAAATTGTTGAAGACAAAACCACTTATAGACGACTGATGTTTACGAAAGTCACACTAGCAACTACCGAGTTTTCGGGTCTATTTCATCTATTAAAATTTTAATTTCGTCCTTTCGGTTAATTTTACAATTAAAATTGCACTTTAACTGAATACAAATAAATATATGTGTTAGAAGAATCGGAAGGTTGAAATTCTCATTACTAATACAGCGCCTCCATCATTCTGAAGCCGAGTGTTGCGGATTTAAGAAATCTGAATTTTGTGAATTTGAAATTTCTGAAAAGTCCACCTAATCCGATATTTTAGAATTCCTCGAAATCACAACCTTCCATATGCTATAATTTGTTAAAAGTTATTTACCATGTCAAAAAACGCGTGTTAACAAAACGAACCTCCCAATTCAGCAGATGGTGGCTAACAAAAAAATTCAAAATTTACCAACCCAAAAGATTGGTTTTTACCCAGTTAAAATGAAATTTTAATTGTAAAGCTAAAAACTAAATGAAAAAACAAAAGTACGAAATTGAACTTTCAAAAGAAGAAATTGACCTGAAACCCCTATAATTGCTATTATGACTTCAGTACACCGCAACCATCCTTAATGATGTGGTTTTTACTTTAAAAACATTTTTTCCTCAAAACATGACTAAAGAGACAATCGGAAGAATATAACAATTTATTTCATTAATTGTTAGGTTAATTCTTTAAATATTACTAAGTGCATCTATCAATACGAAAACCGGTTGAAGGATGGTGATTTTTTGAGTTTTTTGTCGATCAAACTTCAAATTTCACACGCGGTGTCCTGATTTTTTGTTACAACTCATTTAGATTATACATATTAAATCTAAAGAGGAAAAATCCATTTATGCTGTTTTTTTCAATTCGATAAACTCGAAATTCATCCAGGTTTGCAAATATTATCTCTATCCTTACACAGAGTAAACGAAACAACTCTTACATCCTTCAATGTAACGCTAACCTTGTGCAGTGATACTTTGTTATCTTGAAGTCGAAATTTAACTGTTTTAATTGGCAGAAGGAGGATTGAGAGAATTGTCGCAAAACCTTACCATGCGATTAACAAACTAGTTTTTTCAAATATCACACACGGCAGGGATTTTACGTGAAGCGTTTTGTAAATTTACGTATTGAATCTTTTAAATATTTAGTATTATATCTGAATTTATAACGATTTTTGAAATTAATAAAGCAACGGTAAATGACCTTATAGAGTGGTTTTCTGATTTATCTATGGGAAGCAGACGAAAAGATCACCCCGTTTCCATTGATTTGATTTGTGTGGCCTAATAAACAAACGATGTTAATCTATTGATCAGC
>JWZT01005339.1:705696-719691 GCA_000827895.1 Thelohanellus kitauei
TGGGTAACCGAGTCTCAAACAGAACAGGTAATGGCTGCAAAACCTTTATTCATAATTAGGAAATTGGAATTATAAGAGAAATCAGTTTCGGCTGCATCGTTACTAATAAGTTAAATAAAATCTTCCTGTGGTGCCTAAGGGCATCTTCAAATTTGACCGTGAATGGACTTTTGCTGGTGCGTACGGGGTTTCAGGACGATTTGAAATGTATTATAAAATTTCGTTTGCAAGAAAATGAATATGTGATTTCACAGTAATTTACTTTTTATTCCTTCGATCGAATTTAATTCCATTTTCGTATTTTTTCAGATAAATATAACAGCATGTAACTTTCATTTTCGTCTAATTCTGTTTGTCAGAGTTTAGGTTTCATCTTGAATTATGTAATATTTTCAGAAGAGGAGAGGCATGTTGCACTTGGTCTTTCAGTAACAAAGCTTATTCATTCACGGTTGAAAAGGTATCAACCAAATAACATGTTCTGCCCTTCAGATTCATCGCTATAACGTGCTTCGAACTGGGTTGTTTTCTTTATGATAAAAACAGTGGTTTAGTTAGTTGTTCGCGAAGATAAAATAACAGGTTTTAGAAAATTTACGATTGAGAACCATTACACTTCAGTATGATACAAAAAAGAACATTGCAAGACACATTCAAATCTACAACTTTTTGAAAACAGTTGACTATTTAAATGACTCTCTTTCCCCGTATTAATGATAATTTTCATTGTGTCTAGTAATTTTTTTGCTACCTTCGTTCTCATATTTGTCGATGAATCATAGAGTGAGTTTTGATGAATTTCGGTGACTCAGTCTCTACCAAACATTGAAATCCAGACCATTATTCTGGCATAATTAGAGCACCTTCTGTACTTACACCATAAATAATTTTCCCACGAGATGTTTTTAAATGTCTAGCAATAAACCAATTTTTTCAAATACATCTGGTGCCATAGTAGTTGTTTCAGGAAGTTTACATAAGAAAAACGGGCCTTTAAAAACATCGTAATTAATATACATAACATAAATCATTAATTGTGAGAAATTTTCAATGTTTGTGGATTCATCAATTTGAATATTATATATTGGAACGGGAGCAGATTTCATTTCTTGCATTATCTGATTGAGAATATCGGTCGATATTATGCTATTTTCCCTTGAAAAATGTAAGTAAACATGAAAATTCACCAATTTTATCAATAAATTAGGCTCAAATCATAACTCGAACAATATCCTTCACTATAAGAAAGAGTAAATCTCTCAGTTATGTTGTGAGATTCCATACCTCTATAAACTCCAACAACCACCAAATAAGAAGATTATACCGAATCTGTTTTTCAGTGCAAGTGCTTCTTGAATCAAGTCTTACTTTTTAGTCTCTATAAGCTTTAAATTTTAAAATAATGAATGTCCTTGTCTAGAGTATTAAGATGCTTGCTATAAAATGACGTTTCACTGTGCTCTGATTCATAAATTCAGCCGATAGAACTTCGCCACAGCTTACTCTTACAGGTTCACTCAATTCCAGATATCCTATTGAAGTGAAAATTAGCGTAAAATAATCGTCACTATATTTTCTTTACCTCACGATCTTTTGGTTCAGATCATCTTACGTATGTTCTTCCCGTTAAATTCACCAATATAACTCTCTGAGCTTAAGCTAAAGAGAGTGTGCAAAAAGTCTCACTAAATCATTAAAGTTCCATTTGTAAATTTTATGTTAAATGACATGAAACTACAAAACGATGGTTTATTACTACTTTGAAACCGCGGTGCGTTTCAGATACATTACTAAGCGACGAAATCATGATAACAGAAATAAAATCTGGGATAGTTTTTTTATCCTACAACGGTGTAAAGTTCAGTAGTGCCACACACTTTGATAGGCTGTAGTTTAAATAGTTAAACACACGAATGGCTCATCAATTTAAATCTTTGAAATAGTAATTATTTTTACGCTTAATAATATTCCTTCTAAAGACAATCAGAAAAATAATTTCTAGTAACAAACAGAAAAAATTTATTCAATGAAAATTTTTACAAGTCGAAGAGACAAAATACTCATATTTTCCATGATCCTAGACGACACACCCCCAAAAAATGTCCATCGATTCCCAGGTTGAGAACCCTGACTTATACCATACGCAATTGTATTAAATAACATCTAATTTATATTGGAACACTACCTTGCTGATTTTAAATCGTATATACTAGAATTATTCATAAGTTTGAGCATTGAATATCATAATTAACTTTGTTTGCTTTTATATTCATTTATTTGACAATTCTATTCAGATACTTGTTTAAATTAAATATTTTCACATTTTTAACATAACTATTTATTGTATCACATTTTCAACAATATTTCGATATGGCACAAAGTCATGGAATTTTCAGAAAATTATATTTAATTCTAGAAAATATGATTTTATTCAAGGTTTTCATCTCTTTATCTGAATAATTGCAATTATTAAAGTTAGTTTAAACATTTAATTTAACAAATATAAAGCATACCAATAAGGTATTATGGTCATCGTAGAAGATGGTACCAAATACTATATGAGAATAAGTTAATACCGAGTTTTGAGATCAATCAATCGCACCTAATTTTTTATAAAGAGCTGATATCAAATGATATTTTAATTGAATAAACGTATTGAATGTATTAGCCAGGATGAGGATGGTAAAAATATCATACGGGATAATAAGTTTGGCAAATGTTTTTTTGATGTGGAGTGAAGGGAAAGTATAATTTAATCAGATAAAATATTGTAAACGTTCATTTTTTTCTAGAAGCAGGAATAATGCAGTGTGTTTACTTGATATCCGCTTATTTATAATTACTTAGAATGAATAAATTCTAACTACATATTCAGCCAAATAGACTTCGTTTTTTTATTTCTAAATTTCGCCATCGTTTGTGTATTCACGTAAGCTCACAGGTATTTAACCTAATGAAATTCTAGACATTCGCTCCACGGTCAAAAAAAGCATTCTCCAAACTGATTATCCCATATGATATTTTTACAATCCTCATCGTGGTTAATACGTTCAATATGTTTGTTTAAGTAAACTATCATTTGATATCAGCTCTAAAAAAACCCGGTGCGATCGATTGAACGCAAAACCCGACACCGTTATGTGTTGATTTGGACACAGCTTCGAACAGCTAGGCCTGAATTGCCGTAAATTCAAAAATTATTTGTTCGTTGTGGCCAGCAAGTTTCTCCTGATAACACCTCTAGTGAGATAAAAATGTCCAAACTTGTACGGGTACTTGGAATATTTTTATCCTATTACAGTCTGGCTGTCACTAATAACTGCACGACTACCAATGGATAATTTATCTTTGGAAGCGTTCAATAAAGTGAGATTCGTTGAGTCTGATTAATACTTCTCACAGCTAGGTTCAACATTTTCCTATCAAATGTCAGTATATGTAATTTCTCATCCTTGTAGTTGTTATAATATTCGATAACAAGATGTTAGTAAGAGCCAAATTTAGCTCATTAATTTTTAAAATATACATATGGCGAGAAGGCAGTGGTTTTTGTAGAAATCCTGTAATAAAACTGGGGGCAGTTCGAGTAAGTGGCGGTTGTAGGAAATGGGCATATTTTGATGGATTATGTATTACACCACTTCAAGGGATGGAATAAACGAAAGAGTGAATTTATTCTTTTCACTAATGTCTGAAAGAGATCAAGTATCAATTCTCTATTTCTATGAGAATACGTTTTATTCACACTGTAAACCTGTTTACCTTTAGAATCGATAAATATTTTATACAAAATTTAAACCGGCATTTCACTTGAATTTAATTTATTTCCATTCATGTTGATCTCATCGTTCTGGTTCGGAATATAGTTATATATGTTTTAACATTCCCTAATTCTTTTGATAACTGATGATGTTAACTTTAGATTTTGACAAATTGAGGTTTTGAAAATTTTTATCAAATGAATGCTAACCTTCGACTAGTTTTTACAAACAGGCGCATGAATACCAAAGCATCAGACATTAATGTAATTCTGGTTGGGCACCAGAGCTTTTTGATATGTATCATTTTCTAATAGTGTTAAAGGATTATAGGAGAAATATTTAATCTCCAAATAAGTGAATTTATGCCTGAAAAATTCAACCTTTGATGGAGTTAACTTTTGACACTAGAGCATAAAACACAAGCTAGTTGCCTTCCATTCAGGCGGGAATTTTTTTATTCAGCTTGGCCATGCATGTTACATGAATTGTGTATTATCACAGCTTGGTGGTCAAGTTTCGTTCAATAGGAAACTGATAATCTCCGCTTTTATGTAAGCTGATGCTTATAGCTCGTTTCACTACATCGACACATGGCATTGATGCCAACACAAAAAAACATCGTCAAAGTTGTAATGGGAAAGTTTGAGAAGCTTCTTGTAGCTTAAATATAATACAAATAGCGTTTATTTTTTGCAGGACTTAAACCCGCCCACCCCTGTCAAAAAAACAGTTTAAATCAAAAATTCTAAATTAAGGTGAATGTGATAATGATCTTATTGAACAGATTGTTGAGTAGTCAGATCACGATTTTTATGCCATATTTCTTTTAAGTCTGATATGAACTGTCCTATTTCTTTGACTAGCAGTTTTCTCTCCTCTTGTCCACTTATTCCGTGATTTTTAAAAGGAAAAACCTTACTTGAGCTTTAATTTTACTCTGAATCTCGTAAATATCCCTGCTTGTGTTAATTTGTCAACAAACTTAGCCGAATTCTCGAAATGGACATTATCTGAGTCAAAATTAAATTCACCATCTGAAGTGCCGTGTATCAAGAAGAGTTGTGCATTTTTGAAACTAGTTGTATTATTCAAGAGTGAGGTTATCTTTCTTTAATAACCTACAACCTCGTATCCTTCCAGGTTATCTTTACTTGTTGGCAAACCCATGTATCTTTCTGTGTAAAAACTATCTTTCATAATCGAAATTTCAACCATAAAAGCGCCAATCAACCACTGGTGCAATAGCCACACCGTTACTGATAATATCTGGATAGTCTTTGATACACGTCAAGGTCAAATAGCCTCCATATGACTGCTCAAAATATTCAAATACCCAACCGATGACAATAAAGTTAGCTTTGGGGTTTAATTCTTTGTAATATCTATTAAAAATCCTCATACAAAATAACAGCCCTTACATCTTCGGCTTCGTACTGCCCTAATTTGTGTTTCACAATAGATCGATGTCTGTGGTTGAGAATTTTTTACTTTAATCCTCGACCATATGAGCCTCTTGTGTCGACTTGTAACAGTGTTAGACCATGAACAAACGCCAAGTAGTGAGCATAATCTGTTCTCCCAGATAGAAGGATATGATTGCTTGAAGGCCCCCCGTATCTAAATAAGTTATTAAAAATATAACCTGGCACAACAATCTGTTTTTGTGGAAATGAATTATTTCCGTATGTGCCATGTCAACTAGTCGGTTGAATCAAATTTATGGTTTGGGATGACAAGGTTCGCACACTTTAATTATTTTCAATCATTTATGAAAACCATCCTAGGTATCGATAAAATTGTATTTACGAAGCGATACATAAAGCTTCCTACACATCAAAATATTCAAAAATGACTTATTGTCATGTCCTAAAGACCCGGTCATATTTTCCAATCGATTTATACCCGAACAGGCGGCAAGATCTAGAATATCAAATCACGAACTATCATCAGTATTAGGTGAGCCAAAATGAAGAGAAATGTCCGTTATACGAATAAGTTTGTAATTTTTCCAACCAATAAAAATCTGAACCATAAATTGCTATGAAAATGAGATTTGGATACAAAATTCAACTCTATTATAAAATGCATTAAAACTGTGGCAAAAGCATGTAGAGGGAAGGGGTTCGAAATGCTTTGATTTGCATGAAATACCGAATCGGCATTTTGAGAATTACAAAGTGGATGAAACCAGCGCTGCTTTCTTATAAGCTCAAATGCAGTTTTACGGATCATCCGAGAAGGTCTTTGATTGATTTTAATGTTAAAAGAGGTTGCAGGTGTGGGAAAAGGGTGAAAACATTATCTGTGTTTCATGCGGTTTTAAGGTTACAGAATGTGGGATAGAAGGAGAAAAAATGGTAGCTTGAGGGCTACTATTGGCATATATTCCATCATCAAATAAAAACCTACATGTTGATAAGGAAATCTGTTTTCACGTCATCTGATTGATTTAATATCGGAATTTGTTCGTAGACGTCGACTATTAAATATAAAACTGTACCTGGACTCCCATTTTCGTATCTTAGTGTAAATAGGCGATTCTTGAAAAGTGTTGGGTTTTCTGGAGTGGGAACAGTTTTATCGTTCAGGTCGATGTCTAGAATCATTAAAAATTAGGACCCTTGTAACCAAATTTATCATCCTTTTCAAATATACGGATGAAACTAAATGACACGTCTTGCGCTAAATTAGATACTTGAGAACCCTGGCAAATGATGTGAGCTTTGTTGCAGTTATTATTGGTCTTCACATCAACAACATCGCATTCATCCTTCGGAAAGTCGCATGTTAAGCATTTTTGTACATTACTCTCCAAATTCAGAGCGTATAAATGCCTGGTTCCAACACCTTGTTCGTTCGATATATAGTAGCTGAATGAAACGATTCCTACATGTAATTTTCATTTAAACAGATTATGTTGTATACTTCCCACTTTCCAGATGTTATCCCAAGAAATTCAGTTGGATTAGACTATAATTCGGTAGTCTTACCCAATCGAGAGCCATGATGTGCATATATTTGTCGCCGTCAACTTGCTCAAATGGCCACAGAAAAAACAAATGATCAAATTTTGCGGAATAATGTACGTCTCCAAACTGGAAACTTATAACTCAACAAACTGTTTTATCCTCGATCCAACTTTGAACCGATGCTTTAAAAATCTGAATTTTAATTATCAAAATAAATACAACTGATTATTTGTCGATTTATGACAAAACTAATTGAATAAGCTAGCTTTATTAGAGAAAGTGAATCTAAAACTTCAGGACAGTCTATCCGAGGATGGTCATTAGTTTAAATATAAAAATGTTCTCGAAAGGTATTATCAAATTCCAACCACATCTACATTATAATAATTTGTTTTATGAAAGGGTATAAGATTGAATTCATTTTAAAAGCTAAACTAGTAACTGTGAGTATTTTATATTAAACCCTTGTTAAACAAACATTAAAATGGAGTTGGTGGACTTTTTATGATTAAAGGGTGTTTTTACAGCCTTTAACTTGTTTGATAAACAGTTTAAACATACTTTCTAATGATACATTCCTATTGTCATGTTTTCTATTTTTCTTATCATATGGAAAACTCAAAGTAATGGAAAAAGTGTGGAATATGGAATAAATAAGCAATATTGTCTAGTTCTCTGCTTAACTTGAGGTATAGCTACCGATAAAAGTTATTATGATGAATTCAACTCCCTCAATACACGTATTCGTTCAAACTAAAACACGATTGTAATAACTTGTACCTACATCAAACAGGTTCTCTCATGATTTGGCTATTTTTATTATCGGCCATTAAATAAAATTAGCTGATTTTTCCTGTCGTGAGAAGCATCTTTAAAGAATGTCCCATATTCAGGTAATTAACAAATGGCTGCCATTTTTACTCTTATAAACTGTTATATGTTTACAAATTTGGCTGCATAATAATGGTTTGTTTTATAATAATTGATTTTTGTGCAATCTGGAATCTTGAAAGTCGATCGTTGATGGGACCTCAACAATACTTTTATTTTTCGGAAATTATGTGAAAATATAAATGGGTAAACAGTTTAACGATGTTTCGCCTTTGTGAGCGTTGTAAACGAGTTTCAATTTGTTTGAAACTTCAAAGGAAGTAGGGTGGATTTCAAGATGTCGATTTTAAATTTTGTTGAATAACCGTGTCAAATCAGAACGTTTAAAAAGCCAACGACTTATGAAATGAATGTGTTGCCTACTATTTCTTCACGCAAGATCATTTTTGAGCCCACGCTTTTCAGTTTATATTTCATCATATATATTTCGTCTTGGAGGCGATTCATCCAACATGCAACGATTTCATCGGATATTACGAATGAAAAGAAGGAAAGTATTTTGCCACTGGTGAGCTTTATCTTTACCTGCCTCTGAATCGGTGGGGAGGTAATAACTCAATTGCTTGTCGCTTGACAGATTTTCTTTTAGCTTTTAAATATAACAGCATCAAATTGACACGAGGAATCTTTTGGCCAGCCTGAATATTAATTTTGACGCCAACTTTTGGATATTCAACAGTTTGGAATACTTGGTCATATGGTTGAGATTTGTCAAACTCAGGCACCAGTGTTCCCTTTATCTCAGAATCATCGATTTTTATGAAAATTATTTTTTCTCCGTTTGGATCAGCTAATACAGTGTCACGCTGCATGTAAATTTCCTCTGAAATTAATGATGTATCAAAAAAATGACAATAATTATCTTAGAGTCATCCGATCTGTTGATGGTTCAAATGTTTAGATGATGCGCTCATTTACACGTAAACTTATTGACAAAATGTAACGGTTACGTGGACAATGTGTGAAAATAGAGATAAAATAAAAGTTTTTACTAAAAAAGGTCGTTTTAGATACAAAATTATTTTTTGGCGGGTTTATGATTTCTGATGGGATAATCATTCTGAGTTTACCGATATTTCTATTTTTAATCCAAACATCTTGTGTCTGGTTGGATTCTCTCTAAATATAAAAATCAAGACATATTCTTGGACTATCAAAAAGCAGATCCATCTCCGATATTACATCGACGTGGAAACCAGACATTTCTAAACAAAAGAAGTTGATTAATATGCCATCATTCTATCCAGATAACCGAGATACATTTCTGGCATTAATAGATTCTTAATAAAACTGACATATCATTTAAATTAATCAATTTTGAAGGATTTTATTTTCAAACCACCTAACGCTAGGAGGTTTTAAGGATTGATAGATGTACAAGATGAGTAAAATTACACCAAGCTTTGAGTCAATAAAAGTTTTGACCAAGATATTTCATCTTTTAAGGATCAAATCAACCAAACAGTTCCTTTATAATATATCCACCTATAAAAGGCATAATGGCTATCCAAGAGTTAGATGTTTGGGTGATTTAAATCGAATTCAAAATGGAAAATGCATATTTATGGTACCTTCATAAACCCAATCCGGAACCCCGTTAAATATTCTATTTGGTTCACCATCGAACGTTAATTGTTCGGGGTATTTATCAAAGCTATTTGCGTAGAATATGTTGTTATCCTTGATAAATATCTCGACATTTAACTAAAAATACGAAGGATTCATGGCGTCCGATCCATTTAAAATGTTGGAAACGATAAGACTGTCCTTTTGGCATTTTTATTTCAATGTATTTCCTTTTTTTTTTATTAGGAATTACTGAGTAAAGAGGTCATAGAACGCAAATTTGGCAGTATATGAGACCCTGAAAATCTGTTCTAAGGAATGTAGTACAGAGGAAAATTCACAGGGAATAGCCAGTAATCTCAAACTTGGCGATAAAGAACTTTTTGAGTAAAAACAATCCTATATGAATAAAATGGTACATCTAAGGTGGGTATAATTGTGCTTAAGTTATAAAATGGGGGAAGTTTGATTTGGATTTCAGTTTTTTCGGAAAATGTAAGATACGAATCATCTTCTTCAGATTCTGAATTACCTCTAAGCCAGGTTACTCTTGTAATCTGTTTAAATTTTTCATTTGTGAGAAGTTTCTCTGCGTCGAATGATTGAACAATTTGAAATAAAAACACGATAAACATTTTTGCTAAGACAAACAGCGGGTGGTTGGGGAATTTCACCCGAAATTTCGTGAAAACAATAATAAACAATTTTAAACAATTATCAAAAAGGTCATATACTACTGGGATGCTGATATTTCGAAATAAATTATCCAAACGGTTAATATTTCATTTAATCTAGAACGTCCCTCTGTTTTGGGAGCTTATGATAATTGTTTACTCCGTCTTTCTATTTATTCGAATAAAATTGAATCAAACATCCGGTATGGCTTTAGATAAACTTTCTGAAACCTATAATTATTTTAGACTACTTCGAATACAAAAATATTCTTTAACTCTTTTTCTTTCTCAAGGGAATTAAGATCTTATTCATTATCTGAATCCGAATGTTGAATCATTTCATTTATCGATTTAAACTCATATCTGTGTACATTTTTGGAGTTTCTGCGTTTACAACTAAATGGGATATCAATAGAGGAAGAAAACTATCTGTTACTACATATAAACGTTCCTCATTTTTTCACTAATTTAAAACCCCAATGGAATTCGGTTTATGGTCCGTTCTATTGACGAGTCTAACCCTGTTAACCATTCGTTTCAGGTGATAATATTTTGTGAAAAATCTGCGTATTCAAAATATCTCATCTTTATTAATTCGTGATATTAACTAAACTTATAAAAGACAGATTGGATCATCAAATTATCTATATATCGACAGTGCGATATCAATGACCAATTATGAACTCAAAAACAAAATTGTTTTCCACGAACGCCCTCAAAACAGCATATTTTCGAAAAGCAATAAACAAGATGAACGTTGCTTATACGTTTTATAATATTTTTACGATTTGCAGCTTAGAGTTTACAGTAAAACACAATATAATTTACAGATTATTATGCTAAAATCCACTTTTAAACATTGCGATACTTATCGTTTGAGTGTATTGAACACCTGAGTTTGTAGACACGTTTTAGTTTTAAAATGTCTGGTAAGGAGTAGATGGTGTTTTTCTGAAATCCTAAGGTACGGTTTGAATCGATCCATTCTTGATATGGTACATGGAAGAGGTTCCTTCAAAATTTTAAAATAATTAGCCAATATAGTATTTCTAAAGCGATATCTTTACCACAAAATATCGCCGAGTTTCAGATATGTAATCAATCCCAGGTTTCCAATGCTATCCCTAATGTAAATTACTTTTCAAAATTTGATTACTACAAATTATATGGATTATAATCAAGTAGATATAAAATAATCTTTAATTTGATTCACGAACTAAGATTTGTCCGATTTCCAGCACAATAAATTTATCTTTAATATAAATTGAGTCTTTCGTGGTCTAAATCCTAGTCAGATAAATGGTATAATTTAATTTCGTTTAATGTAAATCAGCATGAATCAACTCAAACTGAGACGTTTTGGTGACGATTTCAAGTGTTTAAATGTCGATAATTTAGCGATACTCATTTTCTAATTTAATCCATCTGTTTTGTTTACAAAACAAATTGAAAGAAATGAAAAATATTTCAACTGGGCTGAAATTCAGTAATACTACAGCACTAATTTTTCTTCAAGTAATAACTTTTCTTCAACCAATCAAATCGACTTTTAATTAAGTTACTGAACTTATTTTAATTTCCCAGCAGACTTTAGAGTATTTCCGGTTATTTTGAATAAAGAACCATAACCAATTGAAGTTTTCGGCTAGAATTGTAGGAACTGCCGATTAGTTTGAAACTCATACAGTAAGATTTATTATCGAGACAGGATTTAATGTAATTATGAGGTTAAGAAATCAGTCTTTTAACTAAAATAACAGCTCTGATTTCCACAACTCTCAACCAACCGATAAACTGATATATTGATGATATTTTTTGTATAAATCCAAGATGTTGTCTTAAACCATGTTCACTCTAACTGTAGGCTAACCTAGGAATGTCGAAATCATTCAAATATAGGGGACATGATGTTCCACAGATCTTACGAGTTCAATTAAAATGAATATATTTTAGAGTTAAATAAAGACCTTCTCAACCCTGAAATCCTCTAGATTTTAAAAACGAAACAAAAATGTAAAAGGGATCATCATAAATCTGATCGAGTTGATAACTTCGTTGCCTTTCAAAGTAAACCGAAATTGAGTTTGTTTAAAGTTAGACTTCACCTCTATTTTATTTGATAAATTCACAAAGGTCCTTATGGATATACCGAGCCATCTATATTTAAGGATCATCAATCAAATGCAGCAAATTAAACCACTTGTTTTAAACGGTCGCAATGATTGGTCGCTGTGAGTCCTTGTATCTGAGTATAAGTTTTTGAATAGACATCGACGTTCATATCCCTTCAGCCGCTGCAAAACTCAAGAAACTTAATCAATCATACACGAAAAGTTTAAATCACAAGCGAACAATAAGAAGTATTTTTGTGATTATTTGTTACATTCTATGTTTCAAGATCTTTGAAATTTTGAGCCGTAGTTGATGTTGGCTTTTGTTTCCAGTCAAAAGAAGGAATTTTTTAATGAATTTTCACGATATTTCCAAGTATCTCTCACATGATAATCACGGTTCACCAGAAATCAGGTATGTTCTGATATTGTCGCAGATTGAAAACCTAACATAAAAGTATTGGCCGATTTTCAAATACCACAACTGAGATTTCTAAGTCAAATGCGTTTACAATCCGAGCCGAGAACAATAATAAATTAGAAACGTTATTTTTAAGTGACCAAGACATAAAAAACTTTATCATCGCTTCATGTTTTTGACTATAATCAAACTGAAAAGGTACCAGCGAGGACTCATATGGTCGAAATGGTAAACGATTGGCAGGCAAATCGGTATGTGGAAAATGAAGGTGAAATGTTACTAGTTTGATGGTCGATGGAAAATTGGTTGAATTGATGATCAAATTCAGTAAATACCTTCATTGCTTATGATTTTAAATGTTAAAAACATTAAAATATGACAGAGCTCGCTACCTATTCTCAAACAAGAAAATGCTTCGGCACTATTCACCTGTAATGGCAATTGCTTAATAGACATCATTGTAATCTTGATGGAGAAGTGTGATTCAAATACTTTCTGTAATTTGGCTCGTTGATTAATTTAGACGATGATATTTCTTTGATGTTCTTAATATATATATATAAGTACGACGAAGGGTATTAACTGTTTTTTATTCATCGTAGCTCTTACACATGGGTAATGAAGGAAAATCTTTAGGTGTGGCGTTATATCATGACTTCATATGAGTTGTGGCAAATGAGCAGTATATGGTAATTCCTCTTATCTAATAATATAAAAACAAACTCTTATTTAAATAGTAGTTTAATCGTCGCCCTCATATTTAACAGCGTTTTCAAATGTCTGAACCTCGGGTTCTTTCTCTTTAATTTTTTGAGATTTTTTCTGTTTCATATTCTGTGAATATTTGGTAGTAGATTTCTGCTTTTTCAGCCTTTTTCTTTTTTCCTTCAATGCAAGTCGAATCTCTTTCGTTTTAATGCGTTGGTATAGTTTTCTCTGGCATGCCCATATGCTTTTCATAAATGTTTTGTGTGTTAATATTTTACTGATTAGAGTCGGAGATTCACCTTTATTTACAAAATAATACTTTGTGATAATTCCAATTGGTTTTGGACCGCCAAAACAGTTTGCTGGACCCAATCCAAGTATTGTGCTGTAGATTGAGAAGCTTGGTCCTTGTTTTTGGTTGCTTCAGAAAAAGGAAACAAATCCGCAATTTGATTAGATACAACTATGGCTATTTCTTGAAAAGGAATATTCCTTATTCTTTGGATTTCGTTTTCCTTCTTCTCAATTTTACGGTCATTTTTGGGTTGTGACTCCAAACGCTCCTTTAAATTCCTGATGCTGCGAACATTTGCCTGAATGACATGATTTTTTGTAGTCTTCAATATCTTTGAAACACGGTTTACAAACTTACTATCAATGGCAGGTACTTGACTTTTCATAAAACTAATGGCAACGCGCACGCTCGATTGTATAAAACACGTTGTAATTCATGGCCATATGGACAGGGTTAGAAACCCCCGATCTAGGTTTATCCGGTATTTTAAATATTTTTAACCTGTTAAGCACTCTAAGAATATGTTTAGCTTTGGTGTGCTAAGTTATGTATATCTTACATTGTTAATCTTATATATAATAGATTAGTGTCACTCACTC
>JWZT01005339.1:737761-748353 GCA_000827895.1 Thelohanellus kitauei
AGGGTGTATGAGAATTCCCTCCCTTTTAAATAACAAATAAAATTGAAGTCTGACCGGAAATGACTGCTTTCCTACAATTGCAAGACAACTTTTGGTTCATTTATACTCTGATGAATATTTCTCACCGCGGTTTGTGCACAATAGAGTTTACTTTTTAGAGCTGGCTCAGATAGTCCAATATGGATTTAGCGTGCTTAGTCCAAGGCCCTCCACGCCTCCTTATGAGGAACAAGTAATATCCTGTTAGCATTACATTTCATCTGTTGTACGTAGCCTTATAGATGTTATATAACGCTGATGCCCTGGAAGTGATAAAAGTCATGAATGTAAACATTGATTTGTAAAAGCAACAACATTCTTCAATCCTGTATCGTCCCATTTCTGTGTGAGTGTATACCATCATTTTGAGCTATGCAAATTAAAACCTCTCGATTCATCCAAATGAGCTTTTCATTTAGCTACCTCGAAAAATTTCCAAAAAAAGAATATTTCAATTAAAACAAAAATCATTTATCGAAACATTTTCATTAAATTGATTTAAATAATACTTTATTTAAATAGCTTAATATAAATAGTCTCTGGTAGATATAAATTGGTAGAAAGAAGTGACTGGATCATGAAAGCCCATTTGATTCTGTGAATAATAACTGAAAAATAATGAGAGTCTTATAGACATGCTTCAAAGATGATTGGTTCTTTTGTTAAAGAAACTAGTTGCAGTAATAACTGCCAAAGTTTATAGGGTGTGATACTATCAATGTATATTAACATATGGACAAAAGTTGAGTGCACGAATATTTTAACAAGATGCGGCAAGAATAGTATAAATAGTGAACCTATGCTGATGAAAGCTATTCCCGAGGAAATGATCCAGCCAACCTGCAAAAACAGGTCAAACATCATAAATATTTACAAGCACGTAAAACGAAAAACAACCAAAAAATCTTTAGGACTTTTTACTGGAACAAAATAACACACATGACCTCATCCTGGGATCAGGGATTTCTTCAGTCAGACAGTACCGTAATTTCATCGTTTCTCTTTCGAGCTTGACGAAAATAGGTTTAGTTTGAACAGTTTCGAAAGTGAAATAGGCAAGGGCAACCCCATTGCTGAGCGTCTTGATTTTAGCGTCCAGATTATCTTCATTTTCACATCTTAGCTGATGAAGGTTCGATGTCACTTTCATTTCACACATTTAAACGTTTGCACTATTATTTAAATTCTATAGTTTTGTGGCAAATTTTATTCGTTGGTCATCGCGCAAGTTCAAACATTTGGTCATGCCTCGAGGCCGTAGTCCTTCGAAATCACCGGTATCGAGCTCTAGAAGAAGGCCCTCAAGAGCCTTGCCATCACGAGTCAGGAAGGCAAGAAGCTCAAGTAGTGGCACACCTGACTCGCCATCCCGTAGACCTGGGCTGCCTAGACGTCGATCGCCTCCCAGACGCCCCAGGTCTCCCGTAAGGCCAAGACGGCCAAGAGTTAAAAAGTTTAACCTTTCATAACACAGATCATCTGGGTCCTCAAGTTCTGGTTCAGAGAGTCGTCATAGGTCGTCTTCATCTGGATCATCTGACAGCTCTAGTCGTAGCTCAAGTTCATCCTCGTCTGACACGGGATCATCAACTAAACCTACTCCTGCCAAACGGTCTCCCCCGAAAAGGTCGCCAAGACGATCCCCTCTGAAGAGATCTCCACGACGGTCCCCTCCTAAGAGGTCACCCAGGCGATCTCCAGTCGAGCGTGTCGCCAAAGCTAAAGATGCCTCACCGAGAAGGATCGACAGAAATGAGAGGCTTCCCTTGAAAAGACTGTCTCCATTACGTAGAAGTCCTCCTAAAGAACGCAAGCCAGGTTTTAGGATTTTAATTTCAGAAGAAAGGCCACAGGCGGAGCGGCAAATAGAAAGATCTTCAAAACAATCACCTCCAGTCTCGAGATTTCACAGTAGAAAATCTTATAGTCGCTCCAGATCACCTCTTGTCGATAGAAAGTCCCCTCGAAGAATCGAAGTTAGACGTGAAAAAGAGGATAAACCATCGAGGGTACAGAGAGGTGATGGGACTTTGATTCATGTCTCAAACATCACACGAAATGTGCGTCAATCCCATCTTCAAGAAATCTTTGAAATATATGGGAAAATTGTGGAAATCGATCTTCCAATGATGACAGATTTTAATTTTCCCAGAGGCTATGCTCGTATTCGATATGAGAAGAGCAGTGAAGCAAAGGCGGCCAAGGAACATATGAGTGGCGGTCAGATTGATGGCCAGTTGGTTTCTGTAGAGGTAATTCAGTCGACAGAGAGACACAGCCCACCACCGCCTGAAAAGAAACGCAGAGGGGATTCTAACGAGCGAGATACTCGTATTAGACGACCGAGGAGTCGGTCATCCTCAAGTGGACGGGATCGTAGCCGAAGTTCGTCATCCGCTCCTCCTCTTAAACGTCGTTAAGATTTGTAAATTTTATGTTTTTCTTAATTTTATTGTGAGAATCGAATAGTTCAATTGTTATTTCTACGCTTTTTTCACACTAGAATAATCAAATTGCAATTAGTACAAAATTACCTGCGAACCCACGTCCTCTCGTTTCTATGATTTAATTACACAGCTGTTATTTTCCATATTTATTTTGACGTAGCTTCATGCTGAGACCAACATCATTTTATTTCCGCCCTTTTTGACCCTCATGGAAGTGGTCAATGCCAATGTAGGCAAGATAATTGCCAATGATTCAGAAAATCTGAAGTAAATATCTATTTTTCTCTATTCAGAAAATAAAAATTTATCATCATTAGGCGTTTCGCGCCTTCCGAGCACGAAAAAATCATTCAAATATTCAAAGAGCTCCTCAATCTACATAATTAAGATTAAAGCGCTTATTTATAACTTAACAACGGTATTTCTGCAGAAAGTCTTTCTACGACGGATTGGGAAATGATATAGCCTATTGGGCCGTATTCGATGCGTGAATAAAGTTTATGGGAAAAATTGGAGGAGGTCTCGATCCGGTGCCGAAATCATGCTTGATATATTTCCAGAAAAATCTATAGTCGAGATCACCCGAAAGGATTAATGGCGAAAGTTATTATAGTATACAGTCAAAACTTGTTACTGTGCCATCTCGCTACTCTACCACTCTCGCTATTATACCACTTATGCTCAGCCACGACAAAATTCAATACAAAATAAATTTACAATGCCATCCCCTACTCTCTCTCTCTGCCTGGTTTTGCCATCAAAATCGTAATCTGTGACGTTCAAAATCGCAGTCTCAATTTAAATATAGAAATAGATAATTTATTTGAAAGCTGTCAATCTCTGGATATGTCTTCCAGGTTCAAACATTTATTCGAGAAAGTTTCGGCATGAGCCACGAAATTTAAAAGAGAATTCATGGGGATTTCTACACAGGAATCCGTTATCCTCCGCACCAGATCATTTGTTATTTGTGGCACGCCATCCCTTCTTACCCTGTTTTTAAGCATACTGAACGCTTCTTCGCATGGGTTCAAAAATGGACTGTATCTCGGTATAAATTTGACATCATAAGGGAAGTGATCCATATTGTTAACTGTAGTGTGATGAAACCTAACATTGTCCATCACTATTGTAAAATCTCCTTCTCCAAACACTGCCACTAATCTTCTGAGAAAGCTAGAAAATGTTTCGGCATTAACACCGCATCCGACAACTGCATCACATTGAATAATGTTATAGAAGTTGATCGCTAGCAGCATGGTGACATTATATCCACGTAAATTCTGAAAATTGGATTAGGAGTTATTCCTACCCTTGACCACTCGTGAGATTTGAATATATGTAGATTGAATGGACTTTCATATACATATACAATATGGGAATATCTTAGATGAGGGAGGATGGATTGATACCACAACACATACTCCCTTCTTTCCGCTTTAACTTCAGGGTCATTTCTTTTTTTCGGGAATCGGCTTGGTTATTTTCCAAGAGTAGTTGTTTTTCTTTAGCCATCTCCAGAATGTTGTATGGCATACATCAATTTCAAGTGTGTCGATTATCCCTTGAATCGTTGTGGTACAATTATCAGCTACCAATAGCATAATTTGATTTTCAATATTCGAGAGTGATCTTGGCATATCTCCTTCCTCCTCTTTGATCTGCCTCAATACGATCTGATGTCTCTTTTTTTTAAGGACCGAATTGTCGTGCCCGGAATATTGAGAGTCCTTGAAACCTTGCTTATCCGCTTCCCCTCTTCAATAACCAATTTTAATATTTTTTTTCTTTATATCCAGGGACAAACATTTTTTTGAATTTTTGTATGAAGACATGAAAAAAAATAAAGATAACCATTTTGAACGCCACAAATTACGATTTTGAACGCACAACCCGGCAATGAAAGTGATGAAACTAAATCAGATTGATTAGTTCGAATGTTTTAACAAATTTTTTTGCTAAAAATTCATTGTTACATTTTATTAACAATTGTTTTTAATTGTCACGTTCTATATTTGTAACATGCTCGTATATTTAAGGATTAAACAATGTTATTTATATTTATCATATTATATAAATGAGATGAAAATATGCGAAAACATGATATTTACGAGGTCAAAGTAACAAAACAGAGTAATGGTTTACTTGGCGATCATCCGGTGCCCATACTTAACATTGCTTTCAAAGCATGCAATATTTTTCTGATTGGTAACTTAGAAAAGAAAAACTTACAATAAAACACCACCAATATTTTTCTTAATGATTTTTGTTGGTTGAGATGATGATCGATTTGATTCAACCCAATAATCGAATTATGTAAATTGAAATTTCTACACTCCAGACTTTAGATTTTGGCAACATCTCTATACACCATCAATGATTTTAGTATTAAAAACTCAAACAGTTCGTTTTGATTGAAAATCATAAAAAAAGTGCTTAATAAATTCTGAAATTATAGACTTGGAGTCTGCGCTTCGGGTGGTCATCAAATAAACCATTACCCAAAATAATCGTGACCCTCAGGAAAACGTAGAATGAGAAAGAAGTGCGTAGAGTAACAAAGTCGCATCGATTTTAACTCTCGTACATCCAAGGCTGACCGACCCATCAGCAACAGTGGATCTTGATTAATCGTCCAAAATGATTATCGACATGCAAAATTCATGAATCGATAGAAGGATTGCAAACTCAACCAGACAGGAAGAGGAGCTACAAATTGGTTTATATTCATGAAAATGTATGATACACATTAAGTCTTTATAAGATCTTATACAAAAACTAGGTTATCTAATATCGGATCAATTAAAAGGCTGAATAACACACGAAGTGAGGATAGAATGGTCTCAACTGGATATGCCCAAAATTAATTTTATTTGGCCTCGCGTAAAGGTTTACCTCGGCCTAATCCGTACTTACACCTTTGTACATAAGATGAGCTCCGATTTATTAATTCGATATGCCTTTTCGTGTTCGATGAAATTCTTCCCATCCGCCTGATTCAGTATATATAACTTCAACAGACTCATTAGGTAGACAAGAGTCAATGTGCTCTCGTCCTCAGAGCATAAAAGCCTGTTTGAGAACCATTTTGAATATTGTGTTAAATATATTATCTCTTGTTTGAGGAGATTTGATTTCGCTTTACACAGGATGATTGAAAATATGCAGGTTAAAGCTAAATTTTAAGAATATGAACATTCTTTTATCCTAAAAACCAAAATAGGTTGGAATGATTAACGATTGGCATTAATAATGCTAGTTCCCGTTTAGGTTCGCGCGAAATAAAGTATTGCTGAATCAAGATTGTAAAACATTTTATTCTCCCACAATTTACTAAAAAATTTTTTAAAAGAGCATTGATTGATAAATGATCCTTCGTCACAAGAAAATATTCAAGTTACTTTTAGGAATTAATATTCCAGTTATCCAACAAAAGTTTTTCGTTTTGTGACTTAGAGAAAAGTACCTTAGAAAACTTAATTAATTTAAATTTAAAGGGTTAAAATGTTAAACGATGGCAATGTTTGAAGTTAAATTATTGTACTATCACTCTTTCATTGCGGAAACTTGGATTTTAATATATTGTATAAATATTTTGGTATTCAGGTAGCAAGTGACCCCTCTAACGCACGTGCGTGAGAATTTAATGGAATATTTTGCCTATATCGATCGTCTTGGTTGATAATTTCAAACCGAAACTTATTNAAAATTTCAGAAATCAAAAAAACAATCGCGATCAACACGAGAGGTGAGTTTTGTTGTAACTATCGATTTAACACAGATGGCTCTCCAGTTTATTGCGCGCGATCTTCAAAAAGAAATATAAGTAACGAACGGAGAGATCTAATACACGAGTTTTCCTTATAATTTTTTTTCGAATCAAGTTGGTGTGGCTAAAAATTAGGGTAAAATTTTTTCTACAATTATCAAAAAAGACTAATTGTCTATTATATTGGTGCAAGAAGATCGCGGGCGATCAATTGAAGAACCAATGCGCTAAATCGATTGTTACGACAAAACTCACCACTCATCTTGATTGCGATTGATTTCTTGATTTTCTGAAATTGAGTTGACAGAAATTTGTGCGTTGTTATTGTGTCATTCCATCTCAAATAGTTCTTAAAAATACAATAAGAAAAATTAGTATCATAAAAAATACCAACCGAGGGAAAACCCTGTAAAAATACGATATAAAAAACTTTTGAATATCCACATTTGAAAGTCGGAACGGGAAATCGTGTATTTCGAGTTTGACCTATTTCTAAAACTTACATGTTTGATGGAATAATTATAGCTGTATTCACAACGACTAAACAAATAGCCTCATTAATAATAGACTCGATATTTTTTCTTATTTTTAACTGTTAAATGAATCTGTTATGAACTAATCGACTTCTATAACTAATAGATAGTCTCTCAGATTTATACTCTATTTTTTCAAGGTACTAATACAATATATTAAATAATATCGCGCCAAAACATTATTTATTATCGAAAACCATAATTGCTTAAATATGTTAATTTAAATGGGACTTTTTTGATTTCAGAGTTAAATAATATTACACTCAGATTTTTAGACTTTCATTTAGGTTGCCAACCTTTCATAAAGTAGAGAATTTTTAATCAAAGTAGGCCACTTCTTTTCCACCTGAAAACTTAATTTACACTCGTCGTTGTGATTTAAACGCCTCTCGAATATATACACAAACCGAGACCACCAACGTTTTAATAGGAACTAGGTATCATATCGATGAATAATCATGGTGCCAATGAATGGACTCTTCCGATTCAATCACTATATTAGGGAATAAATTTCACATAACAGATTATATGACAGCGAAATTGAATCTGGGAACGGTTTGTCTGTTTTATATTGACCTGAAAACCTTTTAGTTAACATTAAATTATGAAATTGTTTCTAAAACGTCTGATAGAATGAATATCAAAGATTATATTATCAATATTACCATGTTACATTGTCAAAACCAGGAATTCATTTATCGTCAAATTTGTCACATCAAAAAAGGGAATTTATAAAAAGATTTCATTGAGATATTTTTAAACATTCGGGGAATGAATCACACTTTCATCACCTTCAATCTCATTATTTATATCGATATCAAACCTGCAATAGATCGCTCATGCTCGTTCTTGGTAGATATCGAATTTAGTCGAAAAGTTAATTTTTTTACACTACTATGTTTCATTAATGTCCTTGATGATCTCAATCAGAATTTCATTGGCCTCCATATACGAATTAATGTGCAGTTTATGATCTGCATTTGGAATGACAAACAGTTCAGTTTGATCGAGTTGGTTTTTAACCTTAATATTCACCATATCATACCCAATGACCAGCTTTATAATCTAGAGGAGATTCTTCACCACAAATATAGTATAATTTTTTGAGAAAACTTAGTCTTTCAAGTCTTTCCATTATAGGGTTTTTGGCATTGAAAAAAGGGTCAATCATCGATCTAAATGCTAGTTCGCCACTAAAATGAGCCAAAGAATACCTCGGATGGAGTGAATTGATGGCATATATAAACGATGCCCATATTTCGGGGCCACTGTCCCCTAAATCTTTGACAAAACCTTGACAGATTTTATCCTCGACCGTTCGAACAACACTTAACCCATAAATCTTGCCCAATACTCGTACTAAATCTGTCAACAAAAATGGCGATATTAATTTGGCAATTCTGCCCTTGATGGCGAATCTGGTCAGCAGTAAGTTTTTTAAGGCAGATAGGCCTTCGCTTGAAATTCTGTCAACAAGATAGTTTTTGGTTTCAATGATCCCCCATGGGTCGATCAGTACAATATTTACGACCTGCCACGGATAGTTACAAGCAAAGCTACATGATAAATAACCACCAAAACTATGTCCTACAAAGACGACTTTTCTTAATTGCATCTTAATGAGCCAAAGATGAATATATTTGCAAAATAATTGCTCTGATTCATTGTGATCATCAGGAAAGTCAATGCGAGTACTTAATCCGAATCCAGGTAGGTCGATTGCGAAAACTGGGTTTCCGTGGGATTGTAACGAGGTTATATTTCTAACCCATACACCAAGGTTTGAACATATCCCATGAATCAACAAAATAGGTGGCTTTTTATCGTAGTCGATGGTGGGAATTTCCTCTTTTGGAATGCTTGAACCTGTCCAAACTTGAACATTATCTACTTCGACGTAGAATCTATCAAATGGCACATTGGCAGCTACCATTAAAGTAGAAATACCTTTGAAAAGTTGGTTTTCTTGTTCAGCAACGTATTCGATATCAGTATTGCTTTAATTATTCAAATAAATACCAAAACCTGGAGCGAATTCTCTTCATCTTATAAATAAGACAGCTAAATTCACTGTTTGAAAACGGATTCCATTAAGTTAATTACAGATTAAGAAGCATTTAACTATTTATGAAATACTAAAAAATTCACCCATTCTAAAGATTTGTAAACAAAAAATATTGATTTTGAGCATTACATATATTTGGAAGCAAGTATATAGATATAAAACTCCACGAAACAACACCTTATAAGATCATGGGTATAGCTTTTCAAACAGAGTCGTGTCTGAATATTTTCTGCAAAATTCAGGAAGAAAAACTGAAGTTAAAAAAACGTAAAATTTATAGAAGATTTCAATTTCAAAATCAACAGAATTACGATCGCAAAATATCGTAATATTTTTTTAATCTCACAATTCATTATCTCTAAAATTATCTTAATATCTGTGAAAAAATAACTATTTTATTCGTGGAAACCTTTTGTTTTAACACTCTCTGTGGTTTGAACAAAACGCTTAACTTTTAAGAGCAGAATCCTAGGGACTCGGGTGATACGGTATTTGACCCATACCGAGTATCAGGTCGTCCTAACTTAATAACCAGCTTCTATAATTCGAACTTGTAAAAAATCAAGGTATTTTATGAATGTGGAGCTCAATCACTAATCCAATTGTCGGCGTATAGCTGTTTTTGATAGGCATATAAGCAAACAAACCAACAACAGACAATCAACTTAAGAAATAATGGTTGTTGAAACTTAGAAAACGATTCATATGTAAAGTATAGTCTATAACTTTAATTCAATCGAATCAATTGGTTCAATAAAGTTATTCTTAAATTTTAGTTAATTCAGACTACTTTCTGTTTTTAAGTTCTCACAAAAACTTGAAGTGATTTCACAAAAAGATTATCTCGGAAAATGAGCTGTCAAAAATCACAAGAATCTGTTGATAAACTCACAAAAATGCCTCAAGGCATTCCATTTTTTATACTCTTACAGTTTATATTCTAACAACATGTATGATTAATGATAATCTACCATTGAATTTCATCATTTAATGGAGATTAAATGATCTCTTTTGTCTTTTACATTTCACCAATGTTTTGAATGAAATTAAACACTCTTGTCATTAGAATCATACATAAAAGTGTTTGATTGGCATGAATCATAGTTTCGATTTTTGTATTTAAACATATGTATAAGAAGATCAAGATAGCGTTTTGATAAAATAAGCGAGGCGCGCTGAATTAAACTGTTTAGAAGTGATGTTTTTTAGAGTTACTTCAATAATGGTATGACGTAAAATGCTGAGGAACGAAAGTCCATATTGTCACATTCATGCTCTATATAGAAATAATTATGGGCAAAAATCATAGATTCTCTTGATTCCAAAAAAATGTTCGTTAGAATACGATTGATGGTGTGAACACGGAGTCTTCAATTGAGTTGAATTCAAAAATGAAAAGATGACTACATTTTCTTATTTATTTAGGCTACCGGGTCTTGCATCCAATATCGTTAATCATGACGACCAATATCATTAACCATGACGGCCAATATCATTAACCATGACGTCCAATATCGTTAACCATGACGTCCAATATCGTTATTCATGAAAATGAATGCCCATAATATTTTTGAAAATATTATATTGCACGGCCAATTCTCAAGAATAAATTATAATCATTTAAAGGGTGTCAAGACACCGTTTCACACCAAATTATACTATTTTTTGGAGTCCATTGTGAGGATGCCGTTGAACAAGAACCAGTTATCATGGTAAATAACCAGCGAAACAGTGTTTTT
>JWZT01005339.1:773788-795876 GCA_000827895.1 Thelohanellus kitauei
GGTCCCTTCAATGGTATTTATATGGGCACCTGTTTCAGGGTCCTTGAATGTTAAACTGTGGTTCACAGTTTGATGAGTAAAACAGTTGGAGATATTATTATATGACTGAAAACAATCGGTCATTATAATCGAACCGGGTAACACATGGGTTCTTATTATTCCCATTAGTGTTTCAGCGGTCCTATCGGGCACCTCCACCAGGAAACTCTACGCTGCAGTGTTCTTTCCACGCCACCCAGAACCCAAGCACCATTTACAGGGTGTCCCCTGTGGTGTTTGCTCTTTCCTAGTTTTGTTTCGTCGATTTCCACCACAACGTCCTTCCCTCCGATTTGCAAATAAATAAAATCGAGACTATCACTGACTAGCTTCCTTAGAAATTTTTTGTATGCGGTGATAGTTTTGTTTGAGTGCCCTGTATAAATTTCGATTTGCTTTCCATTTGACTTAGCCAACCAGAAATAAGCCAACAAAAGAACTTCGTTGATTGGTAATTTAGATTTGTTGAAAAATGTTTCACCACAGATGGGCTGATGGTATCTGAATATTTTTTGAGTGCACCTAGCTGTTTTTATATTTATGCTGATTCCAGAATTTCCGCACTTGGCACATTTCTGGTAACACTAGAACCCCATGTTCTACCAGATAATTAATAGAGTTTTCTTCGGAGGAGAATATTTGAAGAAAATTTGAAAGTGGTTCCATATCTAAAACGGTAAAGTTAAAGGATTGTAGAACGGCTATTTTTTGTCCCGTTCGGAAAAGTAATCGAGAATATACAAGATCAAAATTTTTTAGAGGTATTCACCAAGCCCTTCAAGACAGAAGAAAGATGCCTTGAATTCTGATATCATATGGGTCTGATGCAGTATCACGTTTGCCGTGATTGGGGAGATATTCAAACCAAAGATTTTACGTCCTAACAGTAAAACAGGTAAATTTTTTTGGTTATCAACATATCACAAGGCAAAATAATCTTATTGAAATATATTCAGTTTATTGAAATGTAAATTGGTCCTACCCATACATTAAATAATCTTACCCAAAAGTTCGAGAAAATAGTAATGTTGTGTATGTTCCTTTTTTAGAATTTATTATATCGGAAAACTTTCCCTATCTTAATATTTAGTTTTTATTGCTGGAATTCAAAGTTCCAGCTCTTCAGATGCATTTCCAATTTTTTGGCCTATTTTTTCATCGCACTTCGGCTATCAAATGCTACAAACCTTTACCTTAACCTCTAAAACAACATAAATTGGCTAGTCTTTTTCACTTTCAAACCGTTGTTTTTTTATTTGATATTATGTAGTTATAAAATTGAGTAAGATTATTTTATGTTTATTATCTAATCGATGTGGTTATTAAATTTAGTGGTTAAGAGTAGTTATTAACGCGACTCGATTAAAGTATTAAGGGGGCAGCATTCTACACTAGATCCAAAAACTACACATGGATCCATTAGATTGTGTCTGCAAATCTGTTTAGGTTTTATTTTTAGCTGTTGACCTGCGCTTTCGTCTCAAAAAGTAGGTGTTTCGTTTTCATTGTTAGCCTAAATAATTTATTGATTAGTATTAAAATAGCGTTTAAAATCTTATACCCTCGTGGTTTAAAGTGATTACATTCTTAACATTTGTTAATCGACAGATTTTAAATGGATCCTTGTAAATCTTATTGGAAAATAACATCTAATTATCATAGGCATCACATCTCGTTTTCGATATGCATTAGTAACTTCAAATATTTTTTTTAATTCTGGCCGGCTTTACGCCACATTTAAATGTGCTTTAGGGTAAGATGTCTAGATAATTCTATACCCCTCGAACGATAATGGTGCTTTATTGAATTCAGTGACATTAATAGGCACAATTTTTATACACGAAATATTAATATTCCAATAAAACTTAATTATGACTTGGGACTACGGCTGACGTTTTGAAAATGAAGGGTCTCAATTTAAGAAATACCACGAATCGAAAATGTTTAAACAGTCTGTTTGCCAAATTAATGGTATCAAATCAAATATATTTTCTAATGCGTCGATTGTTAATAATCGAAGCCCTCACACCTGACCAACATCGACACTTGTGCAATGCTAAATGAACTAAAATTATAGGGATCGATTTACCTATGGGAAAAATGTAAGTTCTTTTTTTAAGCTAGATATCAAGAGCAGTGCTGAAATCATGAGTAACAAAACTAAAAACAATACCAATGGCTTGAAGACACGTAGACTTCACTGTGTAATTAACAGAGATTTATCATCCCTTAAGTTAACCTCTATCCAAGTTATTGATTTATAAAATATGAGATCACCATATTAATGCATTTGACAACGAACAAAAACAAACGTATTTTAACAAAGATTATATGGGAATATCAAACCGAAGGTGTGTCTGACCACCGAAATTTGCTACTGGCCATTAAATCGGGCGAGGTTCCATTTCATTGAATCTAGTCAATGAACGGAATCTCAACCACACAAATATGAGTGAAACTCAGATTATATCAAACAATACCATTCGCATTCCATTGATCTTCAGGTGTATAAAACACGAAGGGATTGACAAATGTGAAGTTGTACAACATCGGATTTCGATTGTCGGAACTAGTAAAGGGATAATTAACACGTATGATTGGAAGACACGCATAGGCTCAGTCGTCATTCTTCGGAGAGTTCAAATAAACTTTATTTTTATTTGGAGAACTGAGTGGCCAAAGTTGATCAGCTGACAAATTTCTCACAATCATTAGAAATAATCATCAAGGATTAAACTTTGAGGGTCGATTCTAAAAATACGGATAATTAATTTTATTGATTTTTGGTCAAATAAGTTACTTCTGCGTGCTTTAGCCGTTAAGTTGTTGCAGGATGTTTTTGTCCCTGAAACTTCTATTAGTTCTAATTCAAAGAACGCTTGGATCTTATTTTTCGAGCAAGACTGCCTATGATTTCGTGGGAAACCTAGACCCGTCTCCAATATTCCCCCTATCCGTCAAGCCAGTATATATTAATTACTTGGGACGGCATGGGACAAGATTTCCAAGTGCCAATGACGTAAAAAAAATGACAGCAACATTCAAGAGGATAAAGAACGGTAGTCACTTCTATGACTATTTTCCAAGCGGTTCCTTTGGGTACGTTGCATCAATGGACAAGGATCTGGCCCCTCGAGGCGTGAAGGAGCTAAATCAGATTGGTCAACGGTTTCGGCGCAGATTTCAAGACTTATTCGATTCAGAATGCTCAAACTGCAAGAATTTTCGATTCGATTCCACTTGTAGAACCAGAGCAATTCAAAGCATGTTCTCTTTCGCCGTCGGTATGTTCAATATCAGCGAAAATACGAAATGGCTGCCCGAAATAAAAACGTTACCGTGCGAAAATGATTATAAATACCGTTATTTTGATTTCTGTCCTCTATACATGACTAAACAAAAATGCTTGAAAAAAAACTCAGAGGAAGAGAAAAAACTTATGAAAAAGAATCTATTTCTAAAAATAGCCAAAAAACTAGCCCAGGGCTTAGGAGTTCAAAATAATTTATGCGGAGAAGATATATGGACTCTATATTTACTATGTGCCTATAATGTATCATTAAATCAGGCCAGTGCTGATGAAGGAGTGTGCTCTCTCTTCGACGAAGAAGCCATGAGAGCAATGGATTACGTATTGGATGTGAAAAATTTTTATAAACGAGGAGGTTCTGACCCCCTTAACATATTGATATCATGTGATCTCTTCGCCTCCATCTACCATTCGGTTGCTAACGCGTTGCGGTCGTGCTCAAACACTTGTCAGGCTAATCAGAGTTGTGAGCAAGGGCACGGTGGAGACTTTGGCTTTGCACACGCAGAAACACTCGTTCCTCTACTGGTAAAACATATTTTAATTAAGGGAAACTTTGAATTGATTGGATTAAGCCCTGATTTTGGTTCAAATAACCCCAAGACATTCGTGAATGCAGAGAACTTTGAAGAACTACAAAATAAACGTATTTATAAAGGCAGCGAATTATCTCCGATGGGTGCAAACTTTGCTTTGGTCGTAGGATGTACATCGACTCCTACTGTAGAGGTAATGTTGTTCGAATATCATTTTTTTCAAAAGTCAAGTCACCTTTTTTTCTTGGTATCATTTTCTGACTCTAATTTTTGATTAAATCACAAATATTCTGACTTCTACTTTATAAAGTCAGAAAAGTTTTTGAATCTTGAATTCGATGGGCAATATCAACTGTGTTGAAATATCGTATCTTGGCGTTTACATACCAGTAAATATAATATATGAAAAGTTTCGTTGGTTAATTGAACATTTTAGCAATTGATTTGATATTATTTTATGTTTTCTATGATATAGGGTGTCGTATTGGCACTTTTGAACGAACACCCAATTTCACTCCCGTGTTGTCAAGGTGAAAAACTGTCTGGGAACAACTCTATCCCCATCTGCACAAGTCGTCAATTCATGTCGTGCTACGAGCACAGGGCCCTGAGCTGCAATTTGGAAGAAATTTGCAAGGGTGAATATAATTGTCCTAAACATAAGTAATTTATAATTATTGTGTTTTGTCGATTTATTTATTTTCAAAAATGTACCTTTAAATAATCAGATTGTTGTTGGTCGTTTCCATATTTTAATTTTCACAATCATCTCGAATTTGAATTAACTTCATCTATTCAGTCTTTTATGAAAAGTGGGCTCATATTGATTTCCTCTTCCTGAATACATCTACTAAAACTGCTGTTGGAAAATTCAAACCCAAATGTGTTATTACGAAGCGACGATAACTAGCTGAATGGTAAACACAAACGCACACCTTCTTGATCAAATGTTACACAATAAAAACAAAGCTTTTCGAAACAAAGAGTAAGTTTGAAAATTATGTGTGTATAAATAATCCAAAACTAAAACACTGTTTTTGTACAATAGTATGTCTATGAAAATTTGGAGAGAAATTTAGATGATATTTGACAATCTGAATTTTCCACTAAACTTTTACATAACCCTCTAAAATTTTTGCGACTTCTTACTTACGCGGTCCATAAAATATTAAATTCCGCACTCTCCAACGGTTTTTAAATGTTTCATGGAAAACTACTCTTAACCAATGTTAACTGGTATAAAGATAAATTATCGCCATTTGTATGACGATATATGCAAGGATAACGCGTCTTTGATAGAGTTTTCCAATAGGAAACGCCTGATTGTAGCTAAGAGTAACTGCGAAGCATATGGCAAGGAATGCATTTTAATGAATGACAACCACAACACTTATGTGGAAATCTGTAGGTTTATGAGACGTACATACCGAAAAAATTCTTCCATCAGGAAATTTTTGTTTTTTCGACAGGATCGGGAAAAATATTTGATGGTCGAGACTTAGAAGAATGATGGTTTTTGAAAAAATGTGTTTTATACGACTAAAAATACAAAAAGACATTATTTAAATTAATAAAAACCAGGTTAGTCATCACAAAAACTAATAGTTAGTCTTCGATGATGTCTTCTCTCTTCAGGCACGGTAGAATAGGCGAAAGTCTGCATAGAGTATTGGCACCCTCAAAGATATCGATGACATTATCAGTCAATGGACTGTACCTTATTAGCAACGAATCCACCCCGTGTGGAGGAGTGGATGCTAAACTTTTTAAATCTTTCTAAAAATATTTTGTTACAATTCTTGAATCTTAAAAAGTACATTTTATAAAAACTTTCAGTCTTTTTAGTGCCAAAAGTCAAATATTTTCAAAACCCGGTATGTGTAAGCTTCTAGTTTATCCGGTAAGAAATAATTGTTTCATTTTTTTTTAAACATTATTTAATAATTTCAAAATATCATTTTATTCACCAAAACAAGGGAGTATACTGAAGATTACAAAAAATTGATCTTTAGATGCGCACGTGTGGTATTTTTCAGGCCCGTGTAAAAAGTCAACAGATTTTTTTTATTCAGGATGTACTTACATTAACAAATCATTTTACCTTTTCCTATTATGAAACTTAATATAATATCTTAATATCTAGTTACTTTCTTGGTTCATCATAAAATCCCTGAGCCAACTATAACAATCACAAACTTTTAGCTTTAAATTTTCGTAAATTTAAGATCGTTTAGGAATATTTTCATGGAGAGAAGACCGATTTATCGTTGAAACAGGAAAAAGGTGATAAAATTCAAGTAGTATTGACGAGTAAATCTATTTATTGTATATTTTAAACCCTTTTGCAAAATATGTAGTCTCAAATATACATGCCGCCATATTTCTTTATCAAGCATTTACCTGATCTCAGAATTTATTTCTGTCATTCTCTAAATTTGTGACAAGGTTTTCAGTTTAAAGTCCAATATATTCTAGTGGGAGTTGAACCGGAAGCTGCAAATATTCACTTTGTTTGATTTTTCAATGCACACATTTTGATTCTGGATGTCAACTATGACAATGAATACACTGAATGAGAATTTAAAAACGTCACCCATTTTTGAATTTATGTTAATTTTTCAAAGATGTTTTTGCCTTGATATCACAAAATCGGCTTACGACTAGACCCAAACCTATTTGTAATTTATTGCATAGAAGAATAAATGTTAGAGCTTTTTTTATTATAAACAATCCAGTTTTGTTAAAAGTCTCATTCAGTTTGTCAAATGGCAATCAAACTCGACATCATTTTGAGCTCATCATATTCCCTACTTATGACAAATCTTATTGTTTGGCAAAACATTGTCAAGTCTAAACTTGATTCCATTGTTTTTGTAAATGTTCTGTTGCTCGCATCCTTATATTGACGGTCGATGGCACAAATTAAAAGGGAAAATTTGAACGAATTACTAAGTTATGTTTTACATTAACCAAACGATTGGATTATGTTAGAATTATAAACTGTGATAATTCACGATGGGCCCTATTAACAGAAAAACAGTCAATGTTGAGTAGATGAGATATTAAATTAAATTAAATTATTTTGTTACAGGGTTTTAACTTCAATTTAGTCCATTCATAATTTCATTTAGTTTTGAGTTTTACGATTATAATTTCATTCATCCACGGCCATAACTAAGCTTTTGGGTTGGAAAAAGGGTAAAGTTGCAGATTTTAAGAAAGCCACCATCTGTTGAATTTGGGGTTGGGCCTTAGTAATACACTTTTTTACATCGAATTTTTTAAACTTAACGAATATAACGGCCGCTATAATTTTGGCGGGAAATTTAACAATCACACAAAAATAAGCCCCTGTTCATACGTAATAAGCTACTTCGAAGTGATTTAGTCGACTTGCCACCCTTGCCCCAATACTGACCCGATACTTCCATCAAATTCAACCCCAGTTTATTTTCGTTATATTGGAAGACATGGATCAAGATTTCCTTCAACAAAAGACATACATCGACTCCAACTACTGATCCACAAACTAACAAATCTATCACTTGGAACTCAATTTGATCTATCTAACATGAGAGAAATTTCAAATGAATCACATGCTGTAAATTTGTGTGATAATGGCAGAAGAGAGTTATTAAATATTGGAAAACGGTTCAGAAAACGATTCATTAACATTTTTGAGACCGATAAATACCGAATGGACTTCCATTTCGAATCAACATGCAAAAGCAGATCAGCTGAAAGTATGAAAATGTTCATGCATGGATTCTTGGAAAAGGAAGGCCAACAGAATACACCTGGGAGTCACATCAAATATGATATGAAAATTTTAGAATGCCAAAACGATTCTACTTATAGATTTTTTGATATTTGTCAAAAATATACCTTTATCCACAATTGTCTCAAGGAAACAGATTCTGAAACCGAGAAATTCTTCCAATTGTCTGAAATACAAGCCATAACTGAAAGAATTAATAAAAAAATAGGGCTTAGTCCAGAAAATCATTTAAAACCTCTCGAACTTAAGTCGTTATACATCTCATGTGCTTACCAAATACTTGTTCTGAACAACTCCCTTCATGACGTTCCTTGCAAGTTTTTCGACGACGAAGCTCGGAATGCGTTTGAATATCTGAACGACATTAAACATTTCTTTAAAAAATCTAATTATCATGATATAAATCTTAAAATATCAACACCCTTGATCAAAAAAGTTTACGAATCAACAATGAAGGCGTTTCAAAATTGTGAAAGTGAAAATTACAAATCCAACACCCCTGTTATATCTGGAGATTTTGGTTTCGCTCATGCGGAAACTATTTTTCCTCTTTTGGTAAGCGTCAAATTAATGTTAGGGGGTATTTAAAATCGTTGATGATATGAAAAACCGAGAATCTTTTATCAATCACGAAAACTATAACCGTATAAAAAACAACAGAAGCTTTAAACCTAGCTTCTATACTCCTATGGCTGCAAATTTGATGCTCATGGTTTCATGTTCTCCCACGACCTCTCAAGTAATATTTTAATTCGTCTTTTATGAAAATCGTGAACACCATTTTATTCGAGTTTGGGTCAATAACTATCTCGTTGTCTGATGAATCAGGCATCAGATTTGCTTATCAATATTTTCCTTGTTTTTTTTATTACTCTTTCAATAAATATAGTGGAAATAATTATTTGATTTAGCTGTCATCATTTTTCAAATTTTTCACATACTATTTTCAAGAATTAATAGTCGCACAAGATATTCTCTAACAAGATGTCCTTTTTAATTCAACTTCTATAAATGCGTTTTGATATTTAAGGCATAAAATTTAGCAAAATTAGGATATTTATTCTTTCAAAATCCTCTAAAATCTAAGACATTTTGATATCTGAAAAAATGTTAATTACAGTAAAATGATAATCATTTCAGAGAGCTTGAAAGCAGTATTGTTTAATATTTTTAAAATCGAATTTAGTGTGGTTGTTTTACGTTAATTTTGATCTATAATGGACCTATTTTATAGTTCGTTATTTTTAAAAGACGCAATAATCCAAAATGTTCATGTTATTGTTGTATACTAAGGGAATATAAATGGGTTATATTTATTTATAAGAATAAATATTTTATGCTTTTAGCAGTCAGGAAACTGAAAAGCTGACTTTTAAAACATCGATTTTTGTAAATTTTTATCTTCCCACGAGTACATGAATGGGTTTCAAAAAAGTACAAAGGGTCGTATTGTGTGACTATTTTCTTAAATTTCTTATGATACACCATTTCCCCTTCACGATGTCCGACTTTCCGACTACGATATTCAAATGTTCCGACTATGCTTTTATTTCAATAAGTAAATTATAATTTATATAGAATATATCTTTATCGATCTTGAGAATATGAAGTTATATTAACGAGTCAAATATGCGCAGTAGTTTACTGACTGGATTTAGCCTAACAGCAAGATTCCGTCTCAAATTTATCATTTAATCTGTATAATAAAAACATAGTCGAAAGCTTTTAATGTCATTATCGGCAAGTCGTACATCTTGAATGGGAAATGGTGTATTTGGGGTCTTCTGTTGAATATAACAATGATTCGCAATCAAACCATTGATGGATTTCAGTATGAGGAATCAGGTAAGTTATGAAATAAATCACTATCCATTTTCTGATAATCTCTGAAATTGTTTATTTAAAAATGTTCAAAATCCGAACTATGTGTAGTTTTATAAGGTGTTTATGGTTATTGATAGGAAGTAATGTAATCTATTTTCTCCACAAAATTACCCATTTAAAATCATGATAAAAAATGAATTAAATCAATATTCCATAAGAGTGAAATAAACTATTGATTTTACGATTTCGAACATATTTGTTAAATATATGAGTGCAACTTATTTTAGGGATTATTAACGGTTTTACTGAACGAACGCCAAACTCAAATTCCTTGCTGCAAAACTAAGGATTCCACGGATGATTCCACGGTTCATGGATGCACAAAAGAGCAATTCCAAAGGTGTTTCGAACAAATTGCCATGGACAATCATTATGAAAGCTACTGCCAAACGGATCAAGAATGTGATGATATCAAAAAAAGGAAAAGTACCGAAGATCACTAGTTTGAGTGATCATTTATTTTAAATTAGTTAGATTTTTCTATTTATAATTCTTTACATCGATTATTTTATCTCAAATATACTCAGTTTTGAGGATCGATGCTTGTCGATAAAATTACCTAAAACTATTTAACTGACACGTCGATTTCATTTTTTGTATGGATGGAATAAATGTATTAAAGACGATTTTGAGTGCTTGTATATTCAAAAGAAAGCCGGCTAGAGTACATATATTGATTTCGTGAGTGGTCAGCCTAAAACCGTATTGAAATTTGCAATAACCAAATTTTTCCTCATCAAACAATTGTTAAAAACTCGAACTTGATGATAAGCATTTCTGAATTGGACTGTACGTTTTAATTATATATTTAAAAAACGCATGATGTGAGATTTTCAAACTAACAACATTACACTATAGAGACTCAGCCAAAGACAGGCTTTCATGAAGAAAATTTTCAACTTATAGAACCTTCAGCCTAAATAGAAATCATCAGAAACGCAATAAACTTATTTTAACGTTTTTACATCGAGTTTTAACAAATATAACGATAAAATTCTAACACTATTGTTTTGTTGCAGTAATAAATTTTAAATTTATGTGGTCAAAATTTTATTGTAACAAGAATAAACCGATTCTACCGAGGAATCTCTAAGGTTGCCGACAATTAAATTAATAACCAAGAATTGATAATGTAATCAAGTAGCTTTAAACTGAGCCTACATTGTGAAAGCTTCAATACAATTATTTTAAATTTTCAAACATTTTGATACTTTCTGTTGTCGATGATCAAGAAGCAGTTGGATGGATATGACACTTGAATTTTTCGAAATCATGTTTTCATGGTAGCATTATCATAACGTGGACTCACGGATGCGGAAATCGCGCATTAATGTGAATGTATACTCCTTTTATGCATGAATCTTAACGAATACATTTATTTCTTTTAGTTTTATGATTTTAAAGATGTTTTTCTTTATTAACCACACATTTTATAACAGGTGCACTGAAATAACTATGCTTCTCATAAAATCAGATCATGTTTACTATAACTCAGATTTGTATTTCCACTTATAAGACTTGAGCTAAATATTGAGTCATTATTTTTCAACCTTCATCAACTAATCGAACTCAAATTGTATGCCGCTAAACTTTAAAAGATCTAAATTTGTTATAAGTATCAAATTGGATCGAACTAACACATCTGATTTACCAACTTTAATCGACAAGAAATAGTTGGTTTTACCTCTTTCACATCGAAATTCTTCACAAACTCACAAGTATATAATTTGATAATTTTACGATAATCAAGCCTTGTTTTATCCAAAGACACGTAGAGATGAATTACCGTAAACTCCGGTTAAGTTAACACTCCAGTTAACTGCACTTAAATTTTCGGTCCCATTTCCGATTGCTAGCATATTTAAATCCGGATATCTGCACTTTATGGTTAAATGCACGTTTTTCACGGTCTCGACGCTGTGAACTTAACCGGAGTGGATGTACATATACTCGATCATTGATATTAATGGTTTTTTCTAAACAAATTAATTGAAATAATATGTGAAGATCTAGAGGCCGCCATCAAAAGTGCCTTAACTGATAAAATATTGAATAATAAATGGAGGTTCTAATATATAACTTCTAGCTCTTAATTTATATTTACTCCTAAATCGACTTTTTCTAAACTTATTATCTTTAATTAAAAAATTAGAAAAGTCATCTTTATACATTCCAATATTTACATTTTTGTGTGGCCAAGATGATTCACAAAATAAGTTGTTTTTGGAATGACGATCGACCCTATTCTCTGGTTTACGGATGACGTCGTAGTCTGTTGTAAATATAGTAAATAAGTTTGGATGATCCACGACTTTTGACATAAACCATAGTCCTATTTTTCTTAATTCTCATTTATCCACTCATCAAATAAAGTTTGTCCCGAATGATTATTTGTAAACTCGATTATAGTTAAAACAACGCAAGCCCTCGACTTTTATTCATCTTTTATTTGAATCTTCAACGAATCCTATTTTTTGTGATTCTTTAAACTTATAAATTCGATGGATTTATATCAAACATTTTTGTTTATGGGGTTTTCATCATAAATCGCGCACATCTCATTTGATATCGCGCTCGAAATACAATTCTTTGGTTTATAACTAGGAGAGAAAAGTCTCAATTATGTAAAAATTTATAGTTTTGGTTCATTCAAGTAGAGTTTATGCATTTTAGAATTGTCTTATTTAGAACGGATTAGCTCGATAGAAAATAGAACGTGTGAGATTTATGACGAAAACCCTTTTTATAGAGAATTTCGAAATGCAGTTTCAGGCCTACAAAACACTACTAAATAATAAACGAAAAAAATATTTCACATTATGCTGAATATAAATTGTTTGACTTTATGATTTAGTGCTCTAAATCCAAAGAAGCCTACATGTGATCACAGAAGTTATAAGATGAAACGGATTTAGTACCATTCCCCTAAGTGTTTTAATCGGATCATGTTAATATTTAATTAAATCCCCTTTTGTTTATATTTTCTATAATTATAAAAATTCAACGTTTTATGATTCTTCATAGGAAAAATTGATTTAAACTAAAAATAGAGCTCTTAGAAAACTATAAACTAGTTTTATTTGAAGTTATTTGATTGTATTATGAAATACTAAAAGTTTCAGTAATATATCCATGTGTCAAGAATATACATCCACTATTTGGTTTTATGAGGGGTTACCGTACCTCCAGACATGTGTATAAAATGTTAAAATACATCGATCTACTGGAAATTGTGTAGATTTGGACACCTTATCTGTGCAAATATATTTTCAAGAAATGTAAATAAACGTATTATAAAGTATTAATGATTGCATACGTTTTTCTGAGTGGGATTAAATGACAAATAAATAGATGTATATGGGTCATTCAAAATTCACTTACCAAAAATATAAATCGTTAAAGCAGTTTTGATGGGTGATAATTTGGATTCAGTCGATTTGTAAATCGGGTGAAATTGCATATTTGTTGAAATGGACGATATTCTAATCACTAACAACACGAATTATGGAGGAAACACTATTAAGAGAATTTGGTCTATAAATGATTTAGAATGAACTGATGATCGTGAATACTACTTATCGAAGTTTCCTTAATGAAGAAGAGAAACATTCATACCCACGTGTTTCTAGGTTATGTTAAATTAAATAATTGTTTTGATCGAATAACAGACTATCGAACACTGTCGCACCTTACAGCTTGGTAGGTGAGACTTCAAGAGACCCTCAAATCTGTGCACATAAAAATTATAACCAACGAACCTTAGGCTCGCTTAAATATCAAATATTTTCCAACTAATGCATCTAATATAGATGATTGCTAAGGAAACATGGTCGAAAATTTTATAAAATCATAATTTGGGTGAATTTGAAATGCCATAACAACAATTTTCAGATGTTTAACCAGGATTCAAAAGTTATGTGGATATTCTTACTCACAATCTACATATTTTATTCTTTTTAACTTCATAAATTGTGATTTTTTGTCATATTTGAAATTCAGGAAATTGGGAGGCTGAGAAATATTTTGAGTTGAAAAGTGATTTAATATAATTATTTTGTTAAATCGTCTTTATCATAAGAATCTCCTCATAGACAGAGCTTGAGGTGGAGGGAATTCACTAAATTGAACTTAAATATTTGTACTGTCTTATAGATAGTTTAATAATTTCTTTAATCAAGCCGTTTTTTTAAGAAAAAACTTCAGGATCACAGTTTTCCCCATACATTATGAACACTAACTGGTTAAAAGATAAATTTAATCTTAAATACCCAACCACAACGAATAAACAGCATTATTGAAAATGCAACGCTTTAAAAGTTTGTCAGATTAGGACCAACCGACAAATTTAAGGTGAATATCCTCGGGGGTAAACAAATTATCAAGGTTAACCCAATAACCCATATTTTTGCATTATTCTATTCAAATGAGCCAAAATCTTGTATTACAAATCCATAAAATTGAGCCAGAGTATAAAAAACGTTTAAAGGTTTACTTTCTTACAATATATAATAACTAGTGACGGCAGAGACAAAAATAATTTGTTAAATAGGTGTCATTAGACAAAGGAACACTGAATAAATCCTAAAATATTCACGAAACACAATATTTGATGACAAACTTGTTGATAAATATGGTTTTTCTTTAGCAGCCTGTTGTAGATCGTTATCAAATTGTAATTGGTTATTATTTTTTCACGTGGATTCAATAAAAGTCTTTAATATCATGTTAGGCCACTTCGAATCGGTTATTCATAACTCTAACAATAGATATCATAATAATTGTATTTTCAATGTATCAAAGAATTAAAACATTCAAAAATGAGACGTTAAAAACAATCAAAATCCTAAATGTCCCACTCTTAGTTGTTGTTCAGAATTTGACAGGTGAAAGATTCAAATATGTGAACGTTTTCTGGCATCAAATCAGTATATGGTGCATTCATCAACTCGAAACTTTTCGATCACATCCAATCGTGTACTATTAACAAGAAATGTATTTTCAAAGAAGCATAATCACTAATTCCCTTTAAAATTAATCTCTGTAATTGAAATTCTCAACAATCCCAACTCTTCGAGCCCACCTATTTGCAAAGATGGCTATTAAAATCAGAAAATAGCCTATCAAAACAACTACATTGATCCAGAATTCTGACAAGCACTGAAAGTCCAAGGATTTTCATTTTGTAACACAGTTGAGCATAATAATAAGTTAGATGGAGATAATTGGTCATTTTTTGTTTTAATGTCATGATTGGCTGGTTCTGAATAAAATCAGAAAGATGCATTTGTAAAATGTCGATTTATTCAGAGAGCATCATGATGCACGAACGAATGGGTGAATTCAAGCAGCGTCATTCCAATATTATTTCATGGATGAATTTAAATTGAATATTGGGGAAAATCTGTCTAAAATAAATAAATACCTGAAGGCTGGCTTATTGAATTTATGGGGTGTGATGTTATGGCCAATTAAAAATGAAATTGCAGGCATCTGTAGATTGATGTGTAATATTTCGATGTAGAACTATAGCTGGTAGATAGAAACCATTTTGTGCGCAGTTGGTTTAATTGATTGGTACCCATTAAACGTCACTGCTTTATCCGAAAATTCGAATTGCGAGCAAAAACTATATGATGTAATGTAGCAACAACACAACGGGAAAAGATACTCCTAGCGATAATCTGAACGAACTTGTCTCTCAAAATCAAAATAGCTAATTCAAAAGTTCACCTCATAGCTCTCATATAAAAACGACTATGTTCTGTAATAGAGGTATAGTATTAGTATTCACAGGAATGAGTATGCACTCGGGTGGAAGCACATGACAAAAATCCGTTGGCTGGCGGATCGAAAATAACTAATTTACGATTAGGGTCGAATACAGTATTTAAGCAGATTATAAGTTCACGAAAAGAAAATTGACGGCTTAAACGGGAGTGACTATTTGTGGAGAAACTAAACACACAAATCCGTAAAGCCTTTATCTGCGGTGCGGCTTGTTATTAGCGATTAGCCTCAAGTTCGGATATCATTTAATTTGCGGCAATCAGAACCAAATTTGCAATTGAATCTTCTAGCCCATTCATATCATGAATTTAATTGAGCAAACACGGGACATAAGGGACGAGTACCGGATTGGAAAACTAATTGGCGAGGGAACATTCGGAAAGGTATACAAAGGGTACTACCACATTAATCATAGAACTAAACTCACAACTGGTGAAATTGTAGCCATCAAACTTATTGATATGGAAAAGTGCGAGGCTGATTTCAGCGAACTTCGCCAAGAAATCTTCAGTCAATCCACCTGTGCCTCCCAATACATAACCAAATTCTATACCTCGTTTGTTCAGGTACTTTATTCCTAATTCAGGGGCACATGCTCTGGATGGTAATGGAATTTCTGGGGGGAGGTTCCGTATTAAATCTGGTTCTTTTTGTATTTATCTAGCTTGAAATGGGCCCCATAGCTGAAACCTGTTGCCAGACCCTAATTAGGGACTGTCTACGAGGACTCAACTATCTGCATATGAACATGAAAATTCATCGTGATATCAAATGCGCTAATATTTTGCTTTCTGATATCGGCGATGTCAAGTTAGCTGATTTTGGCGTGGCTGGCCACTTAACAGCAACATGCAATAAACGGTCGACGTTTGTTGGTACACCATATTGGATGGCCCCCGAGGTCATAAAGGAAGAAGAATATGGAACCAACGTCGATATTTGGTCGTTGGGTATTTCGGCGATCGAAATGGTGGACACTGAACCACCTCATTATGACAAACACCCCATGCAAAGTTTGTTGTTAATCGCAAAAAACAACCCTCCTGCTCCGAAAAATACAAAAATTTCAGATGCCTTCAAGGAATTTATTGCACTTTGTCTTACTAAAGACCCTGCCGAGGTATTCCATGCTTGATTTCAGCGGCCCGATGCCCAGTATCTCTTGAAACATACGTTTATTAAAAAGGCTCAAAAGAATCACAAGCTAAAACCCCTTATTGACCAGTACAAGGTCTTTCTATCTCAAAAAAAAACTGGAGAGACACCCGAGAATGATGAATACCAGAGTGCTGAATCGGAAACAGAATCAGATCACCCAAAGTGGTTGTATGAGACAATCAGAATCGTGGATCAGGAAATGGTCAAGAATGTATATATTTTGTTAAATTTAGTTCAAACAACGTCAAAGTAATATAATTTTAACTGATATTAGAAGAGTTATTGGAGGCCGGAGAATCCTTAGGTACATTTAAATTAATTTTAGCTAAATCCAAAACTGATAAGACAAACGACACTCTTAAATGTGATGTAAGTTTTTAAACTAAAAGATTAAAACCGACGAAAGTGGGGGTAGTTCTGAGGATCTAACGAAATCTGCGGAGGAGATTGAGGAACCTGTAAATCAATCACGTCAAATAATATCTGCAGTGATGAAACAAGTTGGGTTTAAACTCATTCAGTTATTATTAAGACATTCTGTATGCTCACGGGGAGTAGCTGCCATGGATCAAATATTTTCCAACAATAACGCTGCTTCATTCATTGATGTTCTTATTAAGACCATACGCAAATATGAGCCGTGTAAAAGTTGAAGTAATTTTACATTCAAATTCTTGAATACTGTTAAAATTTTATTCTGGATTAGTTTTTAGAATTAGATTCCAGTTCAATTTTGATATTTTTTTCGTGTTTATTTATCTCTAAGCTTTCGACTTTTGCATTTTTCAACATGCGTATTCATGAATCTTCTTGTTTTTCAATAAGACAAAGCGGGTTGTTTCGCCTGCCAAACAATTTAATCTCATCCTTAACATGATGGTAGGATGCTAATATTTCTCTACTCTTCTTTTATCCATATTTTTTCAATCAAAAGCATATCTAAGTGACCAATGACTAAGATTGAGTAAAGATGCTTCAATATATGATGAATAGAGCCGATAGTATGCTCAATCGGATGCTCTCTCTAGTACAACTTATCTCTCAACCTATTCGAGTCTTAAATCAGAACGGTAGTAGCGGGTGTATCGTGACCCATGTGAAGAATTTTCAAGGTTTATTTACTTATCTCAAACTGAAAATATGTTAACATTTAACTGTTCCTCATTAATTTATTAACATCGTGAATCTTAGCCTTTAGAGTACTGTATTATTGCGCCGACCGAGAAGTGGGTGTTTTGGGGGATGGGATAGCGATGTGTACCAGAGTAATGAACGTAGTTTCACCAATTCAGCATTTAACAAGCTCATCATTTGCTCGACGAGTGTGAGTAAATAGTGACACGAGACTAGACTATACCGTCGTTAATATAGTGTATTATTATCACAAAACTTCTCAGAATAATCAGGTTAAAAGCAATGAATTATGAAGATTTGGTTTTTAAAACATTTACCGTAATCTTCATTTTGAGGATTCAAAATCTATGGTATTAAAACGAAACCATATCATGTACCATCGAAGCTATCTATTTTTATCCTATAACATCTTAAATATTTGCAAAAACCTGCTGATTTGTCCGATATAGTGTCAATTTATCAAGTGTTTAGATTCGATTTGATTTTGTTCAGTGGTTTGGAGTGGATTGTCAAAGGTATATTTTAAAAATCCATTATATATATATGATAACAACGATCTGTTCCTCAATTATTTTAGGATCTATTTTGAGACCAATCTCTGAATGAGTTGCTGAAACATGAGGCTTAAAGAATATAGAATAATGATATAAAACTTTGCCCGGCACAGCGAATGCTAGAGAGAACCCTCGTTCAACAGTCCGTTGAATTATGAGTTAAATTATGGAAATTATTTCTAAGACAATTACCTCAGCATATCTCCAAATTCTTAAATTACCCAGAAACCTGCCTCCTCTCATTGACATTCATCAACTAATACATTAACCTTGTTTCATGTTTATCGGAAACTTTTAACGACTTTTTCTTACATCTAGCCCCTATTAAAAACTTCTCGACTGCACCTCCTCTCTAATAATAGCGAACTTAAGAAAAGGTGGTTGTCGATTGTCCATCGTGTTCGCTTTGGACATCAAAAGGGCAATGATTGGGATATTCGTACTATCATGCAGTCTTCTCATGTGTATATCGAGATGCCAAGTAAATTAAAGGGTAGAATAAAAAGAACTTTAAAGAGATATAATAGAAAAAATCAAGGCATAAATAACCCATTGATGAAAGAAGCAAGAATCGGAGTAAAATAAGAATTTATACAGTTAAAAAGAATGGATGGAACAGCCCAGATCGGTAGAAAACTTAATGATGCTAACCAAAACAATATTGCCAAGATAAAATGTCTTTTTGTGTTTTCCTGAAATTATTCTCAATCATTGAGATAATCCTCTCAGAAAATAGCTACAATCTAATATTTTGATTGACTCATAATCAAGAAAGTTGATGGGGCTACATAAGCTATTTTTAAACCACTGTCATTATGTGCTAAGAGCTGCTATTATCGTTAAAATTAGTGTTTAGAAGCGAGCCAAAGCTGATATTAGAAGTTATGAATAATTATTAAATAAAACATCTACAAGCGATGTATTTTTGGGTTTTAACATTTGGCGTGATTTTGTCCATACAAAAATTTTTACATTGGATCAAAACACGAGAGAATATTTGTGAGAAATTGACAAACATGTACGAAAGCGTGGCTGATCTATCACAATAAACTCTACCCAAACAAATATCTTCAAGCATTCCTTTTCCAAAAAAATGACAAATCGTAACAAATAAAAGTTGAAAAAACCGAAAAAGAGAGCCCAATCCGATGAACGATAAATCATACCAATTGTTTGTGTATCCAGGATAAACTAAAAATTGATACATAGAATCAAATTTGAAAAAAAACTAACAGATCCAATAGGAAGTATTTGTTAGGCAATACATTAATGATAAGAGAAAGATGACGACAAGTGTATTTTTTCATGTTTTTGAAGGTATCCTTTTGAAGATGATCGATATTCGTTCTGCGATTTGGATAATAAATCAATTATTTCTGGTTTATTTTTTAAAACTTGAACGTGAATTTTGTTTCGATGATGTAGAATATAGGACGAGTCCAGGAAAAATATCATATCTTATCCACAATACTATAAAATGGATATTTGGATTACAACAAACTCTCCTTTGCATTGGCAAAATAGCTCACCACAATCGCATATATTAGTTTTAAAACCAATCTCGAATCGCTCCTCACGTTGATGACAGTTTTTTCAGAAATATTTTATCACATGTATATGGTTTGAGAAATTTTAGAGAACGAGAAGAGAACCACGGGTTCATATCTAGTTCAAATAACATCTGAAAAGTAATTATCCAAAGTTTTTATATTATGAAAAAATCAAGCAAAACAGGACGTTAGAGTAGTTTAATGGTTTATTCAGCAATTATTTGGAAATGTCACCAAACTAGTCTGTAAACTGCTTTCATAAATAGTTAAATAGCTTCGAATATTCTAAAATAGCTTGTGCAAACCTAAAAAACGGAGACTGCCGAAACCGCCATTTATTCAAAAAGTTGAAATTCATTGTTTTGCAATTTCTCTAATTGTTTAAGCATTGCAGTTTTGATGAATTGAATATTGAATAATTCAAAGCACGGGGAAGTGGAAATTCAGGCCTCAAACTCACCATGAACTCCAATATATGGTTAAATCTATGTATGGTTCAAAGGACGTGAGGGCAATATGGGGGCTGGAATGACTATCATTCCCCCTTAAACTGCTTATAAGGTTATCAGAATGCCACAATCAAACCACTCTAAAGTTTGATAGGCGAAATTGCAATCAAGTATTACAGTTCGTCGAGTTCTGAACCTGAAAAATTGAAGAGTCAAAATTGCATTACTTATTTCAGTCGTTAAAGATAATTCCATGATGAGTGAGAAAATATAAACTTAACTTGAAATAATATTTAAAAGTAATGGCTCGTATGTTGAGTTTATGTAAACTCTAATCGAATGAGCCCTTATAAAATAACTTTAAAGGGAAGCAAATATTCTGGAAAGAGTACACAGCTCGCTTTCCTCAAACTGGATTGGAGAGTGGGTGGTGCCAAAGCGTCAAAACTATTATGACCGACCCGATATGGGAATGAAAGAACAAAATTATCATACCCAGTATAGGTTATCTCCATAATAAGGAATTGAAACAATTAAGTCTTAAAAGTTTCGATTTTACAAGGGAATACCAAAAAACAGCAAACAACTCAAAAGACATCGTTTTTACCACTGATTACTGTTCTAAATGAACTTAAATAAAGCCTACTCCAAAACAAGCCACATAGATATGTGCAAGGGCATTTTAACATTCCAACTATGTTATTTGATAATTATACATAGACAGACGACAACAAACATCACATCGCCACGTTGGAAATGGAATACCCTGGGCCACCAATCATTATTTACATGAACTATTAAGCAAGACGCCCACTTTTCTGATTGTTAAGATATTCGTCAATACACCTCACATGCTATTTACATCATCCCATTTTTAAAACCTTTTCGATCAAGTAAGAATTAAAAATTTTTCAATGTTTTGCATTAGAACAAACCCAAAATTAAACTTTTCCTCGCCACTTGCACCATGGAGACGATCTTAATTATATGATGTACAGGTAAAAATATTTTAGAATGAAACATGGAAAAACATAACGAACCTTAGCTGATCTTAAACGAAAACCAATAAAATTACCTCTATCACTTTATACGTATAGCCGAAGAAAATATAATCAACTGCTCAGTCACCCACTGTTGAGAGTTATTAGGAATCAACCAAAACACCCGGGCTGAGTCAATCGGACAAAGTACACTAACCGAGCTTTTAGACGGAGATAAATAAAAATAAACTCATATTTACAATTAGTCTGTTAATGTTACTCGATAGATATCCATGTTGATGGCAATTGTTTGTATCATAGCAATGTATTTTCAAATTTCAAGTACTTATTCATTATATTTATACCTTTCATTTCAGATAAACAATATATCTTGTAAAACATTCCCATTCATCCATATTTAATCTTCATAAAAGCAAATAAGTCTGTTTCGAAACAAAATTTAAGGTAGAATCCAGTACCTAAACCACTATCTTTCCCACAAAATGACAGTACCCTGATATTATACAAGTATCCTCAGGCCATTTTGAAAACTTTTTAGCAATTTTTTCTAAGAAGGAAATGAATTTGAAGATTTTGCTGATTTCGAAACGATTTATGTGGTTAAATTTAAATTTTTATCCACCTCCTTCATAACACTTACTTGACAGAGGTCATGTTAGTGATTATTAAAAAGACTACATCCCAACACAAAATAATTACAAATCCTAAACAAACCCCTTGATTTTATACATTCAATATTTTCAGACATCTCTTGGGCATGGCGTTTAAAATACATTAGATGTAAAAAACTGAATATAAATACAGTCCAAATCGGTTGAGTGAACAGCCTCCGAACCAGACAAAAATGACAACTTAACCAAACTGACCAATTTATGTGATTATCAAAAGGATTCCCGCCCTTCACTAAA
>JWZT01005339.1:803403-826646 GCA_000827895.1 Thelohanellus kitauei
ATATCTTAACCTTCTTAAAGTTATATATCTTAACATTTTAATCCATTTATATTTTGAGGAGAAATTGAACTTCGGCTATTTTCAACGACTGATTTATGGCGAATTTGAATGATAAAGGTGTAACGATACCAAATCTCAAACAAATTTTACACACATTAACTATGAGAAGTTACATTCATCTTATATTTCATACCGTAGCATACAACATTTAAACAATCAAAAAGATATGTTGCGGAAATACCATCGTTCTTTAAGAAAACTTCAACTTTTGAATCTTGCGGACTTGTTATAATTGTTTCAACGATTTCTTCATCCATAAATATACAGCTTTAATCAGCCATTTTTCCGTTTCGTGCAATAAACTTTCCACTTTGTGTTGCTCAGCTGAAATTTCACCATAATTCTTAACAGTTTTTACAAGATGGTGTATAAAAACATAAAGGGGAAATAGGATAAGTTATGTTTCAATTGGAATGCCTTGTATGCGGTCCGGTAGGTACTTTTCCATATGTCAGTAAAACCCCATACAGTTCTGCCGAAGTTATACTAGTTGACCCTATTTCGATCAGGTCAAAAAATTGTTTAGAATTTCGGGGATTTCCCTGCCGTATTTTTAGCTTCCATTTAGAAAGTAAATTTTCTATCGGGTTCAGGAATAGACTGTAGGGAGAAGAAAGTTGGCGAGTGGCCGAAGACAACATTGGAGCTCCCTATCATTTCAGTTTTATGAATGGAACATTATCCATCGCCATATAAGTTCCAGAAATTCCTCTTTCGATCAGGTCTGAAAAATATCTAAGAGATATTACTGAAAAATTTCGGAATTGTAGGGCCTCTGGGATATTTTAAAATTAACTATTCCTTTGAAAGACATGGTGCATCCAACAGAATAGGTTTTCATCCTCAGTGCCGGGACTCTTCTAGTTGCTGGAACAACAACTGGTGATCCACCACATCGACTAACCATGTTGATTTGGAATCCAGTCTAATAGGGAAAAAATATTTTGCTGCGATCTGTGGCGATCCACAAAAAAGTTATGGCTTATTCTTTACGCAATAGGATCGTAGAAGAATCATACATCCGCTCAAGAATGACTCTGACCATCTTCAAGGTACAATGGAATTCCTTGAGACAGCGAGCGGCAGTTGATTTAGATATACTGATGTTGGTCCTCTCGAAGAGCATATCACACACCCTTTTTACTGTGAATGTTCAATCCTTATTCATGATATCGCACAACAATTCTTTTTGTAATATATACAATTTTCCATGATAGTTTCCACCCCTTGGAGGCTGAACCTACCTTTTCTCTTGTCTATAAACTTTGTATATTTTCTTTGCGGTATCAAAGTTGACGTAAAAATAGAATGGGAATCTCTGAGAAGTTGGTTCCATTGTTCAAGACGGCACGATGAGACCCAATACCTCGTTCGAAATTCGTCGATTTAAACGCTGAGATCTTCAATTAGTAAACAAAGCACAGTTCCCTTTGGTTTATTAGATTTTCTTGGTTTTCCATTTAATTTTTAGCAGCGCGCCTCAAAATGGAAAGTTGATTACACATAACCGAAAAATGGCTGTCCAAAGCTGTATAATAACTTGGATCATTCGAATCACAATTTACCCATTTATTTATATCCAGTCATTCCTTTGTAGTAAATTGAGATTTAGTTTATTCGCCGCATCTTATTTGTCTATAAATTATATATCTTCTATCAATCATTTCCAGTTCTCAAATACAAAGCCATTGTTTCGAATTTTTTATCCCAGGTAGAACTGGCTTAGAATCTGTATTTGAATTGAATTTTTCCTTTATGCATATAACGGGATCATACATTGGCTATGGAGTTGATCGTCTCAAAAAACAACGCGAATAATCAGCCCTCTGCATCTTCATTACACATTTTTTATCACCTTGTACTCTATCTATCCTCTGACATGGAAATTGATTAAATTTAGTAATTATATCACCTTGTATTTTAATATCTGATATTGGTGACTGATCAAAGACATATATCTTTGACTGATATGACCCAGAATAACATTTTTATAGCCTAAACGATTTCTAACGTTTGTTACAATCTAATGGCGGTGCCTTTTCTTGTTTTCATCTTTGGTCAGTCTTCTTTGTGGTACATTAAAAACTGTAAACATTTGTCAAAGACGTTATTGTTATTGTGGTAATTAACTATCTAAACTATAAAAATTGTTGTTTGTCTATAGAAAGAAGTGGATATTGTTATTATTATTGAATTAAATAATTGAGTTTATCAGAATATTGATTTTAAATCTGAAATACCAAAACAATATTCGGATAATCGAGGTTAGACTGTAAATCAGTAAGAATAAGGTTAACTTTAGTCTTTTAAAATCATTTATGGATAACCCGGTTGGGGATAGAGAACCTATAAAATACTTCTAGAAATATCGCTAAGTTTCCACATAGAAAACAATTGTTGCGACAAAATGCAGGATTTAGCTTTTAATCACCTTGGAACAAACGACTAAGAATAATCAAATTCTTTTAAACTCTATTTTATTAGGATGTTGATTTTAATTGGATAACATTTAATGTCCAAAAATAGGAAGAAAATCTTTTACAGCTCTCAAGGTTAAGCTCTTGATAGGAGAAAAACTCATAGAAATGTGTTTATTTTCAGAGAGGTCAATTTTAAATTTTTAACTTACATAAATTTCTGTTTTTTTAAGCCTATAATATTATAAAGTTAATTCGTTGATATGTTACCAATTTTGTCATCCGAGACTTATCAATCAACAATGCTTTAACATTTTGGAAAGAGTTTAAAACTTATATAGCGTTTTAAGAGATATTTAATAATATCTTCAATTATTAAATAAAAGCTGTCATACATTAAAATTTACTTGAATGAGCTGGATACTAAACATATTTTTTGTCAAAGTTCGCAAATCTCATCTCATTTCCATTTTTTAAAGACAGGCCATATTGCAAAACTTTAAATAGAATTTTTAAAAACACCGAGCAAGATTGGAAAATTCAATAAAAAGAGACGGTGTAAAGATTTAAAATAGGAATTAATAAATGATTAATGCCACATTTTATTTGATATTCAATTTTGGGCCAACATTACCGATGTTCTAGTCGAAAATTTTTCATAATTTTTGGGAATTTCTTACAATAATATTCACGTGAGGTTAATTCCACTTGTACGATTAAGCTATTGCAGACCAAAAACAACATTATACTTTCTTCAATACTATCCCCATTGTGACATCATTAGAAATACTGTTCATTTGAACTTGGGTGTAAGACCAATATTTTGTTAAATCCTCGCGTTTACAACTCTCCTTTAGGTTTTAATTAGTTACCTATGTACCCATTCTTTTCGAAAAAAATATCGTCTATGACTAACAATTAATTCTAGAGAGTTTAGCACCATCTTTGTTTTTGAGAATTTTGATATGGACAGAAAAATGAAAGTTGATTAATAGAGGCCTATAATGCAACCATGCAAGTAATTTTTAAAATTCAGCAATTTTTATTAGGTTCATTGTAAAGATTATTAATTTTCCTGAAAATATTAAGTGGCTCAAAACCCCCTTTCACGTAGTGAGTTTTCCAAATCTATGAATAAATCCGATTAGATCAATAAACTGATACAATGTCCTAGACAGTGGTCATAACCCATGAATCGAGAGTTACATGTGGCTCTTCTACCAATAGTTATGTTTGGATGCTAATGATGGCTAATATCGAGTGTAGCGTCATTAAATAGCTCATACTTTCTATTTAACGAATTTGGTAGGGGCTCGACATGTTAGATATAACTTTGTTTGACTGCATCATAATCAAACTACTAATCGTCATCGTTGCGCGCAGTTTTGTTAACAGACATGCAGAGTTGCAAATGAACGAGACACAAAACTGTTTCATAGACAGCACAGTTCCTGTAATGTTTTAATACGCTTTTTACAGCTGTCAGTTTTCGTTGCATATTCTAATTATAAAGTTAGTTATATGTTTATTGTATACAGGGAATCCTACCAGTAGTTTTCCCTATTAATAAATTATCTATTGCGTTGGCAGAATTAATTATTAGTGCTGTCCCACTATTTACATTTTTAATCTCGATTAATCTCATGAAATTTAATTTCATCACCAGTATTGCTCAAAATTAATGTATGGACAAAAGGCTAATATTATCTCCTAGTTTTATGAGGTGAAAAAAATTATACAACTTTTGAATAGTTAATATAGCTGCTAATGCGCTGTTTCCTTTCCCTTTTTGTATTTATTGTAGGCTTGTTATTCAGGCACAAAAACTTGTTGAAATTTTCAGAGGAGATTGAAACTCTTTTCTTGGTTATTATGCTTCCTGAGGAAAAAAGTCAAAAGGAGCACAAGCCATAGGAGTGCTAATGTATTTCAGGGTGATTAAGCCCAGTGCCGGATAAGAAACTTCATGTTCATTCCACCATTGAAGTGGATATTAATTTTCAGAAATCTCGGGCTCAGATCTATACTGACAGACGATAAGATTTGCATTTGATTGTGTGCTTCCTGAATCATCATCCGAATTTTGCAAATCACATAAGGGTCTCTCCTTAGCAGGTAGTTAAGTAGATCGAGTTAAAAATTGACTATCGGAATCAGTATTGAGCGCAAGATTTTGTAATTCTAACCAAATATTGTCACGTTCACATTTTGAAACATTTTTAAGACTTCTAAACCGAAGGTTAAACGCTTTACCAAGTTTCAACCATAATATGTTCATATTTTCCAGGTGTGTGTCAAAGTCATTAAAGAATGAAATTTTGAATCCGATAACGAATGCAGGATCTTCATTGGTAACCACTATAAAAAAACGAAGGCAAGTTATTGTTGGAAGTATGACAAACGAAGATACATTCAACTCGCCCCCGAGTATTTCTGTTGCATAACGACATGGTTCAAGCAACAATTTCAAGATGCGTAACTTTTCTCATTCAGCCTCTGTAAGTAATGTCAAATTGTGCTTATGAATAGATGAATTTAATGTTGCGAAAACTGCCTCGTTATCGTGTAAATTGTTCTATCATTTGAAGGGTTGAATTTGAACGAGTTGGAAAATCCTGAATAAGCACTTGTTCTTTTGTATTTAACAGCAACGGATTCGCCTTCAGCTCTGTCAGATTTGCAGAGCTATACTTAAAATGTCTCACTATTTCCATGACTTTGACAAATTGTTTCCAATCGAGATTCTTTTAAACCCTTATCAGCAGACAATTGTCGTATATGGGCTATACAATCATGCGTAGAACGGAAAAAATCCCAAAGCATATGCGACATACTGTGCGTTAGCTGTTGTAAAAATAGATATTTTATCGAAAATTTCCATCTCATCTGCCACAGACTTGAAGTTTTCAGCGTTAGCATTTATAAATAATAGAAACGACGCTCTCAGACTAAACTGCTAATAATAGACAACAATAATAAAACATTTGTTTAATATCTGTATAAAAATATAAATGAAGCATTAAACAACAAGAAGCTCAATTAGTACCCGTACAGACTAAACAAAGTCAGTTCGAAAAAACTGCGGCGATTAAATTTTTAATCGAGATTAATGGACCGCACTAATTATTATGAAAAATTTGTCACCAATTTTAATATTGTTATTGAGAACAAGAAAATAAAAGTGGGTGAAATGAACAGGGAATTCCAAATTGAATGAGCCGAGACAGTTTTATTCAAATCTCAAATGGCCATCCGACATGTTTTGATTTTGAAGAAAAACTAGTTAATAACAAATGGTTGAATTTGGAGAGACTTAAATTACAAGTCACCACTAAATATCCTGCAGATTAAGCGTGATAGAAAGTAGTAAAAGCCAATTCTGAAGAGCCATATAAAATTTGCACTTAACTACCGGATGCAATCTTTTAAAATGTAAATATCATAAATTTCATGGTTAGTCAAGAGATGGTTAATAAAAGAAAACTGTTTACAGACCACCAAAACATAAAGAGTTATTGAACAAATTTATCCGAAGAACCATTTCGAGACATTAAGAATAAAACAGATATTTGAAAGAATAATGAGTGTCCATATTCTGTTAAAACCATACTAGATGGGAAAATGGAAATATCATGATTTAACCAACCAGCAATTCGAAGATCTTATATTGTTTAAGGGGATATCATTTTCAGTGTACGAGTTTTGTGACATTTATGATACAGAGCAAGTTTCATTTTTATCCTACTTATTTACTCTACGGGTCATAAAGAATATATATTAAGATTATTTCCACCCAAAGGTTAAACATATGGCGAAAATATTATAAAAGTTGTGATTTAATGTATGGGAAAATATCTTATTTAACGTTATAAAATTGTGTAAATTTCAAAAGTAGGGGGCGAAACTTATGGTTGGGTAAAATCGGTCTTTTTTTCGAAAGAGAAAACTAATAGATACTTTCATATCATTGCATCCATCATTAAAAGATCATTATGTGCAGGCAATTTTATTTGAAATGTGCAAATTTATGTAATTAATGAGTAGGATAATTAACTCCATTCTAGTTAAAGTTCGTATCATCATCATCATCATTATAAAAAAAATTTAGTTGAAATAAAGAGTGTGTACTCAGATCCTTTGTTGATTATCAAATTGCGCTGGCTATCAAGAGGAATTCTTTAGTCATTTAACTGCTTAATTGACAGAAATTAAACTATTTACAGGGTTTTCACCATAAATCGCACAGATTTTGTTTTCCATCACGCTAAAATTGAACGTAAACGATTACAAATCATATTTCAGACGAAATTCGGGAACTAGTTTGCCAAATTTCACAACGAAAGACAACCACCCAAACAAATATCAGCTGTGTTAAATTGCTCTAGACATCAAGTATATAGAGTTGTGAAAGCAAACGATCCAGACGGTCGACCGTGTAGAAAAAAGACGGCGGTTAAACAAAAGCTCACAGAGGAACATAATGACTTTATAATTGACCAAATAGACCACAATTGTTCCATTACCTTAAAGTCTTTGAAGACGAAACTCTTCGCAAGATTTGGGGTGAATGTATACCTCAATATGATTTCGAAGGCTATCGGGTCTTTCTGCAACAGTTTCAAGAGTAAATTTCGTTCCCGAGGACGGAACACTCCAGAAAGCATTGGTGTCCGATATAAGTACATAATAACTTTATTGCGGCATCTTCGGCGGACCAAGAAAACATATTTTTTGCTAACGAAACCGGCTTTAGCGTTAGCATGAGAAGTGTACATGAGCCGTCTCCCCAGAATTTGACTCCAGTTATAGCCGTGCCACCAAATAAGATCCGGAAATTTCAGTGTGTCGTGCTGTATAAAAAAAGTTGGGTTGTTTATTCTGAAACATCAGAAAGACCATAAAATCGCGAGCTATATGAGGTGTTTCTAACGAACCTATGTATAGTTCTACAGTTACGGGGGACAATAAATAGGATGTTCATAATGGAGAATGTTGGATTTGACGAATGTAAAGAAATAGAAAATGTATTCAATTCGTACAACCATACTGTAATTTACCTCCCTCCCTACTCCCCGTTTCTTAATCCGATTGAGGAAGCTGTGAGTACTGTGAAAGTTATTGTAAGGAGAGCGGATCCAAAAAACTCGGATGAACTAATTTGTTCGATCAATTGACCCCGGATGATTGTGTGGGATATTTCAACATGTGAGGACATATATTGACCGATCCCTCAACCTATAAATTATAGAATATTAAATAATTTTCAAGTATGATTTCTATATTATTACGAATAAATTTTGTTATGCAAGTTTTTTTTAATTTATGAGCTGGAGAGCATTACCTAAGAGCACTCATCATAAAGTTTCAATCCTCTTTTAATTTAATATTTCTTGGAAAAAAATGCTGGAATGTGTATGAGACAAACAATCGTTTTGACATCTATTACAACGTTCAAAAACGTTTTTGTTTAAAAACTGTCCGAACAATTTTTTCCCTAATTTATGTGTTTTTGCATCATGGGCGTCTTATTTTTTCATTTGCCCTTGAAATAAAAGTATTAATTAAATAATAATGTATAGACTATTTTTATATGTCAATCATGGATCTTTTTCATATGTGCGATTTCAAATGAGATGTGCGCAATTTAAAACGAAAACCCTGTATCACTAGTTTGCTATTTTTTTTTACTTAAAATGATGAGGTTGCAAAAACGGAGTTACCTTATTCCATTATATTCCTTCTTCTGACCTTCACATTCACGTGCAGAATTAGGCTAATCACGGAAAAATAGGATTATGAATCCAAACGTATGAAAGATAGAGAATATGGCTAAGTAAACTCTCAGAAGGTGCCACCTGTTGTACATCAAAAGTTAACTGATTTTTGTAGCAACTCAGGAATGTTTTAAAGCTATTCATGTATCAAGAATATTGTAATCGAGTGACTACCACTTAAACATGTCTTTTTTAAATTGCTTTGAAATCCATTTTCTCCTCTAGATGTTCTAAAAATATAAATTGTTAATTGTTAAAAATTCAATAATCTTTGGTCGCGTTACCAAATTCAAAGGGAATCATTTTTCATGAAAAACAGATTGGTACCTTATCATTGTTCAATTTTTCATTTGAGTTATTAAAACATGTGCTGTTCATATTTGTCATACTTTGTTTAAATCGTGGAATGTAGGGAGATTTTGACATTTTACTGATAAACCAAACATTTTTTATTTAATCATTAAAGTTAGTATTATTTCACAGTCGAACTACCATAAATAACATTTTTAGGGTCCGTTAAAATCCAAACTGTACATCTAACACTCAGGGTAGGCCGTTATACAAGTGTTAGGATATAAAATAATCTGATAATATGAACGTCAAATAAAAAAATGAATAAAAAATATAAGACGGACAAACGTTAAATCGGATTCACATACGATTTATTTTCAAAAAATATGCGAATTTTAGATTAGTGATATTTAAGTTCAGCGAAAAAGCATAATAGCTGAAATTTTAGTTTTTTTGTAATCCTCCTTTCTAAACCAGAGTATGACATCTCAGCCGCCCATCACTCATAAGTTTCTCGATGATTGTTTTCTTGTTTATCTGTATTATTGAACTGAAACACGCAATTTTTTAGGTTTGCCACAACTTTGATTGATAAACCCAACTGCCTATTTAAGAAAGCGACTAGGAAGCATACTAGAATCTAAAATCAGGCCATCATGAAATCCTGCATGTTTTGAGTTTAGTTTTGGTATAAAATAACTATTACAGTACCAGAATCATCTTAGTTTTTGGAAAAGTGTAAGCTATACACAGGGTACTGATAAAAAGTTTAGGGTAAGGGTGATAAAGTTGTAAACTATGTAGCTGGTACTAGTATTAACGATTTCAAAATCAACTCGAACAATCATAATGTAAACATCAACTTCTCGAAGGTTTTTTATTCAGTCAAAGGGCAGCCAATGTTAATCCGCTTAGTCTTTTTAACGATCCCTCTAAATCATGAGGATATTAAACGAAGTTGATTTTCAATCGTGTGCTACAGGCACTCTATTGGTAGAGATGGCGCCCGGTTACACGCGTGTACCAGAAAAGGTGGCAGAATCAAGAACGAATAGAATTTTATTCGACCAGAATCTCCCAAAAGAATTTTTAATAGACCTTAAACTTAGAGTTGACTCACCGACACAGTACAATTTGAAAATTAAATATAGGAATCCAAAACTCACTCACCCAACCAAAGGTTTTCCCCCTGGCTACTCGGAAAAGAAAGCCTGTCCAAGAACGACAAATAATTTTAATTTTAGACGGTCAAAACTTTGAACAATTTCAATACTTAAAGTTCACCTCTTGTACTACAATTTTTTTGTTGAGGACATTTGGATTCCTCACATAAAAGGATCTCTTTAACATATTACACCCAAAGTTGGTACCATAAAACTTTTTGCAGTGCTAATTATTAATATAAATCCAAAATAAGCGAATTTAGAACAAAAATTTTGTTATTCCGCCCCGTTTGTGCCCCTGCGCATAACTTGGAATACCAGCGCCTCCAACACATTGAAACTATGATAAAAGGAGTAAAAATATTAAACAGAGACAGATAATTTGTGCAAACGTGGGTTATCTGGCAATTGGAGAATTAAACGTAATCTCAAAGTGAATGAAAGTTTTTTTAAACTGACCTCTTGGTGATCCAGCCACGTTCGTCGAAATTGGTAATACTACATTTTGAAACTCACAATAACCTCTTACTTCTTGTGCTCGACAAAAGCACACCTGTTCTTACCCAAACATTATTCAGATCTACACACCATGTCTATATTTTACCAGCCACATTTATCTGTTGATCTCTTTTCTGAACTCGGAGTCAGAATGCAGCTAAAATTACAAACGAAGTTTTTGATCAACTCCGAGTTGATTCTTGTTAAAATGCAAGCTAAGTCGTTTTGAAAGCTATGAAAGGCTTAATAGCATTTATACTTAAAAAAATGAACTTATACTGAGTAAATCGATTTTTGTATCGATTACAGTTCGCAGAATGTCGGGAAAAGTGTCGATAAAAGAAGACAGCTTAATTATGTTTGAATCCCATGGCACGAGTCAAAATATTCAATTAAAATCTTAACTTCACAAAATAATATTTTTTGCGAGAATGACAAACATTAAAGGCTAAGCAGATTCGCACCGTGTTCGTGTAGATTAAAGAAGGCTAGTTCAAATATTATATATATATACTCCATTTTTTCGTAAAAATCCACACCGAACAAAAATTTATTTGATAATTCGAGTATTTTGATTAGTGTTTTAATTTGTCGGACGGTGGATTTATTCAAAATCAACCGCACACGCGCAAATAGAAAATACTTGAAGATCGACAGTTACAACTTGCAGAGAAATAAACCATAAACATACACCTCTATTTACAATAGAGGTTGTGCTTTTCTATTTGCGGCTAATAGTGAAAGGGTGTTAAGTAGTTTTTTCCTTTTGACTCATAAAATGACACTCGCTCGTGTTGACTAAAATATTGAATCTGAACCTATCCTTACTCTTTTGTCGGAGTACTTTCAATAATTACACGATTAGTAAAAGTTAATACTCACAGAGTCAGTTATTGAGGCATTATAACCACTTTTTGCAGTTACACATGCAATTTCTTGCATTTTTTTAAAAATTCTTTCCTTCTTAAAAGCAATATTCTGGAGTGACCAAAGATATTTTGTTATGTTTAAAAACTATTAGTTATAAGGTATAATTTAAAACCAGTTTTTGTAAAAAATACTAACTTATGATACTTAACATAATATAAACATTCATTCTGTTTTTTAGACATCTGAAGCACTCTTAAGATCGGCTTTGAGGTAATCTCTTGCATTGAAACTCAGAACAAAGTTGTCAAGTAGATTTTCGTTAAGTGAAATCCTTTTGTTTCGTGATGAAATTTCCTACTTGAGACCACTCCCCGTCCCCTGAATCGTATTAATGCAAGCCTAGGTGATAACGTCGACGAAATTTTTTGAATTATTAACAGTTACACGAGTATTATAATTATCTAAAAATAGTATAACGCTTAAAATCATCGGTTATGATTGTGGATCCGGGTTGAACATGACTTTGTACGATATAAGTAAGGGTGTTTGTTTCATGCATACAGGAAACCACGGTTCATCTCCTATGTAGTATCTGACTTTTCCTAATTTTGATTCATATATTAAAACACGAATGGCCTCTTTCCCAATGATTATGTCCATAAAATCGAGATTGTCCGACATCAGGTGTCTTAATCATTTTGTGGATGTATTCACCGTGGTGTTTGACTCTCCAATTATGATTTTTTATCCCTTCATTGAAAAAATGCGCACGTTCAAATCAGTGATGAATTGGAGTTATATGTGAAAATTTTTCCCCGAAATGTAGGTAGTTTTCGTTCACGTGTTTCTATTACTCCCATCGATTTTTAAATATCATGTAAATACATCAGTTCCTCCCTCCCCAAAAAATATTGACTTGTTATTAACCAATTCATAAATTCTCCCAATAGTAATTATGGAAAGGCGTCATTTATCATCAGAGAATTAGATATTTGAATTTGTTTAGATGGGAACATTCCATTAACCAACGAGCAGGCGCAGAAACAAAAACTGTCCTATAATAGTTCCTATCTTTCAAAACAAAGCATTCGGATTTGAGTAAATAATTCAGAAGGTTGGACATTTTGATAATACATAACAAATGTTTATAATTGTGAACAGATTAATACCTTTGAATAATCTCTTCCAAACTGCTTCGAGGTTAAATTAACACGTGACCCTGTTTATAAATACTTCATTTTAAAATAAATGTATGGTTCTAGAGATTTTGATCTATGGATTTGAATTTCTGACGAATGCAAACGAGCAGATTCGTTTTGTTTCTATTAGATCATTGGAGATGCTGACCACTTCACAAGAACAAAGACAAGAATTTGTACAGTTGCTGAGGCTGACTTTGGTTACAGACAACCAACAGAGAAAAATGTCAGAAGATCGTCTGAATTCCATCGATAGTGTAGTGAAGACTAAGCTACTACTAGACGTGATTATGAATGAAACCAATGAGGAGGTAGTTCAAGCCGCCGCTCTCATGCTGCGGAGGTTGATAATACAGATCAAAATCGTTTCTCCTGATCAAGCTTCTTACCTCAACGAAATAAAGGTCACAATCCCCACACTCTGTCTCAAGGAAAAAAACATAGCTATACGAAACAAATTGGTTGATGTAATGAGTGAGCTGATAAAATTGGCTAATTTCGAAGAGTCTTTTACTTACGATGAGGCTCCACAATTCTTCTATCAATGCATTAGTTCGAACGACGAAGTTGGAAAACTCATCGCTTTCCGTATTTTGGATTCTTCGGCTAGTGTTGCCATTAAGTTTAGTGACCAACAACTCTGTGAAGTATATAAGAAGATTTCCGAGGTAATGTCTTTAGATTTGGCCACACATAACAATCTGGTTGTGGAAGCAGTTCGAGCCTTTACAAATCTTACTCTATACTTGCCGAAAAACAAGTCTGGTCAATTTTTCAACACTCCTTTTCAGATTTTGATGCATATTGTCAAAACCTGCAACGAACCCGATTGTTGCGTAGAGATATTAGAAGAGCTCGACGAGCTTATTGAATCATGCCGCGAGATGATTAAACCTTCTCTACTGTTGGTCGTCGAGACTCTACTTGCAGTTCTTTCTTCCCAGCAGGCAGATGAAGCCACACGGGTCGGAGCCATGGAGAGTTTGGTACTATTGGCACAAAAGCTCAAAAAAGAATTTCAAGAATCATGCCAGCCATACTACGAAAACATTGTTGATATTCTAATGCGACACCTGATGTTGGTTGAAGACGATCCAAACTGGGCCTGTAGCACGGAAGAGGATGACGAGGATGATAATGACATAGCTTCTGAGGCTGAATCGTCGCTTGACAGAATCGTTTGTGTTGTAAGAGGAAAAGCTATGTTTCACATTATTAAAGACAAGACTTCATTGTTATTATCAAGTAAAGTTTGGCAGCACCGATATGCTGCACTTTCTACGATTTCATGCGTCGCAGAAGGTGCCCACAAACAAATGAAACAGTATTTGCCAAGTATTGTTGATGCAATCGTCCCCTTCATGTTCGACGAACATCCTAGAGTCGTATATGCATGTATCACATGCATAGGGCAGCTATCGACTGATTTTGATGAATACCTAACATCGAATTTTCATGAAAAAATAATTCCGTTGATGTTCCAGGCTTCAGAATTTTACATTTCATTCCCTAAAATAAGAGCACATGCTGTCTGTTGTTTGTCAACTTGATAGATGCATCCGCTCAAAATATTTTGGAGTTGTATGCTGACAAATTCTTCCATTCTATCCGTAATGCCTTGATCCAGTCGATAAATGAAATTAGCAAGCCGGGTGTTCAATTGGTGCTAGAGAACAGTCTAACGGCAATGTCCAAATTGGCAGCCTCATTGGTTGATAAATTCGCAAAATATTATCCTAATATAGTCCCTGAGCTGTTGGCCTTGTTACGTTCTTTGTCCTCTACGCTGCATACGAAATTCTACATCGCTGCTTTGGATGCACTTGGTCATATTCTAATGGCTGTTGGACTCGAAAAGTGCAAACCTGATATCGGAGCTGTTTTGGCAATTGTTAAACAGTTTGAAATTGGAACAATTAAGAAGGAATCTGGCCGCGATTTTCAATTGGAATATCTTGAAATACTTGTTTATCTTGCCAGAGTTTTGGGTGCTAATTTCTCACCAATAATTCCTCATTTGTTACCAACTTTGTTTGAATTAACATCCGCCCCTCTTGATAACCCATTAGTCAACTCTCCTTGGGCAGTTATTGAGGATCTCACGGGTAGTTCAACGATGCCAAGACTTTTATCAGCCCACACGGACGCTGTTGAGGACCGGGTTAATGCTTTAAGCATCGTCAATAAGTTGTTCAAGTTGCTTAAAGGCGATATGTTACCACACGTCGAGGCAATGCTTGACATCACAATAAAGAATTTTACAGAGATTTTTGATGAAAGTGTCCAATTAACTTGTTTACAGTTGTTCGCAAATCTTCTTAAATCAGCCGAAACATCTCAAACGGATTTAAGTGTTAGGATATGGGAGAAGATATTCAATGTGTTTTGTAATCGAGTATTAAACCATAATCCACTCTTTGAACCAGAACAGACGTTCGAAGGAATAGAGAAGTGCCTTAAAGTTCTGTCGTTCAAAGGAATAAATGATCAACTCCTTGTGAAAACCATGGAGATTATGAAAGTGGAAATCGATAGGACTATCAAGGATTATGGAAGTACAATACTTTCGAAAACACCTGAGGAGGAAACGATAACGCCGGACGATGACGATTATTCGGACTTTGAGGATGATATGGAATCAGGCGAGAGATCGTTGTCTGCAATTATGGACTTGCAGCGATATTTATTCAAACAATTGGGAGCTAAATTTTTACCTTTCTGGGAACAAGTTCACAACGACGTGTTCGGTTTGTCTCAGGTGTTGAACCCCAGTATGAGGAGCTACTCCATCTACATGTTTTCCAACTTGTTTGAGTTTGCTCCAGCAGAAAGTGTCAATTCTACGGATAACGTCCTTGGTGTTATCATCAGAGGGTTGTCAGATCCCGAATTAACAGTACGACATTCTGCTGTGTCGACGGTTGGAACAGTCAGTGAGTTCGCCTCTGCTCATTACAAGCAGTTTTTGGAGTTCGTACTTCCTGTAATTGTGAAAATGATATGCTCGACCCCAGCAAGTAAGGTGCGGGATTCGGTTATTGATTGTGCAATTTCGGTTGTTGGGAAAATTATGAAATATCAACCCGCAATAATCATGTCTTTTGATACAGCGGTTCAAACATGGATAAGTTGGCTTCCGATTCAAGATGACGACGTTAATTTTGCGCTGGAGTACTTACTTGAGCTCATCGAAACGTGAGTTTGATTCTAAATTAGAAAATTCCAGGTAGTAGCGGGTCCGGATAACTCAGGTCTTGTGAAAGCTCTTAATTCGATCGTGGATATGCTTCCATATGCAGACACTAAGATAACCCATAAATCAATCAAAATTTTGGATGAGATTCAGGTTGGTATTCTTGTGATATAGAAACACGCCCCCGAAGTTTTTAATAGATGGTATCAAAATCTAGATGATGACCAAAAACTAACCATGACTTCCTCTCGTTGTTCAAATTAGATATGAGATAGTTATTAAATAAAACTGTTATTATTTTTTGCTTTTTATAGACCGTTGAACAATTCTTTTTGTGCTATTTCGGGTGATTTAATATGTTGAATCGTGTTTAAATGTTTTAATTTAATGTGAAAGGCTTCGAGAATCAAGATCAATTTTCAATTGTTTGTTGTTTGCTTGACGCCATATTACGGATATAGTCAATATCTCTCATTGGGAATTTTGCAAATAACTTAGATTTATTTTTGAGTTACGATTTGAAATAAACAGCCACATTAATAAATCCAATTGTCATAAACTATGTCGTTGTACGTAGCCAACAGACCTATTTATAGATAACTTGACGGTTTATTTCTTTGTACTCATAAGGAGAAACCAATCTATTTTTAGTGCACCAAGATTAAGCATACATTTTTTGAAAATTGGGAGATTGACTTGATCTGTGGGCCATTCAAAAAATGCATTTGAAAATCATCTCTCTAATTTACTCTAATCCTTAATCAAAATAATTGACGCAATTAGAATCTGCATTGGTCGAGGACCATTCGTTTGAACTTACTGATAAGTACACAACATGAACTTTGAGCGTTTGATTCAAGGCAGACATTCCAATGACGTGTCAGAATTTTTTTCAAAAATTCTATCGATCCTATATGAAATTCCATCAACCAGAATCTTCCGGTTCTCATGTTAAAATGTTTTCATACCGCTTATTGCAAATCAACGAATATTTCCTTGGGCCATGTTGAGCTTTAACTCCCATTGTTTTTAATCTTCTGTCACGAATCCGGAACCCCCGGCTCAGATAAAAGCTTGAGCAAGATATTTAGATTAAACCCATATCTTTATATTATTCAAAAGCCAATGTATTTGCGATGGTTTGTTACACACCCTGATACGACAGTCACGCGTGAAAAAGGTAGCTTTTTAAACACTTCAAGCAAATAAAGCGTATGAATTAAAAGCTTTTCATTTCTAAATTAAAAGTGGAAAACTCCAAAACAAACAATAAACATAATAAATAAAACATTGAAGCGAACAAAAATACCAAGACTAAACTATATTCGTTAACATAAAGAAGCGAGGCTGATAATATATTGTAAATCAAGTTTAGTAAAATTCCAAGGACATCTTTTTTGTCATACAACCCAAAATCTCAACCCAGATTTTTTAAAATTTTTGTTCATACAGGGTTTCTCGATAAAAATGGAATTTTTGTAAATTAAACGAGGAAAAGTATAAATCATGAAAAAGTTTAAGTAAATATACAAATATCATATCAATCAATTATTTCTTTCTCAGACAATCAGTGAAATATTTTTCCATGTGTTCGAAATAATTTTTTCGGTTCTGAGGTGTGCCAAAATTTGTTGCATTTCGAATTTGATTGATTTAATCATTCTATGAGTTAGGTTGAAAACTTCTATGTTTATCACAAAGAGAACATGTTCTCGGTTGGACTAATTAAAGGACTATGGGTTATTAAGTAAAATACTTCGTTGCCTACAGCTGTTATGAGACTCATAATCGATGCCCTTTGTGAAAGAGGATATTATCCACAATGTAAATCCCATTTTTCAATTGCTTTTTATAATGATTACTCTTTCAATTTGTCAAGAAAACTATGTAAATATCATTATTGAAAGCTCTTAATGAAACCTTATACCACATCATTGAATTTCGGTAGATTTCCGAACAAATGGTCATAATTTTGGATTTAATGTTTTTTTTAATTTTTCGTTCAGATTTCAACCAACTGCTTTTAAATAATTTCTTCTCATAAAAAAGTATAATCTCGTTTTATCGATAAAAAGAATAAATCTATTACTGATGGCGTATTCCAAATGTTTAATGACATAAGCTTGTCTATCTTGGATGATTCTTTATGTTACGTCGTTCGGGAATAAATATTATATTTTTATAAGAATAATTATAGCCTTTTAAATATCACCTTTAAGTGTGTTGGTTTATTCGTTTGTTTTTAATATTGAAGAACTGTCTGATAGATTTTGTATAGAGAACAGTCTTCTTCGACGATGTCGCATAAAATACCTTCCTCGCTGCTACCCAACAATTTTGCTCGAATCTGCCATTTGGTGATTTATCAAAATTTCTGAAAATCCTTCCATATCCTAGGAACAGTGGAAATTTTACGATTGTTGAAACTGCAGTAAGAGAGTTCTTGTGAGATATGGCGTTTATTATATGCTGATGGCATTCATTGAATACACGTTTATACGTTCTTATCCTTTAACTGTTATCTGATATTTGTGGGATCTGATTTATTCTCCAAATTTTTACTTTTTATTAATTTCCATTTTTATTGACAATTTTTCAAATTCGATTGAAAAAATTCTATTTTTATCTAGAAACCCTGTAAATAGTCCATTATTTTTAGTTTTATACAAATATAGTTGTGGTATGCATCACATTGTAAATTAAAATCAGTAGGTACTACTCTGGGCAGTCTCTTGATTACATTTAACACATGCTTGAATTAGATTGAATATATATTGATTCGAACTATTTTAAGACACTCAGAAGAACCTTTAAATACTACGTTGTGAAAAAAATGATGTTTTTATCAACGCAGGGTTTCCATTACGATAAGAAAACGAGTATTATGGCATAACGACGAATTGAAGAATGTATTAATTATAGAACATGAATAATCGGGCTAATTAAACATTACTTATAGCACATAATGAATGATATCATTATTCTTGAACCAAAAAGAATATCTTGTGCGTCGTTCAAAACTAAATTGAAGGCAAACTAGAAAATAAGGAAATGTTCGTTTCACGCAAATCGTAAAAGCAACATCGGATCAATTCCTAAAATTTACAAACTTTGCGATGAAACAGATTTGGACATCAGGTCATTCAAAATACTACAAATTAATTTTTAGCTCCATAACATGGATAAGTATACCAAGAAGTTTCATTAACTATAACCCATTTTTAATCAGACATAGAGGCTATTAAACTGTTATATTTATTTAGACTGTTGACATCGGGGCAATTTTACAACTTTTGGCTTAGATCACGACCTACGAGAGTGAATTTAACATTTACGAACCGCTGAATCAATCGGTTCTTGAGCATTTCCCTTATAAATCCAGTCATATTTTAAAACGACAAACAGATTCTTTTCGACTATTGTTTTCTTTAAAACAAATGGACTTATAGACGATGTTAGGAATGCTTTTGGCAGAAGTACTAATAAAGTGTTAAATACATAACAAAACAGTAATGCAAATCATCAATTTGATACTGTCATTCATCGTCAAAACTGTTCTCAAAGATTTTAAAATTTGATCACATTTGTCGGTTGATCACTAAGAGGGCGAACTGCATCAGATGCCACTTTCTTAGCCACTCTAACCTCAATCAGTTTTTGTAAAATAGCATTGATAAATTCACAGTTCTTAACTTCAATGTGAAAAAAATCACTCAGTACTCTGTTATAAGAATTCATACAATGTTTGGTTACAAATTAAAAAATGAATGTCAGTTGTGAATCGATAATTGACGGCTACTTATGGCTGTATGTCTGCAGCTAAGATTAAATTGAGTCGATTTCTACGACTTCCAAAATGATCAATCTCTATGATTTCAACAAATGGACTCCATTAAATTTATGATTGACGATCATGAAAATGAGTTTGATTTATTAAGGCAAAACATGATCAAAAAATGTTATTAACAGATAATCAAATCTCGAGCAAACCTATCGTGAACGATTCACATCCCGTTTTCTCTCAAACAGTAAAAAATCTTGAAAAGCTTAGAAACTGTGCAACAACTAGCTAAATGTTTGATTCGAAGTATAAGTACGAAAATTTATATTCTTCTGAAAATTAAATCGAATAATATTGACTGAATCAATTAATCATTCATAGACAAGATAGAAGTTAAGACATTAGCATTGCATTAAAAAAATCATCGAAAGTAGATTTTACAAGCATTAGCACAAAAGATGACAATGATCAGAAGAATTAATTTTCTATTCTGAAATTGTGTCATATCGGTAACCGGTGGTGCCGTCAATTCAGTTCATTTGTCTCAATTTATGGTTTTTTGAACACTTATATTTAAAGTTTGCTTGTAAATTTTATCGATAAAATAGATAATAACCTTAAATATTGATAACTTCAATAAACTGTGGCTTGAGCCTACCAAAATAACGACAGTGTCTACTTGGTAGCCCTCGACTGGTTATCATTTTGGCATATTAATTTAAGGTTCTCGATCCTATCTGTAACTTATGAGCTATATTAAATATCAAGAGACTCGGTTCGCATCCAGACTCCAAATTCGCGGATCCTCGGTGAATAGACCCAAGGTATGTAAATACACCAAAAAATACATATTTCCAAAATTTATCAGCTAATGTCACTAAATTCCAGAAACAACAACTGTTTTTTTTCAGAAGATATGAAGCGAATTTGTTTTAGAAGCCCCTTCCAACAAAACACTCAGGTATACAATCCAGAGGATCTTTACCGTCCATATGTGGTCGATGAGAAACATGATAAAGGATCCTTGATGTTGTTTACGGGTACTCTGAAATACAAGTACCTGCTAGAATGTTATTTAAATGGACTGCTCACATACTGATTATTCTCAAAACATTTTTGGTTGAGAGATCCAGTCAGAAAATATTATTCGATTGTTTGAGAAAAAACTAGTCGATTCTATTTCCATTTCAACAAAAAAATATAGACGAGACGTTCTTCAATCCATGACAGGAATTTTCTGATTATAATTGATAAAATCCACATGCTGGTATCTGACGATAACGTGATTTGATTCCTAAAGCTTTTTCCATTGAAGAATCTGATGGACTAACAGCTGAGATCAACCCCATTGATTTCATTGTTCATTATTTAGGAATGTTAATTCAGGTTCTCATTTTTTATTAGTTTTCCCCAAAGACATGCGTAAGTCATATTACTGCTAACAAGATAATCATCAAGTTAGAATTTCCTTTCAAATAACTTCCAAATAAACAAAAATCATTGTGTCAAAAATTGTGTAAATTTAAAAATTACTCCGAAGAACCGTCGCACTTTTTCGAACCTATGTGGTAAAGTTGATGACTGCTAAATATAAAAATTATACAGTCTAATTTTCAAACAAAAATTTCAAGTGGACTGAACTAGAACGTGTAAACTTAAACATGGCTATAATTTGATTTATACGAAAGGCCTCATGTGGCTGGGATAGTATAGTGGCTAGTACCTCACGTTGTGGCCGTGATGACCTGAGTTCGATTCTCAGTCCCAGCATATTTTTTCCTTAACTTAAAGGCCTCGTATAAATTGTATCCCTTCATTAAAAATCATAGTTTAGCGTCGTCGACACACGATAAGTTGATATATTATAGGAAACTACCCTATCAGAATCGAAATCATAAGTTCTGACTTGGTTTCATTTTTTTAGAACAGATCATCTTCAGGAATCCTGCATCGCTGATTTTAAAAATGAATATCTGTAACCATTATGGATATATTGGCAAGAAAAAAAATCGTATTTACACTATTTTCCATTACGAATTTTCGACTTTCCGATGTGGACATTAAAAATTTCTTGTGTTGCTTTTGTATTCTAAAACGTACAAAAATTTACAATTATTCTATCTTTTTGGTTATTGAAATATGTGGTTAGATTATCAAGTCTAATATGAGCAGTCGTTTATTAAACATGGCCTGAACGTAACAGCAGCACTATCTCTAAAATTTATCATTTTCTTGCTTATAATAAAACAACAAAAACAATTTTTGAATGTCCACATCTTAAAGTCGGAACGGAAATGACGTAATGTTCAAGGGTCATATTTTGCGTAACGAGTGAACTAGTGAGGATAGTTATAAAAGGTGTGTTCACTATTTTTCAAGTTTTTCGTGATTATCCAATTTACTTTTAAGATAGATATACGTATTAGATTCTGAAGATCTCAGATATTCAATTGAGTAAATAATCGGATCTGGTAAAGAATGCCCCCATTAAGCTTCGTACTAAAATTAATTTTTTTAAACTTACAATTAAAAATTATACTTAAACGACCATCCTGATTTTTAATTATATTGCTGATTTGACATGATTAAATTATAAAAGTGCATTTTTGTCAGTTTTCGCGATCTAATTACCGATACTTTGTTTGGTTTTTGTTATTTCTGACCCAATATCAGAGTTTGGTCCTGCTTTCATGTTCGAATTATTGTTGCACCACAAAAATTTATTTGGAAAAAATGTAAGGTTTTATTAAACAATCGATTCAATATCGTTCCTTAGCCGATTGATGACTTCCCCTAAAAGAAACAGAAGAAGCGTGAATGGGATTTTTAACAACAAAGATGCTGCCATTCAGCATCTCGTTATGGAAAGAGAAATCAATCCACCGGAACTCCATATATTATACATGTTTGGTTTGGCAGCTTGCTTGGTTTCGAAGCCAGGCATGGATATGACGACTAAAAAACTATCGAAATAAAGTCAATATTCAAAGGGACATTCAAAATTCCATTTAAACAAAAGATAGCCGAAATAATAGAAAAAGCGAAAGGTCCTTCATTTGGTTTTCTTCCAGAATTCCAATGACGACGGAAAAGAATCACAAAATCTTTGGAGTTAGCTCATATATGCGTTTCAACAAGTTATACATTAATTACATTTTAATATAACTTCCTTGAACTGTGAACCATAAAATAATCCTTGTGATGTCTTAAAGAAATTGTTTTGGTTGAAAACCTCAAGAAATGGTAACATACTACTTCCGCTCAATGCAAGTTCCGCGCAGTGAAAGTTCCACTCAATTCATGTTCCGCGCACCGAAAGTACCGCTCAACAAATAAAAATGGTTAGTTTATTTTATATTTTATAAAATTGAATTTGTCGAGTTATATGATTTTAAAAATTCAATGCCTTCTCTTACTTTTTAGGATTTAACGATCATTCTTACGGAAAAAGGAAAACCTCAATTGATTTACTATGGACATTCATACAGAATTAATAGACGGAATGAAAGCATCGATAAAATTTATTGGCGCTGTGTAAGAAAGGAGTGCAAGGCAAATGTTCGAGCAAGGAATTCGTTTCCTTACCAAAATCCCCTTAACTGTCGAGAATTCTTACTGCCAGATGAGTTTAAAATAACTCACAGAAATGAAAGATTCCTGCTCTCAGACACATATCAAGTAGATAGAGGCGGGATAATTATTTTCCGCACTGACAGAGGAAAGCAATTAATGAGTCGGAGCAACAGGGTATTTTTCGACGGGACTTTTAAAACGGTCCCAGAAATATTTTACCAATTGTTCACAATTCATTGCGACATAAGTGGCAATGTTCTACCATGTGCATTCGTGTTAATGGAAAAAAATTATCTTTGAGCTATCAAAAAGTGTGGATGACGCTTAGATCAGAAATAGATCTTCATCTCGACTATTCAATGTCGGATTTTGAACAAGCATCCATTTTAGCGTTTTCAAGTTGCTTTCCCAATTGCCACATCAC
>JWZT01005339.1:827357-841670 GCA_000827895.1 Thelohanellus kitauei
CTCAGAAATATGTATACTTGGCATTTGAGAAGCAAAATTGACGTCATGGTCGTTAAAGATTATAAAAATGTATTTGGTAAACATTAAATAACCTTTTAAGTACAAAAGCTTAAGGAGGGGGCATTCGTTACGTTAACCAAACGATCTTTTTGTAAAGGTACAAAAAAGATCCAATTAATAAAACCTAAAATGTAACTGTTCGATAATTATCATGACCATTTATTAAATTTGAGCATTAACCATGGAAAAATATGCGCCCTTTGATGGATCCGTTTTGGGTTGAGATATTTTTTGATCACTTACCTTAAATAATCCGAGTGGACAATAGGTGGCTGATATTGAGCAGGCATTTAATAAGTGACAAAAAGGGAATATTTTTTTACACGATTATATTTGAACTAAATAAAAAGTCATATCATTCATCATTAGAGTTTCGGCGTATTTTTAGATAAATTATATAATTTACTCAACATCAAATTTCTCATTAAGGTACTTTACGAACTATAAGCCGTGCCATTTCCCCAATATTTGAACTCGGCGGCCAATTTAAGGCTGCGCGTTGTACACCGAAATATACGGTAATGAATATCAAAATCACTAAATTCACACAATATTCCCATTTTATTTAAACAAACTTGTTTTTTAAAACTGCCGTGAAACTTATAACAGCTGATTCTTCAATATCAAATATAAAGCTGGGCTTAGAATTTGAATACTATCAATCATAGATAATTTTTTACCAGATGAGTGTCAAAAGTTACTCTACAAATGTCGTTTAGAACAATCTGTGATTGACATTACTTTAATTCAGAGGGTTTTAAACTGGGGCTCATGAAGAACTTCTAGGGAGTCCACAACGTAAAAATATGTTGAAAATCTCCCCTTTAAATTTAAAAAATAATCACATTTTTTTCATAAAATACCGTTGAAAATGCGCCTTTTCAATTTATTTGTGTTAATAATCAAGATATTCGGATAATTACGTATTTCTTTATCTCTAAAGTAAATAGACCTACAAACCACGTTATCAATAATAGTGGTTTTCACAATACAGAGGGTTCGGTCCATATTAACGTTTGTACAGTCAAATTTGGTGCGGCTGTGTTTTTTTGCGGTTTTCAGTCAAATATGGCTGCCCAAAAAACTAAATTTAACTGGAGTAAAACGAAATTAGACTGAAAAAAACTAAACTTAATTGGAAAGCGCCGCGGAAAAACAGCCGTGCCAAATGGGACTGGACAAACACCAATTTGGACCTAAAACCCTGTATAAAACCTTAATTAATTCAATTTCGACTACTATTGAATTTTAAAGTAACGGAAGATGTACTGGGAGAACGGAATACTTGTTCGATAAAAACAACCATATTTTATACATTGATAATTATTCGGAATAGTTTAAACCAAACAGTTAAAGGACATTTTTATGAATAAATATGGTAAAATTTTACCAGGCTATTCATGAAAATTGTCGTGATTTTTGTAGATGACCTATGGAATATTTCTGTTTTCAGTATAAATTAAGTTAATCGGCATTTATATGATTTAAAATTGAAATAGTTGTACACTCTAAAGTAGTTGATATTCATTTCATCAATTCATAATAATATGCATAAAAACTAAACATCCATAATCGGATTTTTCTCGACTGTTTCGACTACATTTGTCTTAGACGGACATTGTATTCCTCAAAACGCATCTAAGCCAATTAGGATTACTGATTCAAAAATATCACTCCAAATGATTCTATGCAATTCTATTTTTTATCTTGTTGTTAATTTGTAAAAATGAAACCTATATTCGTTCAACACCACCCATCTTTGATAAATATAATTAATATACTGCAAGATTTCGTTTGATGACAGTGTAACGCGATTGAAATATGACTTGTTGGTTTTAGGTCTGCGATCGTGGTCAAATTTTGTATGTGATGTAGCTGCTTTAATTTTAACGAATTTTACATAAAGTATTCATTTTTTACGTTTACGGATATTTCAGATGGACAATGGCTACACATTGATGAATGGAAAAAAGTCCGAAAGAAATCTACAACCGTGAGACTGCAGTATTTTAACATGGAAGTATCTTTTTTAATACTGACAACGATGATTTGTTTATAAATATTAATATCACTTCATCCTGATATACGTAACCAAAAGTAAAACAGCAACTTGATGCTAACCATAAGATCCAAACGAATGATGAAACATAAAAATGGATCTCATCCTATTAAGACTCTGATATATAACGATGAGACAAATGTGTCAACGTTTAAAATAATAAAGTAATTAAAAATATAAGTGGTATTTTGTTATAAATCCAAATACGGATTTATGAACTATCTGAATTATTAATGAATGAGATAAAGTTCACTCTTTTTGTTTTTTTTTTGTTATCCATTAAAATACTATTCTGTCAAATTCAAGTCTCTATTCATTCCTGTCCTCAATGTTACACCATATTTCTTGGTAATTTGAGGTATAGCATTTACAACTGCATTTAATTCATTGTGTCAGTTCTTTGCCAAATTAATCTCTAATTTTAAAACTTTGACTGGATTTTTCATGAATAAATTAATTATTCTTCAAATAAGCAGTATATTCAAATCACTCCGGGTGTTTGAAATTCATTTATGGAATCAGACGAAATCTACATTTGGGAAACTTTAGAAATGAACTTTATTTTGCGCCTTGTAATTAAGTACAATTAATGTTATGAAATTATTACAAAAACAAACGATAAATCAAATTTGTAAATTCTATGTGATCTTTTTTAACAAGCTAAGGAGGTCGAGGGTTTACTACCTCCTTTAATTAATATTATCCGAAGGTTGAGGTTCCAAATCAAACTAGAATAAGTAAAACATGAGGAAAATCAGTTAATTTGGATCAAGGCTTTGGAAATACAGTATGAATATTAACTAATCTTCTCGATTTTCGTCAAGTTTGTGAGTTGAGTTATTATCAGCGTAAGCCATAGATTTTATTTTGACATTCATAGCACGTCAATGCTATTTCGATTATAAATATCACTCTCGTTTTTAAACCGGTACATCCGAATTGTTTAATACTTAAGAGAATCCTGTTGAAATTATTCGGTATTTAAACTAAAAAATGACAATAAATTTAAATCTAAAATGTTTACTTGAGGCATATGTCCTCTGATCCACCTATGGATTTCGATCTTTTTATTTTATCAATTATAGTATCTCAATATTATTACATTCCTACATTCAGATACGTGGCCATAGTCCCCATCAACCTCTACCCTGCCGATGAAATCTGAATCATAACCACCAAAATTTGAATCTAAATAAACGAATACATTCACCCATGTTGCAATATACTTCCTCATTTTCATCTTAGCTGTAATCAAAGATTTACCTGATAACTGATCACTGAAGACAGCTTAGGATTAGATTAGCACTTACTTTTATTATGGTAAATAAATGTGCGTTCGGTCATAGCTATAATGTTAAAACCTTACTGGTTTCCATAATAGTTTTACTTATTCCCCACATATCGCCTATTTTAGCGATAATTTTACCTCTCAGGTTATCGTCAATTCTCGCATGTCTTGCAAAGAATTCTATCAACCGAACAATGGTTGAAACTAAAATTATCCACGCCAATAGAATAATAGTTATTTTGGCAAAAAACGAGAAACTTGTCTCGTAGGTGATAATTTTGGAAGTCCCTGAATTCTTATTTTATTTTTACATGATTTTGAACAGCTTACTCCATAGAATCCTTCGGAACAAACGCATCTTATTCCACCCTGAATTTTTATAACCGTTTACATTCATACTCATGCAGTATCCATTGTTGCAAGGGTTAGGACACTTAAACTGACAGTACTCGCCAAAATGGTTTCGATTACATATACATGTCCTCTTGTTGTCCACAACTTGGCATCCTGTTAAGAGCTTCAAAATACTGGAGGATTTTGAGCATTTAGTGTATCCATTACAAATTGGAATGCTACAATTTGTTCCTGACCATCCTTTTTTGCAGGTTTCGTTACATACGTAAGGAGTGAGGCATTTTTGATTAACGCACGTGATGTTACATGCAATGTGTTCACATCTCAGTCCATAATAACCGGGCATGCACTTACATCTTTGGTTGTTTTTAGAACCCTACACTTATTTTATCGCAATACGAAACATTTTCCGCCATGAAAGCAAGGGAATTTGTGGCATAGCGTTGAATCTAGAATTATAAAAAATTTTTTATAAATTAAATTTTAGTTTATCGGCTTTAAGATCTCGTAAAAAATGGAACAACTCAGAATTTTAGTAGCTATGGCTCAAGTTTTATAAAATTTGGTCGAGTCTAATCATTAATATCAAATTTTCATTAGAACATTAATCTCAAGTTCTATCACGTTTGTATCGTTTTGAAAGTGATTGAACCTTGTAATTATGTTCGTTTAAGAAAATTCCCACCATAAGCAGAAATGAAAAAAATTGAAATTAAATTTGACCCTATGTATAATTATTGCCAATAAGATAGGAAGCACCTGAAATTTTGGTTCCGTGAGTATTTTATAAATCATTCAGAGCGAATACATTGATATTAAATTTAATAGGTTCTTGGAACATGATCATTCAAAATCTAACCATATTTTCATATATTAGTAGAATAATTGTGGCATTTTAACAAGATAAAATGCCAATAAAATATCAGAAAACAGCCATCAACCATTCAGTAAAGTAGGAATCCATTATTACTCTAAATTTAAGCGAAACATCGAGTTGAATTGCTCATATGAGTTTTAAATTAGATGGAGGTTTAACAAACAATTGAATTCAAAAATACTGTCGATTTCATTTTTTCGTAATTAGACTTTATTATGTACCGAATAAAATATTATGAGTTGTTTCATTCAATTAAACTATATTTGAGTTACAGAGATTTAAAGTTTATTCATTGAAATCTCTAACCATATTTTTACGACCGTGAGAATTTATTCTAATCAAGACAATCACGGTTAAAGGCTGAATAGTTCCTGAGATATGTTTGAAAGAAGTTATTATCGATGGTGAATGATAAACTCAATAACTATTTTAGGGGTTAGAATATCATGTAAAATGTCATTAAAATTTATAATAACATCGTTTTGTATGCATTTGAAACAGTGTTTTTTTTCAAACAAAATCATATTATTGAAAATTGCTTAATTGTTGCTGTTACCCATTATGATTACTCTAAAATACTTAGACCTTTGACATTCATTAAAATAGACGTTTCAAAAAAGCCCTTTAGAGGATGTGATTTGGTGTATTTGATAAACGAGTATGTTGATGCAAATTTATTCAGTATCGGTGTTAGAGTCAACTTTCCAAAGAAATGCTGTGATAATTTTGAAAGAACGTGCATAAATCTATCCATTTTAAGAGATAGACAAAAATTACATCTTATTAATACTCTATTTTTTTTTTGATTAAAAATCAAGCAATGTGGTATAGATATACAATGATTCAATCTGATAGTCGATTTCTCTTATTACTTTCGGTTCCAAAATTTGACAATTATTTCAACAAATTTTGAAATCTAAAACTTGATTATACAAATTCTTCTCAATGATGACTTTCTAATAGATTTATATCAGTTTTGTTTCTAAATTGTCAATCAATATTCGTTTGAACCTCTAACGCAGAGGTTTTCAACCTAGGGTCTGTGAAGATATTCTAGGGGGTCCGCCACACTAGCTTGGAATTTTTGAAGGGTCCATAGCATAAAAAAGGTTAAAAACCTCTGATCTAAGGAATTGAGATAACTATTTTCAATTTATCAAACGAAAATATCTTTAAGCTTGAAAGTTGACACTGCAGATTTTATTAATTATTTTAATGCAGCAATGAATTACTTTCCTGGTAGCAAATACACATATTTAGAAATAATTCAATAGCTAAAAAAATAAGAATGATTCTCACCAGAGGCATTTTTAAAATAATTAACAAAGTAACAAATTTACAATAGAAAGAGAGAATTATGAAGGGCTTGAATACTCGTTTTAAGAGTTTTAAAATGGGAAAAGAGACAAAAATTTTGTCGCTCATTATCACAAAATGATGAAATTCAATTAATGCAGAACTTAAGGTTGTTTAAGATATTTGAAACATCAATCAACGAAAATAGTTGTGAAATAGATTCATGCTTATCTGATAATGATATTTACTCATTTATTGTCCCTTTGAGATTTCAAAATTACTTACCTTGGTCTGGGTTTTTGTAATTTGGCTTATATTTATTGTTAAAGTTTTTGATCCCGACTCTGACGTTATCTTCATATCCGTAGCTTTTATAGCTGGAATAACCAAAGCATACTTACTAAATTTCTGTCGAAATACTAGTCTTTCCGAATACTTTATCAGATTCAGTAAGTGTTATTGCTTCATAAGGATTTAATATTTTTTTGATGTTCCATTTTGTAACAAGAGTTTCTCTGTCATTTGAAGCGTTTTTATGTATCAGTAGAAGAGCAAAGTTTAGGTCCTTCTATTTTTAGTCTTGGGCAGCGTACCTTGAAAAAGTTTTGGTCATTCAATGATATATAGAATTGAAAATGGTTATAAAAGTCGTATCCGGACCATAGAGTAACTGTCGAATTGTAGTCGCGAGAATTTTGTTGTTTTACCCTGAAAAAATAATAGCACGAATAATTTTTTGGATTATCGCTACTCAGTATTGCACTTTTCCTAAAATCACATGATATGTCAGTTTTTGGTTGAAATGTTTTAATTTTGATGATTAGAGATCTGAATAAAATATTTTCCACATGCATCAAAAAGACCCTGTAAAAATATAAAAGAATACTTGATGAAACTAGTGAATACAAAGATTTTATCTTTCGTCGAGCACTTATTACAAGATGAGGTAAAGAGAATGATTTGGTCATATCTAAATATTTCATCCACAACATAAAGATCTAAAGTCGACAACGCTTCTTCATCAACTGGTTTAGTAATATAAATCCCAAAAGGTCTTTTTTTTAATAACTGATATTAGGCAGAATTACATATTTTTTCGATGTTATAAACATTAAATCCAGACCAGGGTTATTCGTTGATCTTACATTGAGTAAAAGTTTCTTTTGGATATCACCAAAATCCAAGTACATGTGGTTTATACGAGTATCCTGATGAAAAGGGATTGAATGAATAAGGCTTAAATTTTGAAAATTTGGACTTTGGAACCTCTTCAAACCACTTATTTTGATTTTGATTCCAATTTTTTCCTAAGTTTAGAAAAATTATTAATAAAAACATCAATTTAAATGTTTTTGGTTATTGATGCTTAAACCCCCCCCCCAAATCGTTCAAAATGACTATGCTTAATTATTGGGCAACAAAAACTGTGAATTTCTGAGTGTCCAAATTCAAAATCAGGATAGTTACATTTATTTTTTGTTGGTATAATTATCAAGTATTCCTCTCTGAACATTCTTGGAGTCGGAAAAGCTCATAATTTACAAAATATTGGTAATATCCATGTGATTTAAACATCAAAAATGTATATTTGAATTGAATTCATTTTCAAGGATTGAGAACCCTGGCTTTATCAGTTAAAACATACTTTTTTGTTAAAAAATGCAAGAATTATGAGGTGATATATAAAATATAAAAAAAAATAAAATACTGATAACTTGAAAACATTTAGTCCAACACACACAAAGGGACATCAATCTTAAAAACTAATAAATGATGTGCTCTATTGGAATTTTTATTATTTTAAATTTGCACAATCTGAATCATGATTTATTCCTCTATATTCTGATTTATTTCATTATCGAATGTGTTTTTAGGTTGTAGTTAGTTTTGAAACACATAATTGATACACTTTTCCTCAAAAGTAGTAATATTATTAAATTTCAAGTAAGGGTTATCATATGATGCTAATTTTGTGAAATATAAATAAACATAAAATAATCAAAAAACATATTTGTTTAAAGCATTCCCCGTAACATCTATTAAAATTAGGTTTTTTTTCAAATTGTACTGTTTAATATCAAATTAATATCCATAGTGCTTTTTCCCTTTTAACTACATTGCAACAGCCTCCACTACATTAAACTTTGTATGGAAAATGATGTGTTTCTTTCAAAAACAATTTTCATTTCTTTTGGTGTTAGAATAGGGCAATTTTCGCATCCAAATTTTTTGAAATAAGCCACTGCACAGAAAGGGTAAATAACATTTAGTTAATACTTATTGATCACACTCCCTTCTAAACGAATTCAATCAAATAATTTTTTTAAACCTACCGCTAGATTCAATTCTTATGTAATTATTGTAAATTGGGGAACTTTTTGAGATGTTATTTCGTCAAACCATCTGTCTAGTATCGATTTAAAAGAATTCAGCTATATAATCGAATAAGACTAAATGAAGATTTAATGACAAAAAGAAAACCTTAACACGTGCCACTCGAAAGATTTCTGTTTCAAAAAATAAAATTCATGCAAAAAAATCAATGAAAATGTTATTATATCCATGGATAAAGGTAAAAAGTTTTCAGTTATAAGCAGATAAAACGAAAACCATGTGGCAGAATGATGAAACAGAAAGGAAAATCAAAAAAATCCATAATATAATATTAAATTCCTGATCTTAACGAGTGGTATTAAGGGTCATTATTCACTTCCACGATAGATTTTTAAATACAAGATACACCATGTTCCATGCAAAAAGGATGACTTTCTGATGATGAAATTCAAATGTTCTGACATTGTATTTAATATAAAAGTCAATGATAAATGTTATGACGATTCTTGTATTAGGCAAAATCTAGTCTCTGTAAACGACTACGTATATTCGACTCATGGATCTGAATGCATGTTCTAACGACATTAAAACAAAGAATCTTTAAAATATTTATTTACTCATAAAAACAACATCCGAGCATTTGAATGTCATCGCCGAAAGACAAACTTTTTGCACGAAGAATGGCGTAAACAATTTTTAAAATGGGTAACCAATAGAATATTTGACAAACAAGGAATGTACTTTGTTAAATACTCTGTTTATAAATGTGAAAACGATATACACAACCTGTAAATAAATATTCTTAAAATCAACAAAATTTATCCATCTAATTTCCATTTTTTTAAACATATTTTCCTACATGTTGGATCAGTTTAAAACTCAAAAATACAATTTCAGCTTCAGATTCTGAACAATTAGATTGGTACAAAAAATTGAATAAAAATAATTGTCTAGTTTATCAAAATTTTATATTATAGAAATATACACATTCATTCTTCAAGATAATTTTCATGAGAAAAACAATATTTTTTTACAATCTCGTGTAAATAGGACATTTTTATCTTCAAGTCAAGGATTCGAATACGGGAATAGTAAAAATAATATTTACAGGCAATAAAATATAGATTTATTTAATGTTCATTTAGTTAATGTGGTAAAACTTTTGGATCGTTTAATATTGGATACAACAATTTATTAAACTTTCAGAAGCTTAATTAGAGTATAAATTAAATATAAAATTACCTCCAATAGAACATGGGTTATGAAAACTTTTACAATTAAATAATAAAGAATTTTCATAATCCAATTATTCAAAGAACATTTAATTTTTTTACTTTGCCTGATTTTCCAAAAGAAAGTTTGCAAATCAGGATTATATCACCACATGTTTTTATAAGTCTATTAAAAGGTTCGATTTTAATCTGATTTATAAATCACGTCTCATGTTCGAAACAATTTCGATTCTTATACCAAACCATATTAAAACATTAGAATTTACACCATTCTTTGGAAAAAACTGAAATCTTGTATGGTTGACATCCAATTCATTCATTATCCTAACAAAAACATCGATTTATTTCCAAGATAATTAAATTAGGTAACTCTTACATGAAAACCCGTCCTTTTTTGAGATAATTGGTGAATCGACGGTGGTATTAATGAACATTTTTAAAAAATGTGATCATATCAGATGTTGAGTCACCGCGATATTATAAGTTTGTTTACTTTTTGTTAGTACTTTGAGTTAATCATGTCACATTGAGCATAACATCCATGCAATAATGATTAAACAAATTAATTTAATCTTTAGAATTAACACATTCATCGATATGTTTTACTACAAAATTATTGTTTAATCTCGAATTTAATTTTCTGAAACGATACCTTAAATTTTCTTAATAATCTTATACTATCGTTTTAAAATATCCCATTTGATATTTGTCTGAAAATCTATATCAAAGAGATTGGTTGTGTAAAATCCAACGATTTAGACAGAAAGTGAAACATTAAGCCGTTTTTCGTACCTGAAAATTAGACAAGAGCTTTAAAATATAGATGACGTAGGCATAATTTTTAAATGAATGAAATATTACCTCCAAAGATAAATGATCACTTAAATCTTTGTGGTCTTTAAGTGAGATAAAATTCTCAACTTATCAGACTGAAATTATTAATGGGCTAAATGAGCACACTAAATAATAAATAATTTTTTGTCGTGACAAAACTAAAAAAGAATATTTACGTGTATAACGTTGCAATCATATAATAGTTCTAGATTAATTTTCGGTCTAATATTTAGAAAAATAATCAATCTAATACACCATTTCCAGTTATGAATTTCCGACTTCCGATTTTGACATTCAAAAGTTCTTATTTTATAATAAACAAATAAATGATAAATATTCGAGAGATTACTGCTGTTAGGCTTAGGGCAATCTCAATAAACGGCTGCTCGTATTAGACTCGATAATCAAATCGCACATTACCAAGACCCTTAAAGATAGTATTTTTATAAATTTCCATTTTCTTTTTTATAAAAATACAAAATATAGATCTTTTGAACGTCCATGCCGGAAATTGGAACGGTAAATGGTGTTTTTCAAATCACATAATTTTTTATAATTGAAAAAAATCAAAAAAATAACAGATTTTACTCAATGTGGATATCGATAACCACTCTTTAGCATGTATACATATTTTGGAGCTCACCAGAAGAGAGTGCATCATTGAAACACCACTCAACTAGAGAAAGGGCTATTTTAATTCGATGTGGATTTAAGAATTATCAGATCAACAGTTTTCAAAATGGAATGACCAAATTATACATTCAAGGTTATATCTAAAGTTGTGAAAACCTTAAAAATTTGGATTCAATTAAAATATTGTCGAATAATCCTAAAGTTTGTGATATGGGTTACGTTAGATTCGTCCCAAAATATAAAGAATATGTCGGCTAACTAAACGAAGGATTATTTTGGATAAATATATCACATAAACATAACTTAGAGTATATTAGAGAAGAAAAATACAGCAAAAAATTTCTCAATATTATTATTGATTACTTAAAACAAGACAGAATCATCCTAGGTAGAGTGGTTTATTGTCAAAATTCTGATGATTAAGAAAAGAATGAAACCTTTATCGCTATTTAAAATAAAGAAATTTGGTTGATTTTAACATTATGGTATTCCTCAATTTAGTTTAATAATTTCGGAAATTTTAAGTATTGTCTGTTTCGTAGTTTTAACACGTTCGAAGAGTGTTTCATTATTCTCAGCAGGTTATGAAGCCTGTCTAAATATTACTATATTAGGCACGACTATATCTTTCCTATTCATACGCATTAAATTTATTTCAAGATGATATTTTAACGAGTTAAGACAGTTTACCACCATAAGGTTACTGTAAATTTAATTTCTATTTCTATTCAAAAATCCAGATACTTCTTTTTGACCATAACCAAAAAATCTGACATATTAGACGACAATAATTGAAAATAAACCTTGGAAGATAAAATTCGCCATCATCAAAGTCTTAAAAGCCACACAACATTACAATTGTAATTAAAGATATATAAATCACGATTTCTAAGATTGCTGAAAGTCTTCGTTGGTAATCGTTTAAGCTTTTCTGAAACAACCATTGCTATTTTTCAAACCAAATAATTTAAATTGATATAAAGTGAAGAATTTGTAATTGAATTCTATTAATCTACCTATTTAAAATCTAATAAAATTTGATCTCACAGAATTTCCAATCTTGGTAGAGTAAATACATAACCAGTTAAAAAGTTTTTCGAAAAATTGTGATGTATTTACACGAAATTAATTCACTTTTTGTACTCTAATATCAGCAAGTGTTTAATGTAATCTCTTGGGTCTGTTGATAACTGAATTCTCAAACTCTTAAAACAATCCCAGTTGAATTAAATTTTAAAGACAATCAAACAGTTTAATAGTGAAGATAGTCCCAATTTTCAGTGTTATCTTAATAAAGAGATATTTTGAAGTTTGTCTTTCTATATTCTCTGATTTAACATCAAACTAGTTTTAATCTATTAGTCCAAATAAAACCGGTGTTTAAATACTCAAAATAATCGAATAGTATCCAAAATAAATCAAAGTTAAGATTGGTAGATGTATACGTCATCTGGCATGTCTTCTGATTCATTGTTCGACTGTCTAAGATATGTTGAATCTATCGATTATTTATTTTATACATTCGTTTTCAATCTCATAATCGTTGACAGTATTCGAGCGGCTTCTAAAATTTCCCTGATACTCAATGTCATCATTGTCTGATGTAATGAATACACATACAGACGTCATTATAAATGCAACTGTATTTGTCGTCTTTTTCATCACCAAATTTCCCAATGGGATGGTTTCCTTGAAAAGCAGCTAAAATTATATGATCTCTAACATTGATCACTCGAACTACGAGATAAATTGCAGGCTGTTGTAACGTTAAAAGCATTACTTAATTGCATGACTGTGCGATTCATATTCGAAAAATCATCTACATTAACCATAAATTTACCATCCAAATAACTGTCAACGTTCACCAGTTTTGCAGAAAACAGCAGGACACCCACGGAGACTACCATAAAGACTACCCAGGATATGATAATCGTGGTTATTTTTGCAAAAAACATAAAACTGGCCCCATGAGTAACAATCGAAGTGGCCACTTATTGTCAGTAAATTATTACGTGATTTCGAACAGCTTTGTCCGTAGAATCCTTTCTGACAAACACATCTGATTGCTCCCTAAATTATAATAATCCTCCACGTTCGTGCTCGTGCATTTTCCATGTTCACAGGGGTTCGGACAGTGGAATTGACAATATTCTCCGCATGTATTCGCATTACAGGCGCATGTTCGTTTTCTGTTCACGACTACGCATCCTGTGACCAACAACATCATACTTCCTCCGTTTAAACATTTATTGTATGAGCTATAACACTGCTGGACCTCACAACGTGGCCCAGTCCATCCAATCACACATGTTCCATTACAGGTGTTTGGTGCCCCACATACTCGATTCGTGCATGTTACGTTACACACCACATTTTCGCATGTAATTCCGAAATAACCTTTAGGGCATCGGCATCGATAATGATTTTGTGACCCCTATGAGATAATCCGAAGACATACAAGACACTCTCCTCCGTTAAGGCATGGGTTTTTACTGCAAATATACGTTTCTAAGATCGTTAGTTTGTGTTTAATTTGAGTTATATTTTTAGAAAGAAGCGATAATATGATTAATCTCATTCTGATAACAAATATCGCATGGCGTGAACAAAATTCTCAATCATAAACACTTTATCTTAACCCGGTTTAAATTTCGGTCATACATTTTATTTTTTATAACGCGAGTCAAACTTTTTGTATGCATCATGATGCTTTTCATTTCAATATCTCAAGTTTTTATTCAAGTCATAGTTTATTAAAAAAACATAGGGCTTATAAATATGAAAGCCATTCTAACGTCTCAGTTTCATTTAGAGAATGAAGGAATCATTATCTAAATAAATAGAACACGAATTTCATAGCCCAATAATCTGATGACTAATTAAAATATAAGTTCATCTTAATGAGAAATATTTTGAAGCTTCGTTGTACTTAAGTGCTCTCACGTGGACGAGTAAATAGCCATCACAATAATTTATTTTGATTCCATTTTCAGGATATATTATGTTTAACTGTTTGTCATTTATTTTAGAAAAATATTTATTTGATTCTTATACTCGTAAATCAAAAAATTGAACAATGAAAGTTAATTTAAACCGATAATTGGCATAATTTTAAGACACTGGTTACTATATGCTTTTTGAAAATAGGTATGTTAAATCGCAGTAATTTAAAAATAATCAAATAATTTGTTCAATACTTTAAACGTTTCTTTAGAACCGGTTATTTACTCATAAAAATGCTTTTTAGGCGCTAAGTACAATTTTAAGCGGTAAGTTACTGCTATTTTTCGACTGGAAAGGTAGAGATAGTACAAAGATAATCTCCTTCAGAACATAGAGACTAATA
>JWZT01005339.1:860669-873010 GCA_000827895.1 Thelohanellus kitauei
GGGGCTTTGATTCCTCCAACTTTAATAGGTTCATATGGTTTAAGATTTAAACTGGGTTTCCATTTCGAAAGGATGGAATTTCCTTGAGTTGAAGTATCTTTATGGATCAATCGTAACTCTAAATTCATTTCTTTCTTGTTTTATTTCAGACTTAATACCTTGAATTTAAAGTTATCATTCCACTCCAAATAAAAAAAAGCATGACCATAAGCGGAAAATCCTGATGGAAAATTAACGTTTGAAATGTACTTTTCTCGTAAATTAGCCAATTCAAAAAAATAGTAACAGGAATAATTTTCTGGATTATCGATTGAATATTTAGTTATTTGATGGTTACATTTCTTTTTTGAATCGGTGAAATATTTGATTCGAAAATAAAAAGATCTGAATAAAATACTTTCTACATGAGTAAAAAATGTTCTGTGTTATCGATGTAATACTTGATGAATGCATTAAACATAAAATTGTTATGTTTTGTATAGCAGAACAGGCAGCGAGTAGAAAATAATAAAATTTTGTCATACTTAAATATTTCATCGATGATGAAATTGTGAACGAATGGTGCCTTTATTCTGCTGCTCATAGGAGTAATATAAATTCCAAACCCAGATTTTTTAATTAACTATATTATTTACGCGTTTCTACATGTATTTTTGACGTGGTGAACAACAAGTCTATATCTTCGTTCATGTTTTTGGTTGTTACTTCTTTTATTAATTCTTGTTGGATATGACCGAAATCCAGGTATATACGAATCGGGCAGTTTTTAAAATCTCTGGGTTTCTGTATGCAAAATTTTTTTTGAGACAACAGTGGATTTCCATAAATAAAATTCGTTATTTTTATTTTTAGTCCAATTTTTTCCTAATTCATAAATAATGATTTAGTAACGAATATTAATTCAAAATTTTCAAAATATTTGAAACTGGTTAAATTGATTTTACGAGAGGTTTATCGGATGTGTTGATCGTTACAACAACAAATTGTTAAGTGGTAAATTCAAATTCTAGGAATAAAGACAATAAAAATTATAATAAACAGCTAAAATGCTATTTACACCATTTTTGATAAAAAGGCCGACTTTTGATGATCACACTCAGAGGTTCCGATAATGTATTTATTAAATCAAGTAAATAATACATTTTAGAAGGATTCTTGCTGTTAGGCAAAATCAAATCTCGGCAAATGACTACGCGCACGCGATTGGTGAATCTGAATGCATATTCTCATAACCCTAAAAGATATCATCTTTATAAATTTCAATTTACTAATAAATACAGAATCGGAACCTTTAAATGTCATCGTCTGAAAGTCACCTTTTTGCATCGAAAATGGTCTAATTATCAATCCCGGATCTTATTAAACACTTGACCTGAAATTATATATGTGTAATTAAGCCAAAATATAAGGTGTTTTTGGATCAAATTAACAGTTCATTAAGCCTGTCTTTTTCAGTCTGGGGCTTTATTCGACATCGGATGTCATAAATTTACTCTTTCCTTGTTATTTTAAATTTTCACATATGAATTTAAATGTAGTGGGATATCAAGATCAATAGTATTCAATTCGTTTATAAATATTTGAATACATTTAAAATGCAGGGTTATGAATAAATCATATTGTAATATGTTTGTTAAGGTAAAAAATCTCTGGAAGTAAGATTTCATTCTGTATGTTGATTCCAGTTAATGAAGTATGTTACGGATAATAGAGACTAGATTCCAAGATAATGGCTTTATCATACTCGATCACATTTATTAGAAAGAAATATGATTCTCTGAACATTTTTTTTATACTTTAACTTAATAATGAATGAGATGTTATCAAATAATCTGCACCTTTATATCACCATTCTGTTAAATTCCACCTTTCTTTTTGTTTAGTTTTGAATCTTTATTCACTCAGATTCTAATAATTAAATTGTCATTTATAAAATTTAAGTTTCGTTGATGAAAAAACATTTCATAAAAATGATCGTTTTCAGATATTTATCGTCATTTTCTATACTAATATATTTTTTAAAACGATCAAAGAAATAAAAGATCAATACATTTTTGTCAATTATCCTATTTGAGGAATTTTTATGATAATTCCACATGTTCAATTTCTTCGGTGCCATTATACAATTCTGAGGAAAATTTCAAACAGAATTTTAAATGCATTTCTAATTTTTGGTCTTAGCAATTGAAAACAATTCTAAAATTCGAGTATTTTTAAAGAAATAAAATTTATTAATATGAAAGTACATATTGATTGGCCAAAATTCTACAAAAATACCCGTGAGTGAGTATTTGTTTCGATGTAACTTCTTTCACTTGGTTTTAGAAACCACTTTTTAGGCATATTGATATCAAAATGTTCAACGTTTTGTAGAAACATTTGATAGGATTTTTTTATTTTTTGCGTAATGAGTAAACCATAGAATATTCTCAGTGTATAATTATTCACTGAGCTCTTTTTTAAACCTCAATTATGTCAAGAATAAAAATCGCCGAATTACTCAAAATTAGATTTCCGTCGAATTAGTTGATAAACAAGCATTCTGGTGGTCTTAAATGAAAATAATCAAAAACGTTGAAACTCAACACGAGAAAAATTAAATAAAAAAGTGAAAGACTACCCGCAAACAACGAAACTTTATAATGTAACCTAATTACGTAAATATTTTTGAAATTGACTTTGGTGGAAATATCAAATAAAATTCGTCGTTTAAAAACTTGATGATTATAACTTAGAACTAGACATAAAATAATTATTTTCTTTTTTCAACACATGATGTAAACTTGAGTTAATGCTGAATATTTTAGAATTGTATTAATGGAATGTCAGGAAGTAAAATGATAAATCGAACATTGTCTGAGTACTGAACTGTTAATATATATGAATATGGAACATTTAATTCATCGGATCTTGATATTTTCGTTGATTAAAATACAGTCAAAAGTTTGTATAATTTAAATAAAAATATATACGCATTATTGTAACATCAATAAAATGGTGAAATTACCTCAGACATAACGCATACGACAGCAGCGAGTGAAATTAAAACATGTATGTGTCTCATTCTTCAATCTTTTCACTGCCTAAAATTATCGTCCCTTCCTAACCATTCGTATGAATATTTTCGGGATACAATCATGATAAATTAGCATTATATTAAAGACTTTTTAAAGTTTTGGTGCTTGATTTGATCACAACTAAAATGAGATAATAGATTAAAATAGTATTCCAGCAATTAAGAAGGGTGCCATTCCCATGAATACAATTAGAATTCACTGCAGCTATGGCTTAATTTTTAAAGAATAGTTACCACATTCGTTATTTGCCACAAATGACTACGGTTATCTCCTGTTAAATACACAGCCTCTGGACCGGATAAAAGCGTGCACTTAGCCAGAGTGTGCGCTTAACTGATGTGCATTTAACCGAATTTACTGTACATCTAGTTTCTTTCTTTAATATGAAATTATCCCAATGTATGCCACTTAGTTGCCAAATTTGAGCTATTTATTTGCGCAAATTAATCAATCTCTAGTCTCTATATGTTTACATAAAAGTAATCAGTGAACATGTTAAATAATATTTGTCGTGCATAGAGATTTCAGTTGCATCTTCCTTTACTAATTTCATCTGTATTCAGTTTAATTGTGGTGGTATTCGAAAAACGAATCTAATGCATAGTGGCCTCTTTATTGCATATTTTCTCATATAATATGTATATTATAGCTTAAATATTTTCTTGCCTGTAAATACTCCGAAAGCAAACATTTGTGGCAGTTTCTGATTCAGAAAATGAGATGATAGATAAATGAAATAACAAAATTCAGCATTGTAGTGCTTTTTAATTGATTTCAAATTTAGCTGTAGTGTGATTATTTTTTCTCGTTCGTTGATTAAATTTGAAGGAAATACATTGGATTTTATGAACGAAAATTAGTAATTGATATGTTCTTCTGTTAGACTCCTTGAACTGTTGGATCGCATGTGATTATAGAAGTTTACGAAGTTGTTGAGTGTAATCAATTTCATCATCTTGTTGGTTGAGCGCATAAGTGCTGTTTCATTTTCTGGGCAAGGGGATTTAACGTTTCATCTCCAATCTGGTTCAAAAAATGAGAATAAGGTGGAAGAACTAGAATTGTATGGCCTGCAAAATTTATTTTTTTCTCGTATTACCTACTTTAATGGAATGTCTCGTTATCCTTGACAATGATGCCACTAAAATTTTCTCTCTTCCCCGACTTAACCAGAAAAAATATATTGATGAAAATAGAATTTCTTTTGTTTTTGTATTTGGACATTTTTGATTTGATAGAAAATGGAGTCGATGTTGAATGCCGGGCATATGAAAAATTTTTGGATCTGAGGTTAGGAACAGTTACAACTGCTCTTGTACCGTTAAGAAATTTTCCTTCTTTTTCCTCATAGAGCAGCAAAATCTTGATTCATCCAAAAATTCCATGGCATATTGCTTTCTGATTTCTGCTGTTGTTCATCATTTCTTCTCTCCGGTTGAAGATATGTTTTTTTTCATTGTAGACTGAAATACTTTAAACATTCTTGATAGTGTGTTGGTATTCCCTTCCAAACCTAAATTCCGCATACACTTAGATTTAAGATGGGGTAATTTATTAGACACTCTTCATCTATCTACTCCGATATAGTTCTTATATTTTCGTCTTTGTAAGTGAATTTCTGATTTACATATTTTTTCTTTACATCGACCTAGCAATCTTTGTAAAATTTTGTCTTTATGGTTATACGGCTGAGACTTTCATATCTTAAAATTGAGTCAATTTTGAAGTAGTTTTGCCTATATTTTTGATTTCGTTTATAAGACCTTCTTCTCTTCTTCCCAATCATGCTACATTCGATCCTTGAAAAAGTATTTTCTCTTGAATTTTTATTAATTTTCGTTCAGTAAATATTTCAAAAAGTGCCGCTCACACATTTTAAATCAATTGCAAGGCACTATTAATTCATCTCTTTGCAAGTGATATACAAAACCTATATTGTGTTTAATCGAGCCATTTACAAGCTTAAAATTATGATTCCCGAAATTCGAGAACGCACTCAAATATAAAATACCATTATAGTTGCTAAAATTTAGGCTTATCAGTTCAAATATGCAAAAAATAATATAAAAACTGTTACCGGTTATATGCTTAAAACAGTCGCGTGAGTAAGATTAATCAAATGAGTAGTGATCTGGGTGTGATTTCTCATTTCGTATTTTAAAATCATGTACTATTTCGGATTCTGACAAACCCTAGTTGTTATTGAAAGTTGATTTTAATTCTCCAAAATATTTGATTCGCATTGTTAGAGAACTGCAAATTGGAGGTTTCTTTTGGTAAAACCATAATTCTTAATCAATTAAAAATGACTTTCAAAATAAGTTGATTGTTTTATCAGTTTATCGATTAAAAATTCGTGATTGTCGACTTAGAATTCAAAAGATATTCAACTATCAAAATTTATTCATAATGAACTGAGATTCAGAAAATCACATAGGCGTTTCAGACTAAAAGTAAATATCGTAAATTTATTCCTTACAAATAGACATGTATGATTCTTCTCCATCACACTTTATTGGACGCTATAAATACGAGCACTAAAATGGAAGAGGGAACCAATACATAAATCTCATTGAGTACGAAAACAAAACAGACAATTAAAATAAGCGAAGGCCTCAAATCTGCGTCTTTAAACATTTACCATAACTTAGCTTTCTATTTATAGAATCATTCTCATTCTTTAAGCCATAAATTTTAATGTGGCATAGATTGTAATGTCTATGATTGACATCAATTTAAAGTTCTGATTCTACTCGATGAAATACTACCTTTTAGACTAGGTATAATTTTTAAAACATTTGGCTTTATTTTCCTATGTATAATGGTTATAAGAATTTGATTTTTTTAAAAACCAAAATTCTAGTGAGACGATTATAGATCTTTAAACTATGAGTAAATTGAGGATATAGAACTAATTCTGTAACCGGAGTGTTGATATCTCACGGCTGGTTGGTGTTTAATGGCTAAATAAAACAGATACTTAACGAGTGGATGCAGGCAAAATGAAAAACTGATAATGTTGATACGCTTGAAAATCGAACTCAACGCTTAGTTATGATTGTTTGCGACATCTACTCCTTTACACTTTTAGGTTGATGGCGGGCGGTCAAACTCAGTTTAATACGTGGTAATCACGTTTCAACTCTTAACCTAGTTTGTATGAAGATAAGAAACGGTCATTGATACACCGATGAAATTCTAAAGGTGTCGGTAATGAATGTATTTACATTTGGTTTAAGATGTGAATTTAATTAATACAAACATTAGTTAATTTTTACTGGTGTATTCAGGCTTTAAATAAACAGCATACATCTTCGGTGGTATCTGATCATAACGCGTCGAATGTCTGATTCAGAAGTGGTCCAAATGACTACTTTCAAAATCGAAAATGTTATTTAAACTCTCGTGGATACAAAGTGTTCAATCCTTATTCTGTCTTAATAATTTAGATAAAATCAACTGTCAGATGACAATCTTTTAACGCAACCTTAAACTTTGCTTTGAAATTATTGAGAATAATTGGGCTACATCAGCGGTTATAAACTTTTGGATTGAATGTTCTAGTGAGACGATTATAGATCTTTAAACTATGAGTAAATTGAGGATATAGAACTAATTCTGTAACCGGAGTGTTGATATCTCACGGCTGGTTGGTGTTTAATGGCTAAATAAGACAGATACTTAACGAATGGATGCAGGCAAAATGAAAAACTGATAATGTTGATACGCTTGAAAATCGAACTCAACGCTTAGTTATGATTTTTTTGCGACATATACTACTTTACACTTTTAAGTTTGTGGCGGGCGGTCAAAATCAGTTGAATGCGTGGTAACCACGTTTCAACTCTTAACCTAGTTTGTATGAAGATAAGAAACGGTCATTGATACACCGATGAAATTCTAAAGGTGTCGGTAATGAATGTATTTACATTTGGTTTAAGATGTGAATTTAATTAATACAAACATTAGTTAATTTTTACTGGTGTATTCAGGCTTTAAATAAACAGCATACATCTTCGGTGGTATCTGATCATAACGCGTCGAATGTCTGATTCAGAAGTGGTCCAAATGACTACTTTCAAAATCGAAAATGTTATTTAAACTCTCGTGGATACAAAGTGTTCAATCCTTATTCTGTCTTAATAATTTAGATAAAATCAACTGTCAGATGACAATCTTTTAACGCAACCTTAAACTTTGCTTTGAAATTATTGAGAATAATTGGGCTACATCAGCGGTTATAAACTTTTGGATTGAATGACGATTTCCAGGGATCACATTACACCATTTAACACATGAGTTTTTTTGTCTATTCAAACCTGTAAAACTTCTCATTTAACAAATTTTTCTGCTTCTAGTTAGAATTATGTTTGGTACCGTCTTTGAAATAAAGATTTTGCAGGAAACTGAATCATTATGATTTCAAACATTTTAATTGTTTCAGAGTAAATATTTTAAACTTTTTAAAGTACTGAACATCAATGATTGAGCGCTTTGTAAATTTAGGCATCGCGGGATCATAAATAACACAGATATTAGTTCGATGATGAAGATTTCGTCATTTTTTGACGTTGAAACTCATTGACGTTCTAAATTAGTAATATGGCATCGTTTTATAGTTCGTATTGTTGAGGGTAATATTTACAAATGGACGAATTGGTATTGAGTGGGAATATCTTTCCACTACTGTGTAGACTATACCTAGTTAGTTATACTCGTAAAACTAACATGGATAACACATGAAAACGGATCTCAAACAAAAAATCGTTAAGAAAATATAGTGGAGAGTATTTACGCTACAGTTTCACTTAAATAGTTACATCTGAGATTAATAAACCGCGATGGGTTATTTGTGGCGAGATTCTATCAGCTGAATCTATGAAGCCGAAAAAACTAAAATGTCATTTTGACAACAAGCACCGCCACTTTGTTTACATGGACGCAATATTTTTAATTGATAGCTGATAAGGTTGAGAAAGCCAGACTTAAATCTGGTGGGCCTTAAAATAAGCAAAACATAGCTGTGGTTGACGCTTCTTATTTGGTTGCTCACACAATCGTCAGAGCTATGAATCCTCAAACCTTACCGATGTGTTATTATTGCCCGTAGCCAAAGATATTTTTCGAGTCATGATTTAAGCAGAATTTGTCATAAACTGAATGGAATTCCCATATCTAATGACATTGATTAACAGGAGTACAGCTTACATGCCTTTGATATTCTCGATCAGATAATACAGGAAATGATAGCTGTTCCACCTCCACGATTTAGTATTCAGCTTGCTGAATCCACAGACATTACAAATTGTTCACAAATACTGGTTTATTATAGGTATTAATATGATCGCAATTTGAAAGGCAGATTTCTCTTTTGTAAATCTCTTGTGAAAATATTCGTAGTTTATGACAGATGAGATGGTGCTCCAAGTATGCTAGGATGTCCGTCTGATTTTCAGTTTTATACAGAATGAGTCATAAAATCACACGAGCTCACTGTATGATTCATCGACAAATATTTTAAAAGACGCTGCTAAAACGTTGCCACAAGAATTAAAAGGCTAAAGGAAAAACGTCATTTATTTTATAGAGGCTAGTTCTTTATACAGTTGACAAATTTAAAAAAATTGTGATGAGTTGAAGCATCAAACAACGTTCTGTTTTTTCCCACTGAAGTAGAATGGTTGTTAATAGGAGAAGTTATAAAACGTGTATTTGATTTCCGTGAGGAACTCAAACATCTTTTTCATCAGAAAGCAAAGAACACTTCGAAGTAATTTATAGGGGTGAAAATAAAGTACAGAAAATAGCTTACAGCATTTTCCGTTCAAGATGTCTGACTTTCCGACATGGACATTCAACGGTTCTTTATTTTGTATTTTGTTTTATCATAAAGTAAATGAAATTCTTAAGATTCTATCTTTTAGGGTCTTGAAAATATGCGGTTAGATTGTAGAGACTGATATAAGCAGTCGTTTACTAAGATTGATCCGAGTCTAACAGCAATAATCTCTCTACAATTTATCATTTACTTTCTTATTATAAAAGAACACAAGATGGAAATTTTGAATGTTCGTATCGGAAGTCGGACATTTTGCACAGAGAATGGTGTATCTGGTTGAAATCTTTGCCATCTTGAATGAATTAAACTTATCACTGAAACGATAAAGTGGAACATGCCTTAACTTTCTGAAATGACTAAATCCTTCAAGATGAAACCACTTTTTCAAACAAAATTGGCCCAAAATAAAATTTATACGCTGCCAGCCTTATCTGGTTTATACGAGGAAATGGAGTTGAATCTGGCCAACGAAAAAGAATGATCATTACCTTGAAATAACACTTTTACGTGCTTGCAGAAGAAATTTAACTATATTTTTCAAATCTACCTCACGCACAGATTGCACTTGCAAGAGGTCCATTTACAGTCAGATGTTTTTGAGACATCATAGGAATTGTTTATCGAACTCATTGATAGCGATGCAGCACAAATTGATCACAATGTCATTTCCACAATTTCAGACCTTGTTTGCACACATCCTGTTCTGTATGGGACTGTATTTGGCAGTCTTTTTCCATTTCAAACAGCATCCCTCTGCCAAACTAGGTTTTCCAGCGTTTTTCAAATCTAAATATAGAATAGATTTGATGCAAAAGATTACCTATTTTGTGCTCTTGCAAAGATTACCTATTTTGTGCTCTTGCAAAGATTACCCCATCAATTCCTGATCTGGAAAAAAACAATCATAACCTTCGCCTTGGCGTTGGCTTGGATGAACACAATGTAGCAAAAACTTCAAAACGATGTAGTTAGGATTATTGTTCATGTCCCACTACAAATTACAAACAAATATATAGCGTTCATATGGTGATAACTCTATGTAGAAAAGTAAATAATGTGATGCATATAGATTAAATTTACTTTGATAAAACATAAGCAGAAGTATATTTTGCCCAAAATATGACTACATATTAAATTCTTGATTAAATATAAAGCTTATGTTCAGTTTCCAACAGTGAAATACACCCTGTATTTACGATATTATCATTACTATTTATAAATTTACCAAAGTAAACTTCTTAGGTCTATCGTAGAAAATAATTTTAACGTATCTCCACATACTGGGAAATTAGATTAAAGGTGGCAGCACGATAAAGGATGAAAACCGCTGATCTAGAATAAGATGATCACAGGTAAACATAACTTGAAATCTGTTTGAGATGAAACATGCAACAGAAAACGTTTCAAGTTTATGATTAATTAGCTCGAGCAAACACAACCACTCCAATAAAAGCTGTCTAATGTCAGAATTCTGTTAATAAAGACAAGAATGATATACTTATCGCTCACAGAATGAAGCAAATTTAGTTGGTTTCAACATTAAAATGTGTCTAAATCTAGATTAACAAATATTAGATAAAAATGACATCGTCGGAATCTCGTAGTTTTAACACGTTCAGAGTATTTCATTAGCCGCAGCAAACTGTGAGGCATATTAATAAATTTCATCACATTTTACTCGTATCTATCTTGCCTCTTAATATGAGTCAACTTTATACCAAATTTTTATGCTCTATGTCAATATAATATTTCAACTAGTTCACACAGTTTACCGCCCCAAGGTTATCGTAAACTTTATCTCAAGTTATATTCACAGGATCCTGAGATCTATCATTAGTCAAAATCAAAAATCAGATATATATATTAGACGACGATATTTCAAAGTTAATTTAAACTGAATCCTTGAAAGATGAACTTTGATATCATTGCCTCGTTAACAATAGACTAACAAATCATCAAGCTGGAGTAAAAGTTATTTTAATGATAATTTATAATATTGATGAAGTTGTCAAAGTAACCGCTTTTGTTTTATAAACAAATGAAAGGTAAATTGATATTCGGGCAAAGCCTGTAATTGAATTTCATTCAGTCAAATTATTGAAAATCTAAAAGTTGATCAATCAAAATTCCAAGTTTTGATAAAGGAAATACATATTACATTATTTCGCGAGCAAATGTACCTATGGGCTCATTCAGAAGGCCGATTATTTTTAAATAAAACAATGGTTTAAAAAAAAGAGGCATTTGGCCTCAAAAATTATTCTAACAACATAAAATGAATTAAAAGTTTTCTCTTTGTAACGATTTGAAAGCAAAGCGTGATGAATCTTTGATCCATCTATTGCAACTTTTTTAGGATATTTGTCTTAACATTGTGGCAATATATGACTGCAAAAAGTTGGCATCATAAATAGCCCAATTAGGCCTTGTAATCGTATTCCTTTTCGAAAAAAAAACAGCTCTATTTCATTCAGCCGTGAAGAATAGGTTACCAAAATACTATTTAATTGCCCCTTGATTCTATTACATTACAAATCTCTCTTGAATGATGGAATCGAACATCAACCATTACAAATATGTATGGGGGTTATCTTACAAATAAAAAATTTCTTGTTGAATCAAACAAATTTTATTTAGAATTGTGATATCGCTAACATAGAGAATTTGCACTTTGTTCTCATTCAAACTTCAAATATTAATAACCAACAAATCAAATAATTTTGTGTTTCAAAATGGGTTTAAACGGTTTAAATTAGATCTGAGAAGTTACATGATCAAGTAGTCACGAAAGAGTTGTTTGGTACCCTTTTCTCAAAGGCTCAATTTAATCGAGCTGCTTTTATTGGAATTGGAAGCGATAATAAAGTAAAATATGATTATACATGATTCAAACGCATTTCAGTCATATATTGCCACAATGTCAAGGCAAATATTCCAAACAAGTTAGAATAGATGGATCCGAGAATCAACACGCTTTGTTTCCCAGCCGTTAAAAGAGAATATTTTTAATTAATTTTATGTTATTAGAATAATTTTTGAAGCCTAATGCTTCTTTTTTGAAACCATTTTTTATTTTAAAATAATCGACCTTTCGAATGTGCCAATAGGTTCATTTTCTCGGGAAATAGTGTATAACGAAATAATCATTGACAAATTTTTGATTTACAAATTATATTAAATTTGACCACTTTATTTTACTCTGAGATAACCAAATTTTGAAATAAATCTTTCGAGTCTATTCATAACTTAATTCTCAAATTTATCTAAACATCAGGGATTAAATATATTTTGGTTATTGTGCAACACAGTTCATGGAAAATATCATTCAAATTTTCAGTCGTAATTTTTATCGAGAAATGTTCCTGAAACAATCACATATTTGATATTCTGAAGTTTCTCTCGATACGCTCTCATTAAACATTTCG
>JWZT01005339.1:881673-917631 GCA_000827895.1 Thelohanellus kitauei
CCGATTGTTTAAATATTTCATGAATTTTGCTCAAATCGGGGGTATTTATCTTCCACATTCGTGGGAACTGTTGTGGTATGGTGAAAAGGGGGTAATGTGTCGATCTTTTTGTATTTTATTTAGTTTTTACATTGTTCAGACATTCCCAACATTGGATTTTAGGATTTTTATGGTCAAAATTGAAATTAGTGGTTTTATTCCGTGATGAAAGACTGTTTTATTTCTAAATATGTAAGTTTTACTTCATTAGGAAGCTTCTACCAGCGAGACGAGGGGGATAATCCGAAATTGATAGGTAGGCGTATCACAAATCGGTCCAGTCATCTTCAATATAATTACAGCACGAACACTTTTTGGATTCGTTGTCATATACATATCTCCGCTTTTGGCTTTTCAGTTTAACAGATATTTTTCAAACTCGCTTAATATTCCAATGTTAGTTCTGTCGCCATGGGAAGTTGTTTAATGCCCTCACTCAAGCACTTTTCTCAATAAATTTCAACCGATAATACGTAATCCTATCGATCGGGCACATTTTTAGCCAAATGGATGTTTGGAGAGTCTGTCGAATTTTCTCATTCTGACTCAAACATTTATTGGGTGAAATTTAATTCTCTTATAACCAGATATATATCACGAATTGGCAATGGCTTATTCTAAATTGTTCCTTGGTTATATCTGACATACCATGATGTTTATTCATAACGTTCTTCTGGATGTCATATATACGGTATAGCGTGAGGTGATAATGTATATGGGTCGTATATCAATATATTTTCAACAAATGAACAAAGGTTTAATTTGAAACCATGCTATTTTAGTGACATCCAACGTTTTCGTGATTTTCTAATTAATCATTGTAATGGTTAAATTATCTCTGATATTATCATTGGAAGTTTTAGAGATGTTAGTATCAAAAGACCAAACTCGTGAAAATGGATTGGAGAAGGAATACGGAAACTTTTTGTCATTCTTATTCAAATAAAACCTTGCATGAAGTAGTGAACCCTCTTAATTAAACAATCTCTCGGAAATTATATCATTGTCGAAAAATTAAACTAAATCTAGCCGGTGAATACTGAAATGTGATGATTTGAAACAGTCAAAATAAATATCATTAAAATGAAGCAATGTAAACCATCTAAGAAGTTATTCTTTATGTTCATTAAGTCAATAAAAATATAATAAATTTCTAAAGGTTTAAATCACGACGAAAGAAAAGTAATTATAGTTGCTTTCTTTATACTATGTGCTTACATTGGGTTCCAGGTAATATATTTCTATCGATGTAAAAACCATCTTCAAATTATTTTATTTGGTTGAACACATAGGGTGATTGTTATTGCCTACTTTTTGTATCTTATTCAAAATATATATGGTTTCCCGATAAAATCCGGCACATTTTTTATCGAAAATTGTAAAAAAACTATTTTAAATTAGATTCATTAATTTGTTCGTTTAAATAGCATCGTTCGGATCTTGCCTTCGTAACCAGAATACATTAATTCATTTGAGGCCGTATCTATCAAAATAAAAAAGTACTTCACACCCCACTCGTCTATGATTAACTGCTCTAAAAAATATTTTCCAAACGGTAAAAGATCGTAAAGACAGCTGCCCAATATCGGAATTGTTGAATTGGATAGAGCGGCTTTATACAAAGCCATATCCTCTGACTGCTACAGGTATTATCGAAATATTCTAAAACACAAGAGATGATGCTATTTAGGGGAACAAGTTGATGACTAGGATAAAATAATTCATCTACCGCTAATTTTCATAAATTTAATAAAAATTGACGGACTCGATTAGGAAACCTTATATTTAAGATTGCATATCTGTGATTAGAATTTAAAATAATTTAATTTTATATTTTTGATAAAATAAAAGTCACCGACTTGATCGGGAAACCCTAAAAGTGACGAGTATAGCTTATTAACTGTCGATTTCCAAAAAATCTTCGACTTGAGATTTGAAAATTTTACGTCTCATGGCAAGAGTATTTCATCCAGCAAAACTAAAGTTCGTTCATAAAGCTTATACTTTGAAAAACACAACATTAACAATACCCGCCGATACAAAAATTTTCGAGGTTCACACAACTCGGAGTCTTTAATCGAGTTGGAACTTCGAGAATTGTCAACCAATGTTAAATGGTTCATAAAATGGATACTATATTTATTTCTGGCATATCTTTTGCTTTTTAAAATATAAGAAGAAATGGCTTAAAATTGACATTTGCTGCCTTGATCAATTATAAATATACTACTTTATAATGCTAACGATAAAGTTCTGAAAGTTTGATACTTAGCATATGTATTATACTTTTGTGGATTTCTCTATGATATAATATGCTATGTGGATCTCCTGCAGTCTCAATAGATTTTAGCCTTTCTCAGCCAGTAATTTATATGTTGTAATTAAAATTATGCGTCTTTTCAATCAATGAAACTTTTGTAAATATAGTGATTTTCGACATATATAATAATCATTGCAAGCCACTTGATAAAAGTTTCCACAATTCAAAAATTTCTTCCATATATGCGATATTAAACCTTTCAATAGTTATATGGTGAATTTGTAGCTCTTTTAAATTTTATCAAGTTCAGCGGTAACGCATAACGTAAGATTTAATTTTTGCCAAACATCAAATAAGATTTAAGAAACCAACGAATAAATGCATAGCCAAGGATGACAATGGGCCGCTGTTGTTCTTAATTTTTTTTGAATAAAGTAAGATCTGAACATTTCTATCGGATAATCCCTTAGTAGATAGGTTATTCGAAACATAAGAAGGATAATTAATTTTGTAATCGCTGAAAACAACTAAATTAAGAACAACAGCTTCCTAGTGTCATTCTTGGAGATCAATTTTTCCGTTGTTTCCTCAAATATTATTTGATGTTGGGCAAAAATTAAATCTAACGTTATGCGTTACGGCTGATTTTGATAAAACTTAAATGAGTTGAGAATTCACAAGATCACTAATGAAAGGCTTAATATGCCATCTATGCAAGAAAATTTTGATCAATGGCAACTTTTATAAAGTTGTTTGCAAGGATCAAGTAGGTACAAAACCCCTATATTTACCGTTTTTCCAAGTGTTTTACCGTTTATGCTTCAAAATTTCTAACTGTGCGCCAAATATGAATACCATTTTTCAGTTCTACGTATTTATATTAAACATACAGCCCAGCTTATAATTTTTAAATTCTTCAGCGCAAATGTAGCTCCAGTGTTGATTTGTTGACCATGCATTCAACGAAGATTATCCCAAAAATAAAGTTTTGTTGTTTTAACATAACATCCACTGATATGCTTCATGCAGGACGTTCTTTTAACATTATGAATCCTGATTTCGACAATTTTAGGGTATATAATCCTGAGGTAACAAATTCATTATTATTATCATTCATGTTGATGTCTTCTGGATCCTTGTACGAAACCCGTTGATCCAACAAGGTGCCCATCCTGATTCAGCTTTAAAAGACGGTTCATACAGCTGAAGTGTCTAAAACTACAATGATAGGGCCTCATCTCCTCTAGTAGTTTAAAAATTCGAAACGTATATTTGTTGCTTTTGTTTGCTACAGGAGTATCAACCTCCAAAGTAGTCGTGATTAATGCTCTGGTCTGCTAATTGTGCATATACAAGTACAATCGACCATAACGTTAAATTGAAGTGTTTAGTTCTAAAATTGTAGTGTATATTCAATGTCCTAAATTGATTTGTATATGAACTTTAGACTTCTACAAGAATCATGAAGATGATTGTAGATACAAAAATTAAGTAGCGAAGTGTGACAAAATTGAATATACAATTCTTTGAAGACAATGAGTTATTGTATTGTAAGTACTCTTCTCTTTTTGTAAAAAACGCACAAGCGAAATATGCCACAATTGATCAATGTGACATGTATATTTTTTAACCACTCAACTTTTTGAATGACTTTGAAAACATTCGCTTGAAAAAATTGACTTAAAAAAACTAATATTAGTTTAAGTATCGATTGAATGTATCAATAAATACAAATTTAACAAAAAATCTGGATTTTAACGAATAATTTCAAAAAAACTGCTCCCTTATTTTATATTTACATATATTAGATTACACGACAGAAAATTAAATAGAAATAAAGATTAAGGTGTGAGAAGTCTAAAGTCAAGAAGGATAGCTTTTTATTTTATACAGAATTATTTTTTAAATGAACACTTCTATTTTGGTGGTATAAGTAACTCAGTTATCTCTGGCCATCTAAACTTTTTATATTAATTAAAAAATAGAAAGTGGGCATAAAATAGACGTCTCAGATCGAAACTCTCCAGTAATCAAATAATAGATTATATGTCCATGATACATAAAGGTAGGTATTTCTAATCACCAATTGATTACCAATTACTCAGTCTTTGATTTTAACCTGTTATATTTTCTTACTTATTGGTATCTACCTGTGTGAACATCAATTCCATTTATATTTGAAGCAAGCTTTGTAAGATCTCCAGTATCTGCCAACAGTGCCAATATTTGAAACTCATACCTCACAGTTTGAACCAATTCTAAGCGTCATTCCACCTTATGGCAGCTTTAGAGGTGTCGATATCCTGTCACTTAAAATTATCACATATTTCTGATTATGTGAGTTGAATCACAAAGGCGTTTCTCATTTTAAGGAAACAATTATATTTTTTCATCGCTTTGATTAAACAAACTCATTGTTTTCGTCGTGTCGCCATCTTTAGGGTTTGGATCATACTCATGAGTAACCTTCATTATCTGGATATGACACTGGAAATTTTTTTTAATTCCGAGACGATTGGTATAATGGGTGACATGTTTTAAGCTACAAGCACATCCAGAAATCCCCAGCCAAGACTTAAGAGAATCAGTGAAATACCATTAAATTCCAATTTTCATTGGAACCATTCTCTTGCACAGGAACAGACGAGTATGTAAGGTTGTTTCATATTTTGATTCTTTTTGAATTTCAGAAATCTCCACTTATCTGTGTAAGAACTAGGATAAATGTTTCTCGTTACTATCTGGATAGTAATTGCCTGTAGCTATTGTTATTCCTCCTCTGATACAACCTTTAAAAACAACGAAGATATTTTTGAAGCAATATATCCCTTCTTAAATATGAATAATATTGGTAAATATATTCAACTTTTTGCAATAAACTTCGCTTCTTAAACTAGAGGCATTGATGACGTTTTTATTTATTTTATTGAATATAAATTATCGTGTGGGACATGTTTGTGAATTCTCATAAATGATGAATAGGGTTGTTTATATCAATGATAATTCAAACAGAAATCCTCGGTTTTCGAATGAGCGATTTGATATCGATTATTGTATTTAAGGTCATAGAAGAACGAAATCCTAAGATGGGAACTTAAAAGAATTATTCAAAAGAGAAAGTATAAAGTATCACACGGCATACACGTCTACATCTGAAGACTGTCGATTTACAAGGACATCACACGACCAGACAATGAACAGTTTCCTATCCGAAAATTATAACTGAATCTGAGTTTAGAATCAATCGGCCGAAAATATAAATAACGCGTTTACATACGCAGATCGTTCTTGAACAATAAGACTGAACAGTTTTCTTTAACCTCGAGAGGACGATTAATACCTGGTATTGCATTCAAAATCAACCTCTATGACGATATGTATTGTTCACATCCAAATTCATGGTTATTCTTGTCGATATTATGGAACTTCTTACTTATTCACTGTGTGCTTCGACTTTTTGTACAGGGCACGATGTCGATAATTATTCCACGAAAAAATGGGTGACAAATATCTTCCGATATTCAGAGATATCGTTAAGAGTAACCAAACATTGTGACATGGGCAATATTTATCGTCAAAAGGTTGATTTTGGATGCAAAACCCGGTAAACACACTGTAATTGTGCGCGCATTGGATTCCTGATATTTACAAAAGATTTTCCATTTAAAATTTAATGAATGATTTTAAATATAAAAGTAGTTTATTTTGAAACACTAAATGGTTATTTTAATATTCGAAAGTTGGTAGTAGATAAGCACATTTACGTGTGTCTAAGCGGTTGATTTTGAATGCAAAACCAGATAAACAATCAAAAATAATATTGAATTGAAGGGATATTTTAAATTTGTAATTCAAAACTGAATGATAAATTAATACCGTGAGTATCTTCATATTTTCTCATATTTAATCAATTCAAGCTTTTGTCGGTTAAGTTTGAATGATCGAAAATTGTTTAAAAAGATCGCATTGTACGATAATTCTGATGCTAAAATATCCTAACTCAACATAGATAGAGAATAAGTCACATTCCCTTTCTGTCAAAGAAGAAATATCGACCGAATAAAATAGTTACAGTTAGGGCACATATAGATTCCTGTTGTATTCATTCAAACAACGTATCCAGGGAAATCAGAGATTTTAAAATTTATTTGGGCATTTCGATTTTAACTCATTTCACATGATTTAATTAGAGGGGAAACACTAATCTATTAATATCTTGATGCTCGTGTATCAAAAATTCTTTTTATGCTGTTTTTTGTTGATGATTACTTTTTTTTACTCCAACTATTTTTATTTAATTTATCTGTAATATCTTCAGGAAGAAATTATCAAAGAAAAAATTTCAGAGCTAAAACTTCAACCTTGTCAATTTTTAATGTTCTGCTAACGTTAGTAGGCAATCGAAATTTTAAAATAAATGGTATAACGCAGTTTAACTTTCAGAAAATATACCTGACAACTATAAAGACGATCTGTACTAAGCTTGTTGAAGAACAACAGTTGGATGTTAATGACAAAATCAAGAAAAGTCACTTGAATTTTCTAAATAAGTGACTATTTTGAAGATAAGATCTTATGATGGAAATAATTTAGAGATTTTTAATTCTAACGTAAAGTTTCCTGATGAAGAACTCAGGACATGGTTTGCCTAAATCAATTTAATTTTATATCCTATGAAAAGTATTTTCTTATTCTAATAAGAATGATTTGAAATATGGGCATAAAAAAGGCATCTATCCAAATCAGCTAAAATCGTAAGAATCACATTGCTCAAGATATGAAAATCTAGATCTATGTGAGTTTGAAGTTGTCAAAAAAAAAACGTTCTAAACTTGAAAACATGTTTGGTTATGTAAAGCCTTTTTACAGAGCTAACATTCATTCTTCCATGTTTCAAAAATATATTTAAAGACGGTTTATTTTCACTATCAAGATTTAAAAGTAGAAATATTTCATAATTTAAACTTCAATATATCCCCTAATACAAATGACTTGAGTTCATTAAATGGCAAAACAAACCTCAAGCTCGATAGAAGTAATTTTTAAATGGAAGGACTTTCAGATTTGAAAATTATTAGCACGAGGAATATTATGACTGATTAGATACATTTAAACGTTATAAAATATAATTTCTACGCATTTGTTTTGATGTTATGTCGTTTATTTGCCTTCCTGGCCTCTGCATCGTAATTGTTTTCGGTATGTTCTAACATAATAAAAACAGTTTTTAAAATCTTAAAGTTTTTCTGATTATTTGTAAACAAATATCGCTAATAACCTTAAATTTGTGATAATTTTAAATAAAACAATGATATTGGATTCAAAGATATATAATAATTTTTCAACTCTAACAATACTAAACCGTAAATCAATGAGCATGTGTGTGATACTTCGGATGTAACAATTTTTTACTTCAACCAGAGTTATGAAAACGTGTTCCGTACCCAGAAAAATTATCACCGATATTTTGATGGCTCGAAAAATAAATTCTAGTTTATATGATTTTTCTAACAAGAAAGATAAGAGATTATGACATAGTTCAATATAATATCCATGCTTATATTGTGGATTACAGCCTTGTCCTAATCATTCGATGATAGAAAATACTAATCTGTTATTCATAGGCTTGGTTCATCAGATTTTAGAATGGAAATATTCTGATCGAATGATCAGAGTTTTCTTAACACTGTGTGATCGAAATACGGAGTAGAGTAGTTTTCTGGGATTAACGGCGTTACATTAACATACCTATGTGAAAATTACAACTAAAGAAAGTATGATCACACATACTGTGAATAAAACATTTGTCGGAACAAACAAATTTACTATGTAAGCCAGAAACAAACCAAAATTCATCATTTTTTAATGATGTACATTTGAATATTTTCGGTCCACGGCACTATTTTTCTTTGACTTTTACATACATTATAACCTCACAAAACTCTCAATCTTAATTGAATTTATTGAAAATTGGAATTAAACGAATATTTTCAGCTCCAATATAAAACCATATGACAACTTGCAGAAAATACGCGTGATCATCGCATGGATTACAAGAAGACCCTGGACCCCAAAAGCTTTACAAAAAATGAGAAACGGGCCAGGATATCATCAATGGAACTTCTAGAACAGTTCCACATCTCTGATTCTATGATAGAAGAAGTTGGAAATCGATTTCAACAATTTCTGGAAAACGGATTGAAAGATTCAACGGATGGAGGAAAATCAAAAAAAAGTATCGATGTTGCCTGCCTATATATCGACCGTTACTAATAAACTTGGCTCTGGATCCTACTTCTCACTTGATATGGGTGGAACAAACATCCGTTTCATACATATCGTGGTGGAAGACTCGAAAAAACTAATTGTTAACCGGAAATCAAGTCAAATACCAAGTTATATTTTGGATGGAGAGTGCGACGATTTTTGTGACTTCATTGCAGGTTATATATCAGTGGGAATGAAGGAATACAATCCATCATCTGAACCAATAAATTGTTTTGGATTATCTCTAAGTTTTCCATGTTCTCAGAAAGCTATTAACCATGGGAGCATTCTGAAAATGGGAAAAGCTTTCAAAATCAAAAACGCTATTGGAGAGGATGTAATTTCTAAACTTAAGAAAGCATGTGCCTCGATAGATCTTGATATTAAAGACTTTGCACTCATCAACGATGTGACGGGAACACTCTTATATGGCTCATTTGAGAAGCCGTCTACCTATATCGGTCTAATTATAGGAACCGGTACTAATTCGTGCTATGTAGAAGAAACGAGAAATGTTGAAAAATCAAGTGGTGACTATTCGAATCCTTATATGATCATTTACACAGAATGGGGAGCTTTTGGAGAAGATGAAGAATTGAAAGAAATTCAGACAGATGCAGACCTGATTCTTGACAGAGTTTCAGCAAATCCAAAAATGCAAATCTTTGAAAAAATGGTTTCAGGAATGTATATTTCCGAGTTGGTCAGAGTTATTCTTGTGACGTACAAGATAGATGGCATATTGTTCGCTAATGGTGTTCCAGAAAAACTTTTGGTGCCTTATGCACTTAGGGGGGAGGACTTGGCAATCGTATGTAATCACTCAATATTTGTTGAATCATTTCAAAAGAAATATCAGTATAGATTGGGCGATGGCGAATATGACATCATATGTATGGTTTGTCAGATGGTTGTAGATAGAGCAGCTACATTAGTAGCCATTGGATTAAATGAACTGCTAAACAAAGTCAAGCCAATAAAAGATGCAAAAAAGAACATTGGAAAGAGGGACAATCATGATAACAACTCCAGGGTTCAAAATAGTGGAAGTGAAAAAACATCACGAACGTCAGAAGGAGAAGTGATAATCGATGAGAATTTAATCGAGACAAATATTTTGGATGAAACAGATGACACAATCTGTATTGCAGTGGACGGTTCGATGATAAAATACCACCCTGATTATCTGGCCACCGTCACCAAGGTTCTTAAGAAAATCTCAACCATAAGATTTGAATTCCTGATCACATCTGATGGAAGTGGAAAGGGTTCTGCATTGGCTGCCTACATCATGGACAGCCAAAAACGCCACAATCATCATGTTTGAGTATCATATTATAATAAAATTAAAGTAGATTCTTTTTTATTCATTTTTTCAGAAAGATGTCTTACTGTTTATAATTATAACTCTATTTGCAGTCTTACGAATTTTTTAAAACTCAAGTGTTCTAATTCAAAAAAAAGGTGAAAGAGATCTACTCTAGTGTCAATATTAATCACACAAACCAATATTTATGTACGAATTGTTTCTTTTAAATGAAATAATCTTGCGAAACAGCAAATTTTTATCGGTTTAGTTTAATTTTGTAAAAGTGGTAAACTTGGTAGATAGTCATCTAACTTTTGAGAAAAGTAATCAAAATTTTTTACAAAAAAACAACCATAAATGAATGTTAAAAGGACAAAAACTCATTTTAGATCACATTTATAGTGTTTAATAGGAGAGAAAGTTTTCATAAATAGGATTTCGTCATTGTTTTGATTTTTCATAAAATACAAAACACATCAAACGGCGGCATCTGTAGGTAAGTTTTAACAACGTTTCGGAAACATGGAATAAAAAAGTTAGTATCATTCTAACGACATCTGTGTGGATTATAAGCTATTTTATGCTTTGTGAAAAAGTAAATTTATAAAGATAATACCGGGAGGTGAATAAATAAACACAATAATATTCAGCCGAAAACGTCCGTTTGGATTTTTGCCCTTTAGACAAAGTTTGTTAAAATTTTTGTTTGTTGATTCTTATATCTGAAATCTCATTATCCGATATTGCTTCTTGTTGAATTTTCTCAATAGCAGAGCTCAAATTCGTTCATTACAAATTTATGGGAACCGTTTTATTTATAAACGGTCAGACACCAATAATAGTGGGAGAGCAGAGCCGATTTAACTATATATTTATTTATTTAGTAGTCTCTTTGTAAGAGATTATGGTTAAATGAAAATGTTTGCCTTTTTTTACTATATTGGGTTATAATTTAGATGACCTCTACCTTTCGACACTCGTAGAAGTACTCTACATTAATAAAATTGACATACCTTACCATACCTCTAAAAGTGGTGGAAAATAGATAGTTAAACTTGTTGGAATTATGAACGTGTTTCAGAAAATATTAAAAATAGCTGTATTTTCGAATGTTAGTGCTCTGAACACGTCTAACTTGGAATTATAGCCATTTTTTGTGTCCAACTGGAGACAATCATACATTTTCTAGATATACTTAATTATATTCTTAAATGTGCCAAATTGAAATCTGATGGATACTTTTACGAGTGACTGAGAATAATTTGAAATTGATCCAAAGTGGTCATTCTATCGTTATCCAATTCTATTTTATCACTAATCCTTCCTGCTTTATTCCTTTTAAGCTAGAATGATTCAAGATAGATGGATCATATGTTTTTCAACGTGTTTTATCAAAACAGACTATTAATCCTAAAGTTTTTTGAATCGATTGTTATCATGCTTTCAATAAATTTGATTATATTGAAATTGAACCAAAGTTAGCATTCCATTTTTGATAGGTGGTTCAAGAATTCTCATTGATATTTAAATATTTTAATTTTTGGGTTTATTACCTGTCGAAAATGAAGTAGGGGACCAATGACATATTTTCTGCAACTTTTTATTACTTTTGTTAATTTCATGTCAAACTCTGCTGTTTTTAATGGATTTCCGGATAAAATCATTCTATTTTTTCGATTGAATGTTTTGGATATTCAGATAAAAAATAAAATTTTAAGTCCTACTAAATAATTTGTTCTCAAAAATAACATTACTTTATTATTTTAACATATTTAGAAAGTACAAGTCGCAGCCAGCAGACGTGATTTCATATAAAGCTATTTAAATCAAATTCAAAAACTCTTTTTCCGATCGTGGGAGGCTGTCTATACGATATTCTGCCTTTTGGAAAATATTTTTTCAATAGAGTTAACCATAGGCGAGTATAATATATATCGCTTCGATTTGATAGAAATGGTTTCATATGAATTCAAATAATTTGGCTGTTAAGGCTACTATTGAACGATGCCATTTAAGGTGACAAACTAATTGAAATTTTTTTAAATATAGTTTATTTACTTTTTTTTGAAATAAACAAGTGAGGGACTTGATTGGGATACTGGCGCAATTGATCGGTAAACTTTATATCTCTGCATTCATTTATATTCGATTAAATCTACTAACCTGCAAATAACCTTTTCTTAAAGAATTTCTCTCTCTGATTGTTGCATAACACGAGGAGTATGTCTTTGTATACCCATATCATAAAACACTATAGTAATGCGTTGAGTGAACTAGAAGGAGTAGATTAGAATCTATCATCAACAAATGTATTCAATTTGCATCTAACAAAGCATATCGTTTCGATAGCTACGTGAATCACGAAGTTATAATATTCTCTACGAATTTAACACTTCTAATATTCTCCCAAAAAGGGGAACCGTTTTGATTTAACAAAGGTGGATATATCAATACAGATTGAATGGAATTAACCTGTATCGAAACAAGCATTTCCTGTTTTTATGACAAACGCACCTTTTTGGTTAGCATTCTTAAAAGCATACCGTTAAAAGTCTATCTTGTTAAAAATTATGAGGTCTTAGTAAATTGTTTTAGAACTCAACTTTAACTTTATAGCAGTTTTCAGTTAAAATTGCAGGAAAACTTCATGATAAAAAGTTTTTAAAAGTAAATGGATAAAAGCAATATAATTTAATTCACACTCATAAGCCCTCGTAATGTTTAATTATAATATCAAGCAATAATACTAAGTTTATATCCATTTATTCAATCCTAACTTATAAAAATATTTGTGTCAATCTTTTGTAATCTTTCTCTAAATAATCCATAATAGATGAACTTACATTCATTTCGGGTAATCTGAATGCTCTCAGTTTTTTGGCTGTTCGAAAACTTTTAGAGTACCCAAACAGAGAGTGTGATATTTTTACATTCCTCCAGATTTATACTGGTCTTAAAGGCATCTCTTTTTAATTAATCTTTTTAAAACTTAATTCTAGTTCAACATTATCAACTTGAAATCAAAGCGAGATGAACAAGTTTTTGAATGCCTCGCGGGTTTTATGTACGGCCAAAGTCGAGATGATCAACTTTATAACATTTTTATCGCGTGGCCATGTGTGAAATGATATAATGGATAAAATTGATATACATCAACAGTAAAAACTCGTAAAGGTTTTTGCAATGTCTGCTCTTATGATTTGTCTCGAGTATAAATTGTGGATTTTCCACCGCGTTGGATAGATACGATATATGCAGGTTGTAGGACAGTGATTGTTAGTCGAATTTTCAACTCAATCAGGACTTTTATTTTATCCAACAATACATACATACACAATAGCCGTATATCTAGTAATCAGATAAGAATCAACCGGAATGAAAATAATATTTAGGTTTAAGATAATATCAGTGAAGGATAGAATGGACAAATTAGAGATTATGGACATGAATATGCCATGAAATCAAGCAATAGTTTCAAGAGAATCTACATCATCACGTTAAAAATAACTGTTGAGAATAGGATAAACGACGAAATACGACACGTTCCGTTCGCGTTTTTTAACATTTATAAAATTTTTAAATCTTTAATGCAGCCAACTATAACATATGTGACAGGAAATACAATGAAACTTAGAGAAGTAATAGTATACATTCATTGTAGACAAGGAAAATATTATCGGATCTACCCTTTTCTTTGATTTCTCAAAACATACACCGTAAGTCTATGAGGCGACTAGTTCCGGAGTTACAAGGCGATCCCCATGATATTATTCGTGAAAAGTGCAAAATAGCCAAGAGTTACGCTAAAGGACCGATTCTGGTTGAAGATACATGTTTATGCTTTAATGCATTTAAAGGTCTGCCTGGTCCTTATGTGTAAGTGTATAGCTTATTTAGAAAGTGGTTTTTGCAAAGTATAGGAACGAATGGTTTGTTTTATGAATGTTTTTGGCCTGTACCGAATGCTAGACTGTGATCATAATATCACCTTTATCCATTCCTTTGGAACAATGTATCCCAAATTATTTCCCGAGAAAAATCTCCAGATGTGTCGCGAAAAAATTCCAATCATTTTTAGTACGTAATGAGCAATAAAAGTATGAAAAAAATTGTTTGGAAGGTAGTATATTCGTATTCTTGTGAGGTTTTCTCTCCATACTCTGTGATTGGTCAAAATTTAAATCAATTTTCCTGTAAAATATGTTTTACACCTTTCTGATTTTATACATTATTGGTTTAAAGGAGAGTCCTCATCTTTCAAAAGAATTCCTTTCATCGAATCTGAGAATGAAAGAAGATATCATTCGCACTGGCCAGGGGGTGGGTAAATGCTCGCTTGCAAATATTCTATTTTTTAGGCGATATAAAATTTCAAATCATTTAAAGTTTAACTGCCGCACTTTTTTAGTATTGTACGAATCTGTCAAAAAATATTTGTGAATTTAAAAGTTTCTAAAAACATGTATGGGATTAAATAAATCATAATTTCGATTAATTACATGCATTTTCCTTTAACACAGAGATGAGAAAATAGATAATGAATTGATGAAAGTTATGACTCTAATATTTGTTCAACATATAGTGTTTCTAGTGTGTTTGGCGACATTTTGAAATGCCTTTCACTCTAAAATCATAATGTTTCAATTTATTTTAGGACTATTGCAAAAATTGATAAGATTCCATCATGTGAGGCCCACTCAGCTTGAAGTTTTCATAAGTATCATTAATCAATCTGATCTTTTATTGATGGAAATATAAATGTCTTGTTTCAGTTACTAGTATTAACTTTGTAGGTGAAAAAATGTTCAGTTATATTGATCCACATATTTTTGAGCATCCGCTCTGAAGGAGTCCAAACTGAACGAAAATGTTTTCAAAAAAATGTTAACGTATTATCAAGAAGAGTGTCATTTGAGCAAAATATCCTCTTCCCATAGCTAGTCCCATCTTGGAGGCCTTCTACCGTCGACAGTTATGTAGTATTAGACTTCCAATTGCTAAACACTCCTTCTATACTCGCCATCTCTCCTGAACTGCGTTTCCTGTGGATATTTCCTCTTCTGGATGAAAACACGTTTTCATATACAGAGCCAACGACGAATATGGAGAAAGTAGAATTCAGTTACCATTATTATACTCAATCATCATTCCATACGTTATAAAATTTGTCTTAGTTCTTGATAGAAGTCAATATTATTAGTTAGACTTGTTGATTATAAGACACAATATTAATAAATATAGGATGAGGTTATGAGAATGAACTTTGTTGAATAATTCGAGCATACAAAATTTATCAATTTTGTGCTTAAGTCTGAGGTTTCAAACATTTTTATGCTCCGAACCCCTAGAAACTCTTCACGGATCCCAGGTTGAAAACCTCAGGTCTAAGGATTGATAGAGGGCGTAATGGAGCTTCAACAACCCTCAATATCTCATTTCTTTGATTCGTATTTTATTCAACGAAAGTTTATTCACAACTTGAATTCGAAGAATGAGAAAAAATCTGGCACTGTAAGAGCATAGCATGCAAAATCTAATTATTGAAGATGTTTAAATATTTTGATCAATATTCGGTAAGATAATTTTTGGAAATTAATTAAAAGTTATTCATTCTTATGATTATTTAGGGGTTTTGATTTACCCCTTAATTCTTCTGATTTAAATATTCATTATTTTTGAGAAAAAGAAGCTAAAACGAAATAATTATTGAACATTTATATTTTGCATCATTTTTTTTACATCAATAGTATTCGTGTTGTAAAGGAGGAGAAAGATGCAATCAAACTATCCATGTTTTGAAAAGAAGAGATAAGGCACACACATAACCTAATCGGAGATGATGACTTTAACATATCTCTGTGGTATATTTTAATCCTTGTAAATCCCTCAATTTTTCAATTGACTTTCAGAAAAATATGATAATTATTTGTGTGCTATCCCACATTATTACTTAAAAAACAAAAAGGGGATTTTTTTTAAAAACTGCGATTTGAAAGTTTTAACTCCATACTCCGCAAAATAAAAAATTGTGATTTTAATATCCGGTTGTTTTAAAATCATAATAATTTCAGGTATAACTCAACTCAATAAAAGTTTATTCCTTGCTATGATGCGTTAACATCTAAGAACATTTTTTTTGTAAAATGACTTCCACAATTTTCATGATGAAAATTGGAAGTTACACTCAACTAGATTTTTGGGATCAATTAATAACAGTCCAATCCATAAACTGAACAAGAGTCTTTGAATGATTCATATTACATCGAAAGATATTTAGAACAAGTTTTTTTTTGAAAAATATCACTTTCAAATGATAGAATATAATACGCGACATTTATTTTCAAAAAATTATAACAATCTATATTAGAAGGGAGGAGTAGTTTGATATCTTTGTTTAATTCATAAATTCTGAATCGATAAATATATTTGAAAACTGTTGATGATTATTGGTAATATAATGAATCCAATCGCTTAAATTCACAAAGGATTGAAGTGTGGCTATTGTCTGATTTTATATTCCAAACATTCTCGTTTTGTTTGAAAGCGTTCATTGTCGACCTCTGAGAATTTATAAATTTTGATCAGAATTATTTTTCTATTTATTTTTGACATTATATACAGTCATCGTATTTCAGAATTATTGTATTGAACAAAAACTATTATAAAGGACTGAAAATAGTTAAAAACACAACCATTTATAAAACAAAAATTTATTATATCTTCGCATACGATGGGGTTTAATTTTTAGTATATGAATACCATGACTTACGACGCGATTGTTTTCAATAACTTGAAAAATTTTGTTGATATATTCAATACATATAAAAAAATTCATGTTCAGCCCATTTTAGAAGTTATTGGAGAAATAATAAATATTCCAAATGAGCATGGCGAAGGAGTTACATAACTTATATTTGTGTCAATAAATCGACTTTATCTTCCTATTTCTGCCAATATTTTATTTTTTCTAGAACTCGGGAGTAGGTTTTAAAGAGGAACACACCTGTTCCCTTTTTCATTGCATTCCAGGGCCAATAGGAAGCATATGGTAACGACAAAATAACCATCTTCCGAAGGTCTGTCATTTAGTTGGCGATGGGAAAATATTAAATGGAATAAATATCAAAAAAGATTTTGAATTGAAAAGGCACTTGTTAAATAGAGCAAAATATATATCAAAAAATACATCCAATACTACTTTACACCGAGTTTCAAAAACGTGTTGCATGATTGAAAATTTCAATCTGTGATGAGAACACAATCTTAGATAACGTGCTGATTGGTTTACCTATTGGATGGAGTTGTGTTACTACGATATCGAAAGGACGAGCGCAGAATCTTTGTCTCGGGATTTAGTATATAGATTGGTAAGGACAAATTCGGGAAAAAGAAATATAATCAATGAAGGCTAAAAGATTATGTCTAGGTATATGGAGGAATACACAAAGAAACATCCTGATACCTTTCTTATTTCCATGTAAGTGAAAAACGTTTGTTTCAGTTCTATGTGATTAGATTCTTCTTTGGTATATAATTATTGGAGATTATTTGAACTGTTATGATGCGTTTAAGAAAGCACGATTTTACACTTAAAGGTACCAATCATTCTCTGAATTTCATGGACCTTGGAACGGGAGCGAACATACAAAACATAGTAAAAACCTTGTGGACGATCAAGAATTATCTCTTAAAGGCCCACATAAGTCATTAAAGTCTAATTACAGTTAGGGATATCTTTGATGAAAATGATGCCAAAAATTCGAGCATCACAAGCAATACGATTGTTTAGAATGTATATCACTACGAAATAGTTATACTAAAACGTATTTCTACGTGAAATGTTATTTAATTTGTTAAATTATTTATGTCCTTTTTGTTATTTAGAATTTAATTTAGAGAGATTCTAATGAGTCCTTGGATCGACTTATAAAATTTTCAAACGCGCCTTTAAACAAAAATGGGTAACTTCTAACTGAATCTTTTCCCTGAAACGTCTATTCATCAACTTTCGAAAATTTAGATATTTAGTTTGATTTAAAAATTTACTTAACATATGAAAATTGGCGAAGGAAAACTAAAGTTCCAATATGGAAGGGTGAGTAACACGATTTTATACAACGTACATGTTTGTTTTATAATACTGCAAGGCCTTCTGAGGAAAAAATACGATGATTCAACCTAACCTATCTCTTGGACCATTTTATCTAGTATTACAGAATAAGTAAATGTAAAAAAATTGGGCGTTAGTATATGATATTCTTACAAAATCAGCTTCATTTTAAGACTTGATTAGGTGCGCAGAATCAGTTAATTTATACACTAAGTGCAATAGTAAATCAGACCTGTAATGGCCACAGATTCGTATTATTCTTTGTTTATAAAACGTAATTTATCTTAGTTTGCAAGGCATAGATTCGAGTCAATTGATTAAATATTCAAACGAGTTTCTGGACCTGAACATTGCAACCCATAAAGAATTTTACGATTTGATCCAGAAAAGGTTCAATGGACCAAAGGCATCCATCATACCTCCAAAATCGAAAAAAAAGGATGAAAGGGTTGAATTAATGAATTTTGGATATTCCCTGCCTCAAAATTCTGACATCCAAAGACAAAAAGGTGGTTCCATGGAAGTTTGCGAAGAAGCAAAGAAGTTAGGACGCGCTCCCTGCGATTGTTTGGGTCAAAAACATCAATTGATAAACAATTGTATTAATTGCGGCCGAATTGTGTGCTCTGTAGAAGGCTCAGGTATCATGAAACTTAACGAGGACCCTGTTTTACGTGCGGCAGTAAAGTAACGAAAGAACCGTCAAGAATTTGTTCATCAGTAACCCTATTATAATCTTAGACCGAATACGCCAGTGCTATAAAATTCAGAAATAAGTTATTGAATCAACAAAGAAAAAAGTTAAGAGGTTCATAAACAGAAATGAGACAACCAAAGTGTACGACGATCAATCAGATTATTTTTCCTATGAAAATAAATGGATTGAAGCCAAAGTTAGACTTGAGCTGAAAAAAATTGAGGAAGAACGAAAATCGGTTCAATATGTCAATATAGACCTTTCTCAACAACGAATAGATGTCGTCGAGATGGAGGTGAATTTTGTATAATTCAAGGACTACGCAGAGAAAATTAAAGCCTTAAAGATTCGGAATGAGCCTGTCGATAAGAACATTTATGACGAATATAAAAAACCCATTAATCAGGCGGATTTAACTGTATCGTATAATTCAAAACAGATTGATGCGCCTCTTTCGAAATTCTTAACGACCAATATAGGTGACATTACTTCCGATTTTACATCTAATCTGTGTTTATGCATACCTCAGCCATGGGCCAGTTGGATAACAAATGGAAATCTCACATTTGTCCCTTGTGATATATTTTTGGAATCCAAATGTACTCTATGGATTGCTTCAAGTGAAGTGGTGCCTGAGAAGAATGAAATTGATAAGATACACGATCAAATAAGCCAATTTTGGATCAAAAAAAAACTAAATAAAAAATTGGCTACGTTTCCTGCATCAATGATGTTGGGCGAGGTTAATATCATTGAATGCTTAATTTCAAACGAGACGCCTGAATTTCAGATAATTCAAGAGTTATACCCCCAACCCTTCTACATTCTGATCGATGGCGCCAAACGCCTCACCATCCCGGTTCCTGCCAAACTTCCACTCGGATTATGTATCTCTGTTTCGTAAATTAGGTCAAATTCCACCACTTCTTAATAGCTTGTTAGATAATTTTAAGAAAAAGGATTAGAAATTCATAGTGTTCATTAATTTGTTATCCTTTTTGACAACACCCAATAAGCTGAATTTTATATTAAACGTCTATATCTTGAATGTTGTATTTCTATCATGATGGGTAAGATGTTCAATCTTTTCATTTTTACTCTGCAAATCACATAACTCTCAATGTGTATCACAAACTGACGTTGACAAAAAAGCCTTGAATGTCTTATAAAATTTCTTTACACTCACGAATCTTCATGATCAAATGCCCTCGAATCATTAGTTTAAACATACAAATATTTTTACATCATTATGTATCAAGACTTTTGGGAGTCTCGTTGGATATAAATGAATATTTCAAACATGCATAGAACAAGCATCTAGAAACCGAAAGTTTTGGAACAAAGGCGCTTTGGTTGAATTATAACTTCAAACAAGAGAGAAACGAAATTCGAATCAGGGTTTTTCCATCTGATGATAAACCGGTTATGAACTTTGATAAACATGCATTTAATATATCCTTAACCATCATGGCCCAGAGATTTGAAAATTAACACCCTAGAGTGAAATAAATGAATATCCATAAAAGCTCGGAAAACAAAGCATGTATAAATGGACCTTACTGAATTTAGACAGTGTAAGAGAGTGTGTTGATCAATTATACATTGTTCTGGGAGGTAGTTTAAATTTTTCAAACAGTTCTAAATATTGAAAATGGCAAATAACGTTAAGTTGAAGAAATTCTGATACCTTTTGAAATGTGTGTTTGATTTTGCTACAGAATAAAGCCAACTAATAATATGAAATCCATAGTCGAAGTGTCCTATGAAAAAATTGGCTCATAAAATATTCCTCTATTTGATAACACCAACGTGGGAGCTGTTAAATTTTTTAAAAATTTATCCAATCAAAAATAAGTATTACAATTGAACACATCCTCGAAATCTAAAAGCGATCAGCAAAATGAGTTAATCAGGTATTTTAGACAAATATGAAACTCTTATAATTCACTTTCTGTGATATTTTAAACAGAAAAAAACATTAAAATGACCAGAAAATCAGAAACTAGATAGTTCAAGAATATCACCATATTTTGAAGATTATCAGCCGATTCTTGAGCGGTGGGATGATCTAAAAATAGAAAACTTAAATAAAATTAAGGGTTCGGTTTATTAAATATAGCACTGCACCGGCAAATAACAAAAAATTGACATTATTGGTTTTCAGGTTAGCAATGTTAGTTATGGCCAACCATCCGTTGGAGTTTCAGTCTCGTAGACATTCGGACATTGGTCCCCAACGCGGATACAGCTTTCTATTATTTTGCAGTTGCTTATCCACTCACCTTCTCAGCACGTTTTCTCATTCCAAATGAAAATAATTTTAAATTTACAATTTTATTGTGTAAATAAAATTATTGATGGAACGATACGGAAACGTTAATTTTCAACGCGATATTAAGTTAATTAGAGTAATTTCAGTTTATTTTCAGAAAATATACACTTGAATAGGTAGTACAGAGGATTCTTTTTCGGTAGATATAGTGCGGGAAAAAATAATAGAATCGGTCGTCATTTTTGTAATTTCTCCTTTTTACGTCGACCATTTCAGATACCATTGGTCTTAAATGTAAGAAATATTTATCTACATGTTCGTAAACCAATTTTAAATTCTGGAAGATACAAAAAGAGATATTACGGCTTTTATGTGGGAAAAAATAGCCGGTTAATTACACGTTTGTTCAGATCTTTCTTGATAAAAAGTTTTACAACTCTTAAAATGCTCTAAAATGTTTTCTACTTTTCCTAAACGTACCTTTTGATTAGTTATTATACCATATTTTATATCTTATTTGCATCATAAAATGAATTATACATCGTGATGAGCACATAGTGAAATAAGAGATCTCACTTGATAAAGGTAATTACTTTCTAAATTTACCAGAAAAAAGATAAATTTGCCAAGAACAAGCTAAATTTTAGTGAAAATACTAATTTTAAACTCGCTCACGCTCGGTATTTGAGTGAAAGGTTGAAGTTATTGAAGCTTAATTACAATATGGGAAGAAAGAAATAGCTTGATGACGGAAAAAAGTCAAATATTAGCAAATTATGGCACATGGTTGAACGGAAAACAAATTAAACAAAAAAATAATAAACGAAGTTCGAAAGTTGTCAAGACTTTTCTCAATAACAAAGATAATAAATTGTATAAGAGAACCCAGTTTTACATCTTCTCAAATAGCAGTAATCGATTGAACCGCTTCTAGTCTCTCAATTTTCTTCAATTTGAGGAGATGTGCAACCCTGTTCCCTCCCACAGATAATCATATTTTTTCATAATTTTCTTTGTTATTGAGAAAAGTTTTGACCTTTGGACTTCGTTTATTTTTTTGTTAAATTTGATTTCCGTTCCATCATGTGCCATAATTTTCTAATATTTGAATGTTTTCTAAGTTATCTAAAGATTTCTTTCTTCTCATATTGCAATAAATCTAATAATTTCAACTTTTAACTCAAAATTTTGAACATCCGCGAGTTTAACAGAATTTTTACTATAATTTAACTTGTTCTTGGCAAATTTATATTTTTTCTGATAAACTTAGAAATTAATTAACTTTATCAAGTGCGACTTCTTATTTAATTATACTCTGATAACGATGTATAAGTTTATTTTATGATGCAAATAAGATATTAAATATGGTATAATAACTAATCAAAAAGGTACTTTTAGGAAAAGTAAATACATGTCAGAGCATTTTAAGCGTTGTAAAACTTTTTATAAAAAAACAGATCTAAACAAACTATTTTGTGAAGGGCTGGCTACTATTTTATCCCTCCTAAAAGCAAACTTTCTCCGTATTTCATAAATATCGCTGTTCGTATTTTCTAGAATTCGAACTTGGTAATCGACCATTTAGATATAGGTATTTCATACATTTTAAGACCAATTATATCTAAAATGGTCCGCGTAAGAAGGATAAATAACAAAACTGACGGCTGATTTTATATGTTTTTTCCCCTCATTATTTTAAGAATACTTCAAAGAAAGTAATTTAGAACATGAATAAACGGGAAATTAAAATTAAAATAAAACCAAAACTTAAACATTATTCAAATCTAAGTATAAAGGGTTTTTTGATTTATTTAATAATATTTGCAATTAATTTAATAAATGTTGATACAGATCAATAAATAATTGCACGAGCGGAATAATTAACCTTTATTTGTCATCTTTTTAAATTTACAGATCATTCGGATGTTTTTAAGAGTTAACAATGTGAAAAACTTATATATAGTTTGTTATTAAACATGAATCAGGTTGTGAAAACGAATGAAACAAATGTTTGCAAGCCAATCGAACCAGATAGATTTGGATTTTAATTTTGATTTATGCCGAATCTTGAATAATTAAAAGCCTCCATACGACATAAAATCTTTTCCCAGATTGTTCATTCGAAATACAGGGTTTGTGAAATTTTGAAAATTTCTAACAAATTCAAAGAAACAAACAAAAAGAAATGCACCCTCCTGCTGTGGCTCACTTACAATCAAATGTTACCATTGTTTTAGCAAACATGATTCGATTTTAAGGAAAATGTGGTTTCTCACGTTTTGCACTATTGGTGCAATTGAGAATTTTGAAATCGACTGAAAAAATGAATATTGATAAAACAAGGTCAATTATCTCTCTCATGCAATTAATTGTTGATTTGTGGCAACTTTTATTAAATAGATAAAAAAACCCTATAAAATAATATTTTATTATATCCTTTATTATCAGCATAGTGAGGAATCACTCATGATAAGAACCATTTAAAAACAAATTTAAAGGGCATCAGATGGCAAATATCTATTGATTCCATTTAATCGCAGCCGAAAATCCTGACGCTTAAATGTTTTTGGACAAAAAATAACAAACGAAGGACATTAAAAATGGCAATTTATTTACTAAAAATAAGTCGGCTGTTTTGAAGACAACCTAAAATTAGACTTGGCACTCGAACACCCATTTTGGACCAAAACCAGTGTGTTTCATATGCAAAAACTATTTTATAAATCAAATAGGATTTCTCGGCCTGTTGTATGATAAAATGACATTTGAAAAGGTGATTTTTTAATATTTTGACTCAGGTTATAGGGGAGACCGGGGTAGGTTGCAACACTTTTGGTCATAATTTGATTTTTATAAAAGTTATGGCAAGCTATTGGGCACTAAAGTGATAATGAGGACAGAGCGTATATTTTCACATCCAAACTTTGGCTACATCTCAGCATAAAGGAGCAGTTGATAAATTACGCAAACTTCTGAATGTAGCAACCTACCCCGGACTGACTCATTACATTAATTAAAACAAATTTAAAGGGCATCAGATGGCAAATATCTATTGATTCCATTTAATCGCAGCCGAAAATCCTGACGCTTAAATGTTTTTGGACAAAAAATAACAAACGAAGGACATTAAAAATGGCAATTTATTCACTAAAAATAAGTCGGCTGTTTTGAAGACAACCTAAAATTAGACTTGGCACTCGAACACCCATTTTGGACCAAAACCAGTGTGTTTCATATGCAAAAACTATTTTATAAATCAAATAGGATTTCTCGGCCTGTTGTATGATAAAATGACATTTGAAAAGGTGATTTTTTAATATTTTGACTCAGGTTATAGGGGAGACCGGGGTAGGTTGCAACACTTTTGGTCATAATTTGATTTTTATAAAAGTTATGGCAAGCTATTGGGCACTAAAGTGATCATGAGGACAGAGCGTATATTTTCACATCCAAACTTTGGCTACATCTCAGCATAAAGGAGCAGTTGATAAATTACGCAAACTTCTGAATGTAGCAACCTACCCCGGACTGACTCATTACATTAATTAATTAAAAACATGAAACCCGTGTGTATAAAGTTCCAAACTGATGCCAAACCAGAAAGTAGAATGAAAATGTATTCTAATGATATCCGAATTATAGTTATAAAAGCCTTGACCAATGATATAATCGGAAATTTACGAAATTGAACAAATTTACTGTTGATATACAAAAACAAACAGTCCATAATTTTACCAATATCCACACAAACATCGTAAAAATAGGTCATAATTGCCTAGACATACATGCGATAGCGTCTATGGTCACGAGTCGATATATATAAAAAAATCGGTCTAAAAACGTCAATGTTGCAGCCCACCCCGGTCTCCCCTACTTACAAAGGAGAATTAAAAATATTGCAATGACTTCACTTATTTCTCTCACCGCCGTCCCTTTAGCCGGTATGGGAGAGGTTTGTTCACTCTTTAGGGCCTTGTTATATACTAGACAAGAATCAAGTGCATATATTAAGCACCACAAGAATGTATTATTAACAAAAAAACAGTTAAATTTTTAACTAAAGGAAATTACTATACCTCAAAGGCACTTTTTCGTTAACATTTGAGAACAGATACTTGAAATAGATATTTCACATATAATTGCTCTCGTTGAACCTGCATTAAACCAACGGGAGAAATTCACCGAAATTTAACATATAATTTATAACTTCAACACCAGCAGATATTGTCCATTTGCCATTTAACAAGATTCCGAACAAATTGTTCAAAATTATTTAAAACAGGTGTTGTACCACTATCAGATCTTCACATCTACAAAAATCTAAGATATCTCAAAATTAGAGGCTGATGGTTCAGTATTGTACATTTCGGCAGTTCCATGTTGTCCTTGGACCAGTATGGATGGAGATAACGATTCGTGGTTCAATTCTATCCCTTCCCAGGATAATTGATCCTTAATCAAATGATTGGTTTTAGTTGATTCATTTTGCACTATACATAGGTCTTTGTTGTCATTCAATTCTAAAGTAATTAGTTTAAAAACCTAAATTGAGGAATTTATCGATATGAGTTGTTAGCGAGTATGCCTCGGGCCTAATTTAATATTTAAAATACTGAAATAATGCTATATAACACTCCATTGGCGTAATAATGGGTCGATAAAAATTCTATATGTCACAAAAACTTACAGAATTATCAAAAAAGGGATGATAACCACAGGATACCAATACCCATGCCTCGATGTTTGGGAAGTTTCCTAGTTTCTCTGGCGTTATTTCACCGACTGAAACAACATAAGGCCTTTTGCCTGCCATCCGAATGATATTTTTAAGTTTTTCGATAACTCTTTTAGATTTATCTGATGAAAATAGACAAAACCAAATGGTGGTAATTTTACTAATATTCCAAATACTTCAGCCTTTTCTGCTAATTGGATCGAATGTTGTCTATTAATAAAAGAAACACCTCTTTCCCATCATTTTGATAATATTTCTTGATTCTTTTATCAACTGGTTGGTTTTTGGAGAATAGTTGTAAAACTGAATTAAAATAGGAAATACCTCATTCAAAGTAAAAACGAATCTAAAAGCTTGAAAAATGTTTGAGTCTGTACCAGAAGAGATCATTAAGAAAGATCTCGCCTCTTGATTATGCACATAAAAATCCCTGCCGAATCTTGATTATAGATTCAAAAAACATCAATTCATGGTTTGAGCTGCTGTGAAATTCTTTTAAAGAGAAATCAGAGCTAATTGTAGCTATTCTTGCCAAAGATATGTCTCTATTGAGCGTATTTAATTTTGACTGGATTTCATCTCTTTATAAAGTGTCGAATACCTGCAATGTATTCATACGAAGTATCGTAAATAATTGTCAGGCTTTCAGATGAGGGTATTTGATCCTGAAGGGATTTAATAAAATTATCGATGTTTAGGTGTTCTTTTTCAAAGGCGTACAAAATTTCTGAAGAGCTCGAGCACCTGTTGTCTAAACACAATACGAGTTAAAGCACGTGTCGCCAAACAAGACAATACAATCCGGATTTACGTGCAAGGCAGTCATGGCATCCGCGCAACAACTGATAAAATAATTATTTACCTTCCAAAAGTCTTATCAGCCTGGATAAAAAACTGAATGTCTGGGAAACTATCTCTAAGATCTTTGTATATTTCAACTGCTTTAGATAACAATTTTTGAGAAAATTGTAATGATACCTTTGTTTAACATCAATTACCCTTGTAAAATTTTTACTTAGTATGCTGGCTTTGAGCTTGTCAATGTCCATGTTCGGGATTACGAATCTTACCGAATACAATTGCTTATGGAACCGGAAGAGGGCGTTAGCAAAATGTGTGCATTTAACTGACCTAGATTTTTTGTGGGGCCTATCCATGGGAAATTTTCAAAGCTCTTCAAATGGGTTAGCGACATTGACTCAAAACATGGACCTTTCGAAGTTAAGCTCCCATTAATCAAAGTTCATGGTTTGTCCAGGGCCCATTTTCGGTGATAATAATACAGAATTCTACCAAATTAAGAATGGAGAATTGAGATGTAAGTTATGTTTTCTTCAAAAATTTAAGCATGCTCCGATAATTGAGAACGGTTTTTAGATGCATCTGGCGGGTAGTTTTTAAGGTTTTTCTCTCTTTTCTATAAAAAAAAGTCCAATTTAATTAAAATATATCATATTGTTTACCTCTGATAACAGTTTGATAAATTTTGAAAATAGACGAAGAATTAATCACTCGTTTTATCTGTTTTTAGGCTTCTCATTATTTCGATCATAATACGATGGTGATAATCTTGATCATTGTTGAGTTTATTGTGAAGCGTTTGTTTATTTTTTGGCCTATAAGTTGGTGTATGGATATCCTAGAAATATTGACTATGGATTAAGTTTGTAAGGTGCTTCTATTTTTCAAAAAAGTGTAAAATAGGAGTGGAAGCAATTTTTTGGCTGTTTTACAGATATATAATCCCTAAATTCTAAGGATAATTAATGGACGTCGTTTTATTTCAAACGATATTGTCTTTTCTCATCCTTCTACAGCTATCTTAATCGAAAAGTTTGATATTTAATCAAAATGTACGGATTTACTTCACATACTTGTCGGAGTTGGCATCTATAGTATATTCCGAGCAATGGGCTTAGATTCCCTAATGAAAAAACTTTCAAAAAATGTCCTCAAACGAATCATCTGCAACCATTTGATTATTCTTTCTTTTATATTAGAAGCTCATCAGAAATCGCCAAGTCTTAATAATCTTTTTGAATATCTAATGGCGTGGAACATATTAAGAGGCTAATCTTTCAACGATGATCTAGGCTTGTCAGATTATTTTGATATTGGTTTTAAGCAAGCTCGGAACCTCCAATATGATCATCCTCCCAAGTTATTTGTGTTTTGTTGTTATAATTATGTTGATAAACTAGACATCTCTTATTGGGTTGAGAATAGTGAACTTGGAGTTAAGCCGAAAATTTTAATCACAGAAACATAATTATGATTACTGATTAAGCTAAAATCATTCAAAAGTAAAATCATTTTCAATTCGGTTTCACTTTACTGTTTGGTGATTGATAATACATAGGTTGATATAGTTAATGTGGTTTTAAAGTTTATTGTTATTTAGACTTTAGCTATAAAGTTTTCCGATAGAATTTCATTTGTCGTTTATCAAAATTAAATTGATATTCACAATGTACAATATTTTGAGATATTTTAGAACTTACAGACTTTTCAGCCATTATCGCGCAAATTTCCACTCCATTTCTCGCAAACCCCTATTTAATCTCCCATCAACAAAATTCCTTGTTGAGATATTTAATGAACAGTTGAAACGAGAATATTCTATTAGAATTTAAATTACCATTCCAGCTGTTATTTACTTACGCAGACGATTATGCGCCTTTTTACGCTGTTAGAATATCCAAACAAACATGAAACGTAACTAGTGTATATGACTGCTTTATTACTGCCTCAAGTCCGTCAGCTTTTTTTTCTTATCATTCACCTTATTGTATCATGAATATACTTTTTCGATAAAACATGCCTCTTAAACGATCAAATGTTCCAGATTCAAAAGTATGAATTCCCTCGTGAAAATAATTTTTTTGCTTAATTTTTTCGTCGTCCATATAATTATAAAACTAGCAATACAAATTGTTGGAAACCTCTTAATTTATACTAAAAACCATATTTCTCGTTTCAATCATTAATTAAATATTGCAAAATTTAATTTTATTGACAAGAAATTAAATACGGAATTTGCGAGATAATGGATGGAAGTCATATAAGATGGGATGAACCAATACTCAACTCAAATCTTTATCTCTGAATTTTTTCTAATTTCTTCTCCCAGATGATAGGAAGTATTTTTAGTCGCATCCTCGACCGATTATCAAAATCTAAACTGTTGTTCAATACTTCGCCTTTAAGTAGATTTTTTAATCTCTGTACGTATTTCCTGTCGTATTTTGAAATACATTATTTATTTTGAAGTCTGCCTTTCAAAACTAATTATTAATTTAAAACCTTTCATCAAAGTGATCTGGCTCGGTGATCAACATGAATTGATTATTATACGATTATTCTCTGGCCAAACTTGATATTCCTTAAACGTTTTACTTATACCTCATTCAACGATACGAATATTAACGCAGCGTTTTTTCGTTTCTCTCCATTTAAATTTATCGTTTTCCCCTTTAACTAGATCTTTTAAACTTTAAAGCGTAGAGGATGTGCGTTATTCACAAAAAGTTTAAATTTTGTGGTATCCCATTTAAATGAAAAATTTTATCTCATTATTCAATGTTTTGACGTCGTTGTATTGATTAGTATGTTGTTTAATACTTCAACTAATGGACAGAATACTTTGAATTTAAAACTATAGGATGTAAATCAAGTATAAACAAAGTTTTCTGTCTATATCTGATTGCTCTAACTTGGTAAAATAAATCATGTCGCAAGAGTATCAGGAAAGCCAACAATCGTTTGTATGATCATGTTCATGACGAAATATATGGAAAACTTGCGATCTTGTAAAAGATAAAGACTTCCATTTAAACAAACTATTTTGCTTGTTTATGGCCCATCCATTTTATGCTAAATTAAGAAGTTTCGAGTTTGTCTTTTTACGCAGTCAACCTCTTAACTTGACTCATTTCTCGTTTTTAAAAGATAATTTCGCTTGAAAAAGTACGAAAATGTAGTTGTCTTTTATCTTGCGTTGATATTCGCTTCTATTTTTTCTGACCATAGCCAATAGATTTAAACCAATCATCGGTATTTCTTGATTTTTCAGCTGTTCATCTTTTTTTTTACTTTAAAATTAATCGCCTCAATTTTAGTTGGTGTCAATTTTTAAGGAGATTCTTCAACATCAGGAATATATAATAACACTTCTTGTTTAATGTTTTCTTTATTTTAACTTACGATATGTAACATATTTTATCCTCAATGTATTTTTTAATATAGCTAACTTTATGATTAATATTGACATGATTTATTATATTCCTATCATAATTACAACTATTCTCATGGAAAGTTACAAACACATCGGTCAACTATTCTGTCCAAAATTGAACTTTTGATACTTAAAAATGTCTGACAGCTTCTATGTTATATTTTTATTTCGTGTTGGTCAGAATTCGTTACTAACCACAAATTTAAAACTTTCTGGTTTACGACGTCTATATAAACTCACTACACATCTATTTAATTAATTTTTAAACATTACAATCGATTTCAACTGGTGTTTTATGACAATTTGTTTCAAGATTGTGTTTTAAAACAATAATTTAACAATTTTGAATAAAGTAATCAAATACCATTAATTGTTTAGGTCCTATTCCTTTATTTGTTCTTGGACCCACGAGAGATCAAGATTTTGAATTGTATGGAAACATTCACAATGTTACAAATGGAGGGCACATAGCCCCAGATATCTATTGTCTTGGTTCGAATGGAGTCTTTACCACCAAATCAGGTTTAACGCTCGGTTTCATCTCATTTTCACATTTTTCTGAAGTATCTCTTCATATCATCAGAACAATTGGGGAATATCATCTGAACAACACAATAAAATAATCGAATACGTATTGGAAAAAAAGGATTTCAAAGGAGTCGACTTCTTTATAAGCCCCATCTGGCCGAGTGGCATTCTGGATTGCCTAGATGAACATCATGTGCCCTGGCAATCCAGCGAATATTATGGGGTTTCGAGAAAATCAAGTGCTTTTGTCACTAAAATGGCAAATATTCTCAAACCTCGATATCACATAAGCTCTTTAGATTGTGATACCCCCTTCTACTATCAAAGACCCCCTTTTAGGTGATTTTTTAGATTATTTAAGAGTTCATTCACATAGCAGTCAAAGCCACCTCAGTTATTTTGTTAGCCTTGCGCCATTTAATAATCCAAATGAAGAAAAAGTAAAATCGAATGATTTTTAAGTCAATTTTTACACTCAAAGTATCGCCGATAACACTCATGAATTATTCACATCTGTGTCAAGCCACTGATAATTTAACCAATAATCCTTTTCCTGATTATAATATGGTATTAACAATTAAATATGAGGAAAAAATCGAGCCTTCAAGTTCATCAGATTCGCATCGAAATATTCATAACCAACAGTGAATTTTGGGTTTATACTAGAATCCAAATAAATCTCTCAGGTCAGCAGCAGTGTTGGTTTTGCCTTGAAAATCCAATGCTACAAAAACATTTAATTTTTTATGTTGCCGAACACGTAAAAAACTTTATTTATCAGAATTATCTCGCTTTAGCGAAGGGAGCCTTGGTTCCAGACCACTTTTTATTATGTTCTAAGGCCCATGTGACGTGTGCTGCTGCTCTTGATCCTGTAAAACTTATTTTAATCTAGGAAACATACAAGGAAATGCAACAGTAACGATAACAAGTTAGTTAGCTTAAAAAAATCCATAAGAAGAATGTTCAAAGATCAGAATAAAAGTGTTGTTATGTTTGAAAGAAATTACCACAGTCCTCACTTCCAATTACAAGTTGGCTTTTTTTTTGTCTTTGATTGTTCCTATTCCTAAACAGAATCCAACATTTATAGCGAGCGTTTTTGTTCAATATGGGAAAAAGTACGAAATGGAATTCAAGGAAATCTTACCAAATGAGTTACTGTACAATGTAAACATATTTTTACTGAGGTTGTTTCTGCTAATACTCCCTATTTTTACATCGAGCTTGATGATGGTACAAGGCTCCTGAATATCATTAAAGGAAAGATTCCGATTCAGTTCGGAAGGTTATATATTTGATTATTGTTAGAGAAGTTCTTGCTTGTCAAGAATTATTGGCTTTACGTCCTGATAGAGTTGATTGGAAAAATTGTGAGTTAACCTCTGCACAAGAATCAAACAAGGCGAACGAACTTTCTTCAAAGTTCACTAGATATATTTGATTGTGTTTACTGTTTAAAACAGTCGTTTATTTACATATTCATTTTTTAAACTATTTTTGACACGAAAATAGAATTATTGTTGATATTTGTTTGTTTAGTTTATTATTCAAACCTTTTTAAAAACATGTACTCTATCGCACCATTTTATTAAAAATACATTGATGGGTCAATGGTTTGTTCTAATGATGAAATATATGTAGTTACAAAATGTTTCTTAGGTTCGGTTTTAGATTACCATCCTGCCATGTATCTGTGTACAACGTAATTCAATCAAGTAAAATATAAACCGCTAATCGCGTTGTTTTTCAAGTCATACAACTTGTGGATAGATTTGGTTGAAATCTCTTGTCTACGATCATTTGAATAATATATGATCACACAATGAATAGATGTGCCTTTAATGTCAAATACAATTTATCAGTACGTTTTTATCTGATTTTATTAATACACAAACCATTTTTACACTTATAAGCTCCAGGAATAATGTGAGAGAATATCATCAAGAATCACGTGACGTGATGCACAAATTATGCATTAGATATATAGTCAACTCCACTTAAGTGCACAGCCTCCGGACCGTGAAAAAATGTGCACTTAACCGGTCTGTGCTGATATCTGAAGTCAATATATACAGCCACTTGGAAACGGGGCGAAACTTTGTGTGGAGTTATCAAAGGGTCCCCGTAACGTGTGTGCACTTAACTTGAGTTGACTATAATTGAGAATCACAACATAAACAGTTCACTCGAGAAAATAACACCTGTTTATTTTCAAGCTATATTTAACGTTGAATGTTTGCGAGTTTTTGATCATAAAAATGTGTTTGATGGCTACGATTTATAGGTTTTAAAATTAGAGGCTATTATGACTGCAATGCTTTATCAGCGGAGAATATTTTTACCTGACATCAAGTAAGTCTATTTCTCAAAATATCGAGTTGCTTTAATTTTAAAAAAATTATATTGGTCCTTGTAGTTTTCATCTCTTCAACTTTTATCCAAATGAGAAAGAATGCAGAGAACTTTTTAATTGGCTTAGATTTACAGTACTGATACCGATAGTTGCTTAGGTTGACTTTGAAAAAAAAGTGAAATATTGAAGAAACATGACTACGAGGTGTAGTTATCACAATAAACCGTATAGGTGAACAGCGTGTCAATAATAAATATCAACTTAAGTATTCATGAAGCGTCAGCATAGATCGTTTGATCCCAGGTCATTTAATCAGGATATGCCATATCACACCAGTGTGTTTAGCAGTCCCTGACCAAAGAACGGCGGAAGCTTAAATTGAAAGTATTTACGGTTTTATGGTTTACGTGAAAATATTCAAGTGGAAGGGGTATCCCATCTAGATTAGTTTTAATTTATTCCGAATTTAAACGTTTTGTTACGAGCAGAATCCCATAAATATGAAGTTTGGCGATGAAGATAAGTTTATGAGTTTCTGGCGCGTTGTCTTACCCAAAAATAAACTAAAAAAGGTAGGTGAACGTATATAATGAGCTTATGAACTCTGTGGTCAAGTGCAACATTTCACCTGAATCTGCGATGGTACTTGCGGCGATTTCAAAGATATTTATAGGTGAAATTATAGAAGAAGGTATCTAGCATCATAAAGTTTAGCACTTAATGTTGCCAAGATACAGAAATGGAACGGTCCTTTGCAACCACGCCACGTCGCTATTGCGGTTGACACGATTATGAAGAAAGAACCTTATTTCAGGCCCAAACTCAAGCAATCTTTCGAAATTTTATAATATACTTTTTTAGTCAATTGTTTAATAGTATTTGAATTATTTGAAATTAACACCTACCGATTTCTTAACTTAGTTAAGAAGGGAATACTTCATGGCTGCTAAGTTCGAGATTGTTTTAAATTGTTTTTATAAGGGAAGAGAGCTTGCAGGGGGAACGGCGCTGAAGCATATTTTGACTGAACGGAGGTGTATATAACCTGCTTAAACCCTTCACCTGGTCATATTTAATCCTCTCCACAGTTCTGAAAAATATTTAACTCTGGTGACTTTTATGGAATTCTAAAATCCCCTCAAAAAGGGTGATGAGTTTAGGGTTTGACCGCATTTTATAATTATAAAATTTTGAGCCGAACATTCGTTGATGAGTATCGAAGATACAAGCTTAAACACATGAACCACTTAGATTACTTTGATCTCTATTATTATAGAGTTTCCCGATCAAGTCCGTCACATTTTTTTAACTGAAATTTTATCAACATTAAGCATCAAAAAATAATAAATTGTTCATGTATTCGTTAATTTCCTCTCTTAAGTAACACCTTCTGTTGTGTTTTAGCATATTTTGATAATAGCCATCACAGTCAAATGGTGTAATTTCTATTGGGCTAATTTCAATTAAATTAAATAGGTCGGCTTCTGATCTCGGGGATGCTGGACTCTTGGCATTGTTCAAGGCACAAGATGATCAATTCAATGAAGTACATTCTTGTGTTTTCATAATGGACAACATGAGGTTCCACAAAACCAATTGGGTCCAGACCATGCTGCAAGAGAATGGTCGCATGGTAACATACCTTCCACCTTACTCGCCTTTCCCCAACCCTATTGAAAAATATGTTATCGAAATGGAAGAAAATTGTACAAACAGCGTCCCCGAGATATGAAACCGACTTGGTTAATTTAATCGAAAGTAGCTAAATAGAAATTTTGCCTTCTGACTGTTATGGCTAAAACCAAAATATGCTAAAAAACAACAGAAGGTGTTACTATAGAGAAGAAATTAATGAATAGATGCACAATTTATTTTAATGCTAAATATTGATAAAATTTGAGTTAAAACAATGTGACGGACTTGATCGGGAAACCCTATAATGATTTTTAAGAATTGAAATAACGAATGAATTGAATACACAGCTCGAAGAATATAATTGCTCGATCTGGGTATAATTTGTTTGATATTAGAGACCATCAGAGGAATCGTAGTTATTTGAAGGATCGATTTGCGTTATTTTGTAACTTCTTTTAAAATTTGATTATTTCAAAAATTCTTTAAAGTTACCAATATCATCGAGGTGGGCAATAAATTTTAATATCCAACAAAATCTGAGGCTTTCGATAGTAAACCATTACATTATTCACAAAACCTTTTATCTCGATATACAGCCACCTTGATCTTATTTCGGGAATGACAACTCCCCCTTCCTCCTCAAAACAATATTGTTAGAATTCTTACTTTGTAATATTAATTCTTAGGTGTTTTAGCAATGCATGGTCTTATTTGTTTTAAATGTCTTCGGAATCATGATTAGAAAATAACGTTCAACAAATGTGCAAACTGTCATTTTAAAATCAAAATGAGACAAAACATGACAATATGTGAGTAATGAAGAATATCTAAACCATCCTTTATGTCTTCCAGCACTATTTAAAGTTAACTGACCATCGTACAACTGTATTTTTGTTAATATATATTTGAGTACCCATGCATCATAAATCAGCTAGACGCTTCATGATTATTAAAGTTAGACTAATATTTATGATCGATTATGGTCTCTCACTTTAGGTATGGTGCATCATACAGCTGTTTTTAGATCCAGTTTTAAATGTTATATTGTAAATTTTCTCTGTTTTGTAGACAATTTGTTATCCATCGAAAGTAGAAGACATGTCGGAAATAATTATGTATGGTCAGTCTTATATTTGAGGCTAATATGTGGAAGTGGTTGAATCATAAAATCTGAAGGCTTTAACAGTGGTTCCAACGCTTTACAACCATCGAGCAACAGTTTTATTAAATTCTATCCGTATATTACAGGGTATTGAAATTATATATTCCCATCCTTTTAATTGTATACTTCCTATCTAGAAATTTAGTACTGCTACCCAGCAGCCCTGTTTAAATCCATGGAGTGAAATGTGGTACTTGATACCATTTAAAGAAAAGAATCAAAAATTGATAATTCAAATATGCGTAAAGCATTAAACATTGATTACCGATATTAAACCAACAACATTTATTAAATAAATGGTTCTCATAAGCTGGCCGATTCTATCCAGCGCCTCGTCTTTCTGAGTTTTCTTGA